>VWZO01008936.1:0-250554 GCA_013396975.1 Bucco capensis | reverse complement strand
GGCTGGTGAGGTATACTTATTATCTTACTATCATTGGAATACATTTGACCCATCTTGATCTCCTTCTTTTATGTTAGTTTCTACATCTGAGTCATGCTACCAAAGTGAAAGAAAAAAAAATAGTGTTAAGTCTGGATATTTTTAAGATCTATGAACAGCTTAGCAAAGTAGCTTAGAGAGTAAGTCAAAATACTGGAGTGAAAACTAACCTTTGGGTATGACTTTCCATTTGCCTTTCTGTATAGTAGCCTATACAGTTGTGTCTTCAAATGTGGAAGAGTCCTGTGACAGTTTGAACAGCAGAATGGAATACAGTTTATGAAAAGGCCAAGGAAGAAAAGAACCTGCAGTTTCGGAGATGTTGATAGTGGGACAAAGATGGTTTTCCTTTTGTGGAAGTGTGTCTTTACTTACCATTTTAGCAGAGTGTGAAATTCAGCTTCCATCTACATAAAACAAATCCATTGCAGAAGGATGTGCTAGTCAACATTATAGAAAACATAGCATTTCACAATTATTTTTGGACATTTAGGGGGTTAGGGATTTTTTTCCCCTCTTAACTGAAATATGAGCTTGTTCATCCCTCAATTGTTTCATGGTGAGCTTTTTCACAACAAGATTAGTAACTAGTAACAACTACCAGAGGTGTCTGACTGCATACTCTCTTCCTAGACCAATGAGTTTGACACGAGGTGAGGTGGAACAATATGTGTGGCTCTCTCCATAATGCTAGTGGTGATTCCTTTGTTCTCTTTGCACATGCAAGATAAGCATGAAAATAAGCAGCTACTGATCCAAGACTTGCTGCTTGGGGGACAAAGGGAATCTTCCCCAATGGTTTTATTTAATCTAGTCATTATCTAATGTTACAGGTGAGAAGGCAGCATTGTTCTTTCTTCTTTGCTTAGAACAGCATCACGATATTACTACATGGAAAAAAAAGTCTACATTGTTTCATATCTGCTACTGTTTGAGGTTTCTTTTCCCAGCTGCTTACGAATCTGCCAACTAAAGTACTACTAATTGTGAATACATTAGAGAAAAGTAAATTGGCACTTTCTGTAGAATGCAACAATTTGCATTCCCTTGTTCTTCTCTGTTTCTGACAGTAATCTGTATTACATTCTTCGGAGTTTCAATATTTTTCCCCCAAGACATCTCCTCTTGTATTTCCTGGCACTTCAACCAGAAACGTGTCCATTACGATTATTTTTTAATACCATTTTAACTTTGGCTAACACAATTGCTCTTGTAATCAGCCTCATAATTATACTCTTTCATCTGTTTTTAAATTTTTGCTTTTAATTCTTTATCTTGAGCGACTGAGAATTCAGTTAGTTCAATCCCTGTGTATACTCTCCAGCCACAGCACTGCAGCAATATTTGCTTTTCTTTATGACATAATACTTCCTTTGATTTCTTGATCATTTTCTTTCAGCTTACCTCCCTAACTTCTGTCCCTATAATGTTTCTTTTCGGGTCATCATCAAGTTACTGAAAGAAAACATTGATTTGTATAAAGCTTGTAACTTATGGCAATTTTGTAAATAAAAATCCTGACGACAACAATTAATGCAACTAAAAGAAGTGGCAGTGTTTAGTGAAATTAGAGGGTTTGTTACTTTGAAAGTGCTGTGTCTGTGAACTGTCCTTGGGGGATTTGAAAATACAGTCTCATAGTCTGAAAAGGATTATCTTGTGCCTGAAGCTAGCTGGAAAGCAGCTGTAAGCTTTTGTAGAAAGTAAGTATTCAGTAGGTAGACTTCATGAAAGTGTTGCCGATTGTTTGCGTCCTCGCTGTACAAATTCAGCGCTGAAAGTTTCAGAATGAAAGGGAGCTTTGCATGGTCTGTATTTAAATTATGAAATGCCTTTGTGTATGGCATTAGATCTGTCAGAAATTTTATGTGGATTCTGAAAAGATGATCAGAGATGCACAGGTGAAAAACTATTGACCTTTGTCATGCACAAAGGCACACAACATATGGCTCCTTGAGCTGTGATACTGAGGCTGAAAAAACAATCTGAGAATTAGAACTGCTTACTTGAGAATATTCTTACCTTGAGGTGGCTTCTGTTGTCAGTGGAAAGACACTAGGCTCTGACTCTTGGGTCTAATTCATTTGATGTGAACCATTCTCACATTCGTGTTAGTTTTTGACTGATAGAGTTGTACAGCTTAATTTTATGTTGCTTGTTTTAGACAAGGGCTTGAGGAGAAATATAAGTGGATTTATGAGTTTTTAAAAGAGAAAGTTGTGGTAAGAATCTTTATGGAAAAATCAAAATCTCCTTCTCTTCAGCTCAGTGCTGAAAAAACACCAAACTTGTGGTCATATTTCTTTGCTGAAAAGAAAAAGACCTGAGATTCATTCCTGTATCTCTAGTGTAATAGATAGAAAAAACTCACTTGATTAAAAAAAAAAGTTAAGTCAATAGAGGCGAAAATCAGTTCATCTCTATAAGTGTTTTTAGGTAATGCATTAAGAATATATCAGCATACAGTAAAATGCTTTCTGCACATCCTTCTATTGCAGAAAGATAAAACTTAAGGTTGCTCTCTCCATCTGTGCCAACACGATACATTAACAGTGTATCATCAGAGTAGTAAAGGCTTTTTACTGTGTATAATTGTAACATAATGCCAATAGGTAAATGTGAAATGGATGTTTTGGGAGCAATTTCTAGAATTTGCTTTTTGTAAAACAAACACAACTTTAAAAAATGGTTTTAGGTTTTGGATGAGAGTGAAAGTAGTACAGAATGCCAGAACACCGAAGCAACTGCACTGGATCCAGAGCAGTAATCCACCTAGCACCATTTCTTTTCTTTGATGCTGATTAGAACCACATGCTCTAAAGGAAAATGCTTATAATGGGCAATTAAAGGATCTGAACATAGCAGGCTTTTTTTCCCCTCTATCCTCCCTCCCCCACTTGCCATAAATTACTGGTTGGCCTTTACTCTGACGTGCAAGTCTGACAAAACCTAGAAGGAACAGGAAATGACCTAAGTGTGGTTTTAGCCCGTTTTTTTCATTACCTACATAAGAAGAAAAAACCCATTCCCTTGACAGACAAAACACCTTCTATAACCTTTTTGGAACATTAGAAAAGCTTTAAAAATATATTACAAGGAAGATCAGAGCAAACATAACAAGCAATAAGAAAACTGAAAACTTTGTACAGCAAAGTAGAAGCTAACCTGCTGATACTCCTAGTTAGAAAAACAGAAGTGACATGTCTTTTAAAAAAACAAACAAATGAAACAAACACATAAAAAAGAAACAAACCCCCAACCAAACAAAAAATATTTTTCCACTGCCAGGCAGTAATATTAACTTCAAGAATAAGGCTGCTGAAGGCTTATATGAAACTAGCCTAACAATGAAGCATTTTTGCTCTCTTTTTGTATCTGTGCTGAGGATAAAGTTACCGAAAACAGTAACAAAACATGTGAAGGCTGCGAAGTGACTTAGTAAAGTTTACTTATGTGCAGCTTTTGTTGAAGATTTATGTTTGCAGGGAAGATCAGAATAGTCTGGTGAAAACATGATGGTAGCCAGACACCTGTATGTTCTAGTGTTCTTTTACATCCAGCCAAATATGTTGCAGGTACTATTTAAGGTATAGAATAGTATTTACTAAAGCAAGTAAGTAGAAGCAAGTCTTGTTCCACTGAAGGAAGACTTTTTAAAGAAGTGAAGATAATGCCACTTATGAAAGAGTTCAGTAAAATCAACAACAGCCTAGGATAGGGGATATGACTATTTCCTTCTGTACATGTATCCAAACCTCAGAAACATGAAAGCATGCGCAGTTTCTGTTCAAAGATTGTGGTTATCTGCAAACTTCACAACCTATTAGCTATTTCACAACTTAGGATAAATAAATTGTATAGAGCCAGGAAGTGGTAAGTATCAACATTCCAAAAATATCCTATTTTTTTCCTGTCCCATTTATTTTAATGTTTTAGTGGGTGGAGAAACATCAACATGACTCTAAATACCTTAAGTGTCATAAGTGCCGTATTTTGTCTTGGTTCTGTCAAGTGGCTGTTGTTTTGGTGTGCAAGATTTCATAACAAAACATTGTCTGTGTTATCAAAATAATGTTACCTCTACCTTGACAGAGTCATTCTTTGGCTGCATCACTTTTGGTCTCATACTGAATACAACTTAACTGCTTAGTAACATACTGGTTTTCAAAATCTACTTTTTCTACAGAGAGAGGAAAAAAATCCAAATAAATAAATAAACCAAGATTTCTAGGTTGTATACTGCTGTGTTTGTTTTTGTATCATTAAATTACTTGAGTTTAAAAGCTAATTGATTGTAAGCTATTACAAAAGACTAATTTAGAAATAAAACCAATGAATCTAGCATCAATCTTGTTTGAAAGGCAGTCATGAAAATAAATGAATATGTTATGTAACCTTTTTTATATTAGTTCCTCATCTGGTTGTAGAATTTTTCTTTTGAATGAGGTGATTTTTTTAGAGTTGATTTTTGAATCAAGTTGCTATGGTGTTGGTTTCATTGTTTAGTTAATGCTGTGCTTGGTTGCTATGGAAATACTATTTATGGAGCTAAGGCTGAATGGTGTCAAACATGGTACCAGCAACGAGGAATCTTTTATATTTCATTAATGAAAGACTTGGTCAGAAGTAGAAACTAATTTTTGTACCCATTTTTTTTTCTCCATTAAAGTTTTGGAGCATGGAACATGAATAGGTGGTGTCAAATAGGACAAGTTTTCTTCTCTTATCACATGTTGAACTCTGGAGAACCATCAACACTGGAATAAGAACTTCCCACTTACCTAGTTTAGGCAATCAAACAGCAATGCTACAAATCTTAACACTGTGTATGGCCTTAGATGGTGTGTACGTTTCAGCACAGGCTATGGATCCTGTGTATTAGTTATAGTCTAGTTTAAAAATGAATTTTTCTATTTCTAAACTATGAAAGTTTTTTCTGTAGCTGTGCATTTTAAATCCCTGTGTAAGTATGAATATTGTCCTTAGTATAACTTTGCACACAGAAGTAATTCCCAAGTAGCTAAGGTGATATGATTTGTGTTTTGTAGGATAAATTATTCTGATATCATTACACACTTAGCTACCCAAACATAGTCAGAGCTGAGCATTTTTTTTTTTACTTGTTTACAAATGCTTAGTGGACTTTTATAGTAATATTAGGGGGTTGTAACTTGAGAAAATCAAACCTTGTGGGATTTGATTGCATTTAAACCTTTACAAATAGCTAAAGCTGTGGCACTTGTGCAAAGAAGATCCAAAACCACCTCCACTGTCCATGGCATCCACTCACTTCTGAGAGACACATCTGTCCCAGGGCCCTGGAAACGCTGCCTGTGCCAGGATAGGGGAAGAGAACTGCAGATGGAGAAAAAACATTAAAAACGAAGCAAAGAACACTGAAACTCTGCTGCTTTTCATTGACTGTCTTCTCCCATTTCTCATCTGGTTTTAGTTTGTCTAGACTATAAGCTTCTCAGAGGAGCATTTCTTTCCTCTTTCTTTGTAAAAATTAGTATTGCTCCTGTTGCTATTTGAACTACAAGCTGTGTTAGGGAAGGCCTTTATTACTATTACCTTGTGGACTTGTTTAATAATGTTTCTGATGTTGCTAACAATGTGTGCTTTGCAAAAGTGCCAGTGTTGACTTTCAGTAATTCTTGGGTTGATATTCAGTGATCAGAGCTTTCGCCTCTTATTTTTCCTAGTGAATAGATAGATGGATTACAAATACTGTCAGATAAGCTGGTTCTAAAATTCTTGTGTTCAAATAGCATGGCAATTNGGAGCTCGTTTAGCCCTGTAAGGCCTTCCATCTAAGAGGTTAAACCTCTGTCCTAAGGACTTGGCTGCCAGCATCCAAGCTTGCTAGGCCCTGGCAGATGAACCTTAGGACTAAAGGGTGGGTCCAGCTCTGCACATGCTGTGTCTCACCTAAAAAAAATCCCTTGTGCAGGCTCGAGGGTGCTATCCACTATCCTCTTTTTATCAGCGCGCTTGGAAAAGGCGCTGATGAGGAGCATGGATGGAGTCCTCCCTGGATCTTCGTTCGCAAAGCCTAGCCATACATACATATACATACTTGTTCTTAAAGGGGTTTTGTAAGCTGGCTGATCTTCTTTTAACTGTGTTGAAAGTTATTTTAGGCTAAAGAGATTCAGTTGTTATAGTTAAATATAATACAGTTCATAAATGTTAAAGAACAAGGCATGGAACTGTGTTATGTGTGGGGTTTTGTTTTGTTTTTTATTAACTGTCATTCAAACCCCTTATCAGCCTGACAGGCAATTATGTAAAACCAGGGAAGTATGATCATTGCTTTTTGGGTGGACTGGGAAACTCTGGGGTTAGAATCAGGCTAATATAAGTTGTAGCATGGAGCTTCTGTGACTTAAGTCCCTTCTGGATCACGTGTTTCTTGTTAGAGGATGTGAGGAAGAATATTATATGCAATGGATTACAAAATATAAGTATTACAGAGTACAGATCTTTCTGCAACAAGTCTTACGGTTGCAAAATCAAAAATTGCTGAGGCTCTAAAACCTATTTTAAGGTCTGTTGGTCTGTTCACATGAAGTCAAAATAAACTGTATACTTTTCTCTCCTGTTTTAAGATTGATGCGACTCTGGGAATACTTTGAAACTTCTGTTGTTGATCCACAGCAACTAATTAAAGCTTTGACTCCCAAACTCTCAACAAAAATAATGTCAAAAATGCTGCTTTTTTAGTATTTCAAATTTAACTGGCAAGGCATGGAGTTAGGCTGATTGAACTAAGTCTGGTAGGTAGCGAGAAACAAAGTGTGGTTTCCTTACAGTTAGGTTCTCAATAGCATAGCAAGGAGTAAATTCTTCTTTAAACAGAGGAGTTTTTGTAAAGAAGCAGAATTTATCAGCTTTTAACGTTTCCAGCTGTTATCCCCTTGTTCCTCCAACCATTTCAATTCTGCAGAAGGTCTGTTACGGGATATGCAGCTGGGTTCTTCTGAAATTGTTTTGGGGATGGGATGCTTTCTGGATTTGAGTGCCA
This sequence comes from Bucco capensis, assembly GCA_013396975.1. Taxonomy (NCBI): domain Eukaryota; kingdom Metazoa; phylum Chordata; class Aves; order Piciformes; family Bucconidae; genus Bucco; species Bucco capensis. The sequence goes on along the minus strand of VWZO01008936.1, from coordinate 243,488 downwards.
TCTTGTGGTGCGTCTGTGAGCATCTGAGGATAACCTCCCTGTAAGAGTTTGATTTGTACAGAGATGCACCAGGTTGTATTTACAATGGAAAGATATTCATAATATAAGGATCTGCATTTTCCCCACTTTGCTTAATGGAAGAGATTGCTACTTTATGCCTAAAATTTTCATCAGCTCCCTTTAATTACTTCAGTGTGTGGCACATGGAATGAGCCCTGACAATGTTCAGCAGACTGTGGTATTCTGCTAGATGTGTTAGCATACTCCATCTGTCTTTTCTCAGGAGGTATGGCTGCTAATTAGTGGTGATGTATAGTGAATTTAAAAAAAAGAAATTGTTGGCAACATACAGGTAACATTAATTTCTGTTTATTTCAAAATGGGTTTGGTTTCTTTGCTGTAAAATTAGTATCCATGGAGAAGCTTAACTCTTCTGGTTTAAATGACAACAGAAAACTTTTAATCATTAATCCAAGCTGTGAAATTTTTTGCTTAAATTTAAATTATGTGTAAAATGGTGCCCTGCCATTTAAAATATCAAGCCATTATTTGCATTGGAAATAGATTTTGCATGAACAGTGCACATTATTTGACCTTGTATATACTGAGTGAGTATGGGACTATTTCCTGCCTCTGCAACTTCAAGCCTATTTCTTTACTATAGCAGGGCTAAAACCAACAGAAAGGTTTTGAACTTCTTTAGTCTTACAGATTGACCCTCAAAATGATAACAGTATAGCTTATGAGAGCTTACATGTGCGTGCATACATATACACAAAAGGTCCCAGAGGCTTCAAGGATCAATAAAGGAGGTTGCCTCAGAAAAAGCAGTTGCAGATAAAAGTTTGGTACAGAAACGTTTTGGAGTTAGCAAGAGCATAGGTATTTTATTAGGATCTCATTTATTACAAAATTAGCTAACATACCACATATTTAAAACAAATATAAAATATTAGAACAACTGGGGGAAGGGAACCTCTTTTGTGTCCCCTAACAGAGGTTGCAAGTTTGCAAGCAAGCTGACGCAACTTGGTGGACAATTAGTATCAAAGGTTGCAAATACAACTAACAAAACCTCTGTGGAGATCTGATCTTTGTTGCTGGTTGAGTCAAAAGTCAATGTAGTAGATTAATGCAGTCTTTGTGTCTGAGTTAAGGAGAACAGAATGAAATCAATAGATTTGCATATGCTTGATACAGGAAATAAATGTCAATTTGGAAAGAGAAACCTGAGAATAAAGAAAAACAAAAACCCCAGCCTGTCTAGATGGGCAACTCATTCTAGTTTGTTATAGAAGAAAAAAAATCCCTTCTTCTTTACTATAATGATGCTAAAATGATCATGCAAATACATCACACAAAATGGGTTTGGCCAGTAATGTTGGTCATTATCTTGTTTGTCAGTGACAGGCTAACTGTCATCTCATATGCTTAGGGATGTTTTAAAAAAAGATGAATGGGGAGATAGTAGCTAGAATAATCACTTAAAACCCCAAACCCCTCAAATTCTTAAAATCTTAATTATTGCTTTAGATGTGCTTGCTTTACACAGTATGACTTTATGATATAAATCACTCCCAGTTTAAGTGCATGCTTAATGATAGAACTCTTCACTTCTCATAGCAAGTAGATGCTATAACTATTAACTTTAAACATGGTTTAATGGTATCTCTATGAAGATAAGAGGGAAAGAGCCTTTAAGTGCTACCATTGCCTGGGTGCTGCTGACACGTCAGCCTGCATTTCTTTATCAACACTTTCTGCACCTCCTGCTGGACAAGTGCCAGCCTGGAACACTGTATTTTTTCCATGAAAGAACTGTTAGTATTAGAGGAACAAAACCAAACATAGTTCTCACCTACAAAAATAAGCAGAAAAACTCACCAGACTGCAGAATATGAACTACCAAGTGGAGTATTGGCATTTATTTGTGCTCTTAACTATGGAAAAGAAAGAAAAAAAAACTCTGTATTTGTTTAACTTTGTGAATGCATTTGTACAAATGAATTCATTAGAGACTAACTGGAACCTGTCAAGAAGTCACGAAGACTGAAACAAAACAGACGCTTGAATTTCATTTCTTGTATGTTGTTTTTATGTCAGAATAGAAGATAAATTTAGTGAGTGCTGTTGACGTACTTGAAGCTGATAGCATCTTCAGATTGTGTTGCTGATGTTCTTTTGTGGGTTTTGTGAAGTTATTGAGAACATGCAGATTTTTAACCATATTCAAGCAAAACCTAACAAAACCTCCTGCAAGGAATGCTTTTAAAATTACTAGTTTTTTAACCTGAAGTATTGGGAAGCTTTTTTTGCCTTTCTTAAAAGTAAATGCTGTTAATATAGTGCTTTCTGCACTGCATTTACAAAATCACTACTGTGTGAATCCTTCTGGAAAGAAAAATATTATAAAATATTTTTGAGGTTTTAGGAAAGATTTGCTTTTATAGGTTGAGGTGATAGAAGCAGGAAAGCAGTGTCAACACCTAATTTAGTATACATGTTAAATGATTTATGAACAATCCAGAAATATTGAAATAAGGCCATATAATTATTCTGTCATCAGGATATTTCTGTTGCATGCAATTTCTTCAGACTGTTTTTTAGGACTTTTACTGAGGTAGCATTAACTGAGAAAATGGTCTAAGTTACAGATAAAAAATGAAGGGAGAGGCATTTTGTGTTTCATGAAAAAATCAAGATTTAGTCCATTGTTGTTTTTCAGCATTAGCCTATCACTAATTACTTTTTTTTTCCCCTTTTCAGATGATACTATGGGATTGGGATTTGAAGCAATGGTATAAGCCCTATTACCAGGTTAGTGTATTCTAAATCTACTTATTCTTTTGTGAAATGTATTTAAGTGCAGAGTTCATTACAAACTGTCAGAATTCAATTTTTCTGTTGATGTTTTATTTCCTTAAATTGTTCTAGTATGTTCTGGCTTTGTGTAACAGAGGCTTGATATTTAGCAGCTCTGACCAAGTTGACAGAGATCCACTTTCTGTGGTGTATATGCATGTGGTGTATATGTATATGGTCAGGCACAGTCTGAAAATCCCTTGTGGTCTCCTGTGGCCCCTGGTGCGATAACTGTGCCAACAGCAGAGGGAGCATTAAACTCATTGCCCACGGTAAAGTGTGGGGAGTGATAGCCATGTTCCTAGAATCCTTGGATGGGTAGGATGAGCTCATTAGCCTTCTGGCAGTCATCCTAGGAGAAGGACAACTCTGATTCCAAACCCGGGCAGATGGAGCTCGTTTAGTCCTGTGAGGCCTTCCAGCTAAGAGAAGGACACTCTAATAAAACCTATGTCCTAAGGACCTCGCTGCCAGCGTCCAAGCTTGCTAGGCCCTGGCAGCTGAACCTTAGGACTAAAGGGTGGGTCCAGCTCTGCGCATGCTGTGTCTAACCTAAAAAAATCCCTAGTGCAGGCTCGAGGGTGCTATCTGCTATCCTCTTTTTATCAGCGCGCTTGGAAAAGGCGCTGAGGAGGAGCGTGGCTGGAGCCCTCCCTGGATCTTCGTTCGCGAAGCCTAGCCATACATACCATACATATGTATATGGTGTATATATAGTCTCAAACCTAACAAAGATGGGAGTGGGTTCTTTGAAGTATCTGTTAGCATAAGGTTAGGGAGTGATTCCACAGCAGTGTCACCACACTCAGGTCTACCAGATTCTCTCCTTTTTTCTGGACTGGCTGTTTTTCCTCCTCTCTCTTGTATCAGCAGTGGCATCTAATCAGCTGTTGCTGTTCCTCTTCAGAGAATAATGACAGATGAAAACTAATCACTTTTTTTGACAGAGTTGTTAGGATCTGTTTCAGTAGAATCAGGGTTAATAAAAGTAATGAGGATGTGGAAATTTCATCTCTGTAAGGGTCTCAGAACAGTTTGGCCACCACAATTTCTGTTTGTATTAATGGAAGAGATCGAATACTAAGTTTAACTCTAAGACAAAGTAATGAAAAATTCAGTTCAAAAAAATTGGCACCATATCTTTATTTTAAATAGAGAAAAACTGAAAGCTAATGTTGAATTCTGAAATATTTTTGTTGTGTGATAAAACCCCATAAAAATTAATGTCTGAGTATGTTTATATGTATATATTTTCTTCAAATGAAAAATATTTTGCATTGATTTTGTTGTTGTTTATTTTTTAAATTTTTCTTTAAAACTTGGAATACTTGTAAAACGTTTTGACATGTTAATAGTTTGCAATATTTCCATCTATTCTAGAATGCTGGCAGTGGTAATGGAGTTGATCTTTCAGTGCTAAATGAAGCTCGGAGCATGCTAACAGACCTTCTGACTGACCCATCCCTTCCACCACAAGTGATTTCTTCCCTTCGAAGCATTAATAGTTTGATTGGTGCTTTCTCAGGCACATGCAGGCCAAAGGCTAGTCCATTCACACCTTTTCCTGGGTTCTTCCCCTGTCCTGAAATAGAAGATCCTGCTGAAAAAGGAGATCGAAAGCTGCTGAAGGTCAAATTACTTTAATTTTCATTCATGTGTTGTTCTTAGAGTAGCCAGGAAGAAGAAAAACTAAATGCAGGTGTTGAGGCTTCTTTTCATATTGTGCTAATGTGCACTTGTTTTGGGGAGTGAACCTTCCTGTTCCAGTGTTGGGGATTTTCAGCTGTTCTCCTCATGGTTTTGAAAGCACACAGGTTAGATTGATCTGGTCCACTGACTGAGAAGTCCATTCTAGCCCAAGAGTGTTGCCACTATATGATAGAATAAGGTCTTCTAGTTCTCTTTCTGGTAGGACTGGTTAAGGACTACTACACGTTTCTCTGGGCAGTGTGTTGGTCTTACTCTGCCTGTCCAATTCCACCTTTCTGGCTGCAATTAAAGCTTTGCAGCAAAGCAAACAGACTCAAGGTACATTTCAGGTCAAGGACTTGAAGCAGTCTGATTTTTTCAGGGTAAGACACCATACTTTTTTGTGTCAGCACTGTCCTTTTTTTGAAATATGTAATAGCTTTGTGATTTAACAATGATCTTTGACCACCTGATGAAGCTTAACATCACAGAGTCATCATTGCTGCCACACTTTTGAAGTGTAGTGTCCAAGGGTCACCTGTCTTCACACATGACCTTGCAGACCTTACTCAATACTGCAAATACTGCTTTGGGTTTTTTTGTGCTAACCTTTTTTTCCTGCCATCTTTTTAACTTTGCAAAGTCTGATATCAACATCTGTATTATGCAGAAGAATCTCTTCCCCTCTTCCACTGAATGGCCAAATCTAGGGATGCAAGTGGGTTGTGGACTGAATACAGTCAGAGATGGTTTATTTTTTAAAAATTTATTTGAAATACAAAGACTAGGTTGTCTGTGCAATGCATGCAGATATGCCAGAGCTGGCTTTTCAGTTCTGCTTCAGTGATCCTTTCCTTAGATTCTACTAGTTGCTGTTTAAACATGGATATGCTTTTCAGGGTTCAGTAAGGCAGAGCTAATAAGTCCCAAGTTATTTCCATACAGGGCTGTTTGAGTGCTATTGTCCTGCTGTGCAGAGGGCTTTGCGTACAAGTACAATGGTGATTCCCAGTGCTTGGGCTGCAGCATTCCTGAACTAACATAGCTTCCAGCTGAGAGTGGCAAGGTGCCTGGGAAGCTTCCTGGGTACTGTGGGCTGATATGGAAGAAGAGAGGGAGCCTTGATGGACCAGAACTGACTGTGCATTGTGCATCACCCTTTCCACAATACTCATACTGTCTATTTATCATCTGAGTTACTGAAATCCCAGGCTATCCTGAAAGCTTGGCTGAGTAGTCATATGATTGGAATGTGTAGAAAAAAATTCTGCAATCCTACAGCAACTGACTATCTCTACATCTCAGTTTTTGAGTAACTGTTGGACTACGTGGATTTCAGAGTGTGAGTGTCTTTACATATTTTAATTTGGGGAAATAAATAAAAGATATGAAAGAAAATCACTGATAGTAAGCAAAATAATATGCTTGCATCTTTTTTTCTAGAACAATAAGAATGAAAGTTACCATACTTACTGGTTTGCTATAAAAATATCAACACTGAATAGTCTTCACAAACAATAAATTTAATTATGTCTGTTTCTAATTATATAGATTTTAACCACCCTTAAATTACTCAACAGGGATTAAATAGCAGGAATAGTCTGCCAACACCACAGCTGAGACGAACTTCAGGAGTTTCTGGCATCCCACCTATAGAACCAACATCTTCTAGATGGGAACGGAGTAGCAGCAAGAGATCTCATCAGGAATACAACACATCAAGGTAAGCACTTAACCACGTTTTCAAGGACAATAATAAACATAGCCTTTCTAAAATGTTCATTCTGTGATGTTGCAACTTGACAGCAGAAATATTTACTATAACACCTTGTGAATTAAGTCTCAAAATTCTGCCAGCATCAACTAGAAACAGCTTCAAGTTAATTATATACTATACTTTGTAACTCTGATCTCAAGTAGAAATCAGGTCATTCTGAGGTTGAATGGCATGGTCTGTCATAATAAGTAGGCCTGCATATCAGTTTTAGTAGGAAACTAAAAAGTCCAACATACATGATTGCAAAACAAACTAGTTTAACCTCTCAACCTTTACTAACTTCCTCCTTCTCCTTTTTACTTGAAATATGTATCACTTCTCAACTTCCACATACCCCAAAACATGTTGTCTAATTAAAAAGATGATATAACTTTCTTGCATGTAGTAGCTGTTTTTGTATGTATTGAAGATGCTAGTAGTAGTGGTTGTAGTAGTTTAAATATTGTATTTTCATACTGATTTGGTTATCAGTGTTTGAGAGACTCTGCCCAGTAATATCTACTGACCAGAGAAAACACTTTAAACTTAAAAACCATGGGCCTTCAGTTTAGGGCACAGAGCTTCTGGTGCAGACACAGTGTGTATTTACAGAGGATTTCCTTACAGCTCCTGCCAACCGAAGAACCTGCTGAAGCTCACATGATTAAAAGCAGCAATGCAGAGAACACCATTGCTCATACTCCATTACTTTTAAATTAGCTCTTAACCCTGATAACTAGCACTTTCAGTTAGTCATGTTCCCCTGCCCTGCTCCTGTCTACCCTCATACAACCCTAGAATGTGTTCGCTTCTCTGTGGTTTTTGTCCTGCCATTCAGAGTTCTTGCCAACACTTGCACTGTCCCTGTCTCCTTCCACCTTCCAGTGATCATTCTTATGAGGTTGCCTTTAACTTCTAACACACATCTCAAAATCCCCTGTTGGTTACAGATAAGGTTAGATGAAAAAGCTGAACTGGCATAGCTGTTGCTGCTGCCAAAAGAGGCAGTCCTGCATTCCCAGAGCAATTTGTGCCATTGGCTCTGGCTCTTGAGTAGCTCCTTAAATTGCCAGAAAAATAACAACAATAAAAGACAATTTTTCCTGCCTTGGGGAGCTGATTGTGCCCAATGAAGGACCCAGTGACTGTTAGAGAAGCAAGGAGGAGCAGGTTAATAGCAGAAATGTAAAGTGAAACAGAAAAGTGTTCACTAGAAGGAAAGCTTAGCAAAAAGAAGGGTTTTTTTTCTTGTTTACATGCAATTTATGATTGCTTTCACTTGAATTCTAGCTGAGTTGAGAAAGGTAAGGTATTGTATAGTGGTACAATAAGTTACTACTACAAGATTTGATTTAATGTTCCAGAATTACTTTCTATCCCTCCAGGCAGTGTGCAACAGCAACTCTTGAGAGCTGTATTAGTTACCTGCAAATTCTTGGCTTGATTTCTCATTCAAACATCAGTTCAAGATGAACTGACCTTGCTTAATATCTAGTCTTCCTACACTAAATACTGTTGCAGCATTTTTATGTGTTTTAAAAGAATGCATGTAAGCTATGATAGCTGAACAGTATACAGTGACAAGTTCAATCTATCCCATTTGTCAACCCACACATTTTTTGAAGTGGACTAACAGGTCAGTATCACTTCAGAAGAATAAATTTGAGTTTATTCTTTAACTAATTTTTAATATTTATATCTTTAGACAAGTTATGGGAGCTTAAGAACTATTTCTTTGACGTTTGTTTGAAATCTGATTAAACAACATTAACTCTGTTTTGGTAAATACTGTTTTCCCATTGTGAAATGCAATCAGTAGTTTTACATAAACTATTTTCACTTTATATGTATTCAGCTATTTTTAATTGCTATTTTTATTTTTGAAAGAAAATACAGTATTGGAATTTTGGAGAGCAATTTCATGCTTGGAACAGCAGATGGCATAAGCCAACAATTGAGTTTAACAATTTAGCTACTGCAGAATAGTATAACTTTATGTCAAAACCAGCTCTAGTTTTAAGATGTTAAATAAAATAATTAATGAAATATGCAAAATTGATTTGAAGAGCAAGCTGTGGCTGTGTAAGATTGTCATAGTACTTCTGAAGTAACCAATCTTTTAAATATTTTCAGATCTGTTAGAAAATAGCCTGCTTTGTTAAAATGCTTAAGAAAAGTAAAAACTGTGTTAGAAAATAAAAGCTATGGTATGTGATATGGATATATTTATGCAATTCTAAAATGACACAAAGTTTTCTGTTGCTTTCACTCAGTCCCCAGTTGGTTTTATTCCATAGCTGATCTTAAATTTGACTTTCTAGTAATCTGTCTTGCATGGTAGTAGACCTGTAACAGAGCAGTCTGGCCTTTCAATTTTGTTTAATAAAAATGGAAGACAAGGTAGAAAAGAAAAAAAACATTCTTATGGTTTTATTTTTCAGCCAAGGGTATCATTCAAATGGGTCTTTTGGTGCAAACTTGCTGACAATCCCCAAACAAAGATCATCTTCTATGACATTGACTCATCATATAGGTCCCAGACGAGCAGGTAAGACCATTTCGTTTGTGTAGTGTAGTGACATGATGTCAAGGTACTAGTTAGTACATCACCTATTACAATTGTTTTTTTTCATGTAAATGTTGTACTAAAATGGCATCAGCATGTTGCATATAGTTTTAAAAAAATTTTTTTATCTGCTTCTAAGAATACTCAAAATTACAATTAATATCAACTTTGTAGAAATCTCTGCTGTTCATCTAGTTCTAGCTAGCTGTAAAATGTTAAGATATTCAGTGTGGTTGGTACCTATTGAAAATTGCAATGTTCACATGCATTAACAAGGGACTTTTTTAGTAATTATCCATTTTGTAATGAAACTGTGTCACTTAGACACTCCTAAATACCTAAAAAACATCCAAGATAAGTATTTAAACAGATTTCGGAAGGAGTTGGAGTTAATTTTATTCTAACACTGTTGTTGTAATAAGCTAATACATGCTGTAACAGCAGTGCTGTGTATCACTATTTCAGAGATATGAAAATATGAAGAATTCATGATCAGAAAAGAAGGCAGAAAGTTGTCTCCATTTCACATTTCAGAAAGCCCTCCTATCTCTTTTCCTTGCCAGTACTTGTCATGCATATGCTACATAGATCTGAAGATTCCCCTTTTAGTCTTTGTCTTTTTAGTGCAAGGATTTGGCCTCACATATTTAATTCAGACTGCAAATAGACATACATTCTTGAGACAGCACAAACCCTAATGCTCTATGCAACAAAATATGAGTAAATAGAAGGAAACTTTGGATTCTGAGCCATTGATATAAACCAAGGACAGGTCTCTGTCTCTAAGCAAGCATTATTCTTTTTGTAATTATGACAGATGGTAAAAGACTTCTAGAGATCTAAATATCAACTCAGTTTACCAAAATTCTGCCCTATGAATGAGATGAAGTATAACTGGTCTGTTGCCCATATTAAGTGAAAACTTGAAAACCACTTCTTTTGACATTTCTGCCTATCCATTTTAGCATGATTTAAAAGTAACAACCTGGCTAATAATTTTGTTTTATAGAAGCTTAAATATGTAGATTGGATGGAAAGAGATTAATGCAATTAATTTCTTTGGAAAAAAAAAATAAACAAAAAAGATCTCACTAGTTTTCTCTATATTACTCACTAATGGTTTGTTTTTTTTCCTTTTCACTGTTCAAAACACCAAACCATGCAGACTCAGGCCAGTCCACATGTAAACACAGTGTTGCATGTTCTCAATTGTTCTGCCATTGTGAAAAACTGGGCTGCCTTCTGCACTTTTCTACTCTGAAAAAACAGAGTCCAACAATGTGCATTAAAACCTGCTGAATGTGTAGATGTAAAAACGATGAAATGAAGAGACCAACATTACAATGTTAATCTGTTTTGGGTCTGGGAGTTTACAAATTGCTTCTCAACTTTCCAGATCTTTCTTTGCAGCAGCAAAGTGGCATTTCCTTTGGAAAACTTCTGTCTCTGTGCCTAGCAATGAGGATTTTGAAAAATCTTGTCTTTTACTGTACCAAAATGTAATTGAATTCTACTCTTAGGGCACCAGAGTCAAGTCAGTAACTCAAACACAGTTGGAAGTGTATAATCTATGCATTCCTTCAAGGGCAATACTGTACATTCTCTCAGTAATATGTTAGCAAACACTGAACAGTCATAAAACCTACTATGGAGTTTTTGCTTCATAGTCTGCAGCAGAATTATTCAGCTTTGGAAAGTCCACAGGATACCTCATTGTTTTGTTCGTGGGCCTTTTATTCTTTCTGATATAAGAATGTTTACAATTGCAATAACTTGCCTTGGGCACTTGTAGATAATCTGTCTTTATATATTTTCACAAAGAAAAGAAATGATGTTATGGCTTAATGCAAAGTTTTGTTGTAAATTCCTGTTGGGCTCAGAGTAGCCAAAGTCCAGACTTACAAGCTTTATCTCCTAGATTTCACAGTCAGAATCTTGAAGTAAACCCTAGCTAACTGTTTGGACAGGAATGGGGAATTTCATTGACCTAAGGAAGATGGAGTTGGTTGTTTGATTGTTTATCTCTAATCACCCATGAGCAAACTTTAGATTTTATATTTTTTCCCCCAATGGCTTATTAGGCAAGATACAGTTAGATTATCATGCCATTTAAAAAAAGGTACATTGCTGTCAAGAAAGACCAGGATCTGCCCATTTTGCTTGCTTGCTTCAAAAATAGAATTACAACATTTGGGGGATTTACTTTGTTTTTAAAAATGTCTCAAGCATGTTATAATTGTAATCTGAACCTCATGTAATATTTGTTTTGGAAGGTGCTTCTCCTGGCTCGAGTCCTGTGGGTTCACCTAGTCATGGATCTGGCTCCAGTGGTGCTTTCAGCAGCTGGTCACCTGTAGAATTTCCTGATACTGCTGATTTTCTAACAAAACCAAGCATTAACATACATAAGCCTCCAGGACACACATTCAGTTCTTCAGATTTTCAGCAGCAAGTTAAAACACCTGTAGGTTATATGTGTAGCAGGTACTGTAAACTCTGTTACATTTTTAGTGACTTCATATGTGTTGAAAAGAATACACTTAGAATGAAAAAATATAGCAAGAGCTATACATGTACTAATACTGAAAAAAGACATATGATCTCATAATTATCTGTAACTATATTATCCAAGTGAGACTGAAGAATGCAGTATGTAGGCCATTGATTTGGAATGGCTTATCCTTGAAAGCAGCAGCTGTGGGAGAGTGAGAAGATTGTGGAGATTTTTTGAAAAGGGTTACTTCTGCCTGGGAATTGAGTTCTGTATACTTTCTACATAATTAGCTGTACTTTATTAATTCATGGAGATGAATCCATGGGAGGTGATGGTTGATTATTTTCTTAGTACAGGCTAAATCTGTGTGCCAAATTTAGGAGAAAATACTGAGATCACTTAGTGGAGGAACCTTCCAAAGTATTCAATTTGAAGAGAAGTAATTTGCAGATATTTTTCCATACAACACAGCAGTAGTAAAAGAAGAAAATTACTGAATGTTGTAAATATTTTTTATGTATTCTGTAAGCTGTGGACGTCAGATACTCAAGCCTGTTCCAACACCAGAACCAGAATGTGCAGAATATAAAGACAGAAAATCAGGTGGGATATGAAAATAGACAAATATTTGTTATCAACTTGCCTTTTTTTTTTTTTTAAAGTCAATTAATATTTTTTAATGATTATTCCTAGGTGAAATTTGTCCTGTACTTTAACTTGTATGCATGTATTTGATTTTAGCTTGTGGCTTAGGATAATAAAGATAATGTATAATACCTGCTTCAGAGTAAGGATTTTATACTAGCCTGTGACTCACAGCTTTATAGTTCTGCAGTTCTCTGCCATCTCAGCTGAGCTAACCACCAACCCAGTTTTTGCAAGTAAGAAGTTGTGCTTCTAGCTTTTCTCAATTTTCAAATAGGCTTTGTCTAATAAATTTTTTCCTTTACACTTTGTTGCTGAATTCTAAAATTGTTTAGAAACAAGCAATTACTTTTATTTCTGTGAGGAATCTGAGAAGTTGAAAAAATTATTAGACATTACTAATCTGCAAATAAATTATTGATATAGTATTTATGTGTTTTCTTTAAGGTGAAATTGGGAGTGTTAGTGCTTCAAAAGACTCTGTCCACCATACAGAGAAGAAAAAAGATGAAAGAGAAGAAATGATTGATCAAACACAAAATAATCTGCTTGTAAGCATGTAATTGAAAAAAAACCAACAAACAAACAAAACCCCCAGCCCCTTGCAATCACTATTATCAGTACAGTATTTCTTTATCATTTCTAATATGCTGTAAAGAAGTCTTTGCATTGCTAAGAATTGTAATTTCTGAAGGGAAATGGTTCATTGTTGGAATTCAGATTTCCATTTAGCAATTTTGTATTTCCAAGCTTCCATAAATTCCACTAGCAAATGGCAAGAAAGACGGTGATTGTATTATTTTTATGTTGATCAAAATTGATTTGTATAGATTTAATGTTGATAGGATGCTGAAACACTAGTATTTTTTCTGATTTCTCATAAACTGTGGAAGATTTGGCAGTTTCAGTGTGGCTTTCCAATGAATATTCATACAGTGCAGCATGTTGGAAGTGCAGGGAGACAAATGGCTTAAGTTTTGCTAACATTTTGGATTTATACATCAGTTTTTCTAAAGCTTGTTCAATTAGTGAACTGTTAAAGCTCAGGAAATTCTTATGGATATTCTTGCTTTGTTTTATTAACTCACCTTGTTTAAAAAGAAATAAGAATGAAAATTAGCATCATCTCGGAAAGCCCTGGAAACTGCAGCCCCAAAATACAAAAAGTCAAGTCCTTAGCTATGCTATTTGTACTATTGATTTATGATTTTCTCACAGCTCTACTTACAGCACCATTCAATAAGTTCAATAATGATTTATCATTTTCGTGTGGGTTTTTGCCAATAAAACTGACAAATTGCATTTCAGTGTTATTTTAGCGATGATAAAGTATCTTACTCTCATACAGGTGGAGCAGAGTCCTACATTAGAAACAAGGTTATTAGACCACGATTCCCTAATGGAGAAGATGAACAATTGGAATTTCCAAATTTTTGACCTTGTACAAGAAATGGGAGACCAGTCTGGAAGGATCCTTAGCCAGGTTTGTTGTCCTCTATTATACGAAGGAGGGGAGTGTAAAGCTGTTTATGTATTTTATTTAAACCATAAAGAAGTTTTGCAGTCAACATACATATGAATGCTATCTTGAAAAGTAAAAATGTAATTTCTCATGTACTCCTCTCGTTGTAAACTGTAAAATGTGATTTATCTATAGAAAACTTGCACCAAATTTTCAGAATTTTATTTTCAATGTAAGAATAGGTTAGATTCACACTTAGTAGATTTTGTAGTAATATGCCATTTCCTATGAAAAATTGTCTCCTGCTTTCAGATTTACTACCTTGTTTGTCAACCATTTCTTTTTTCTTTATTTCAGTAAAATATTTCTGCCAGAGCTACACCTGTGGGGGAAGAAAAGTGATCTTTTAGGCAGTCTCTTGCCTCTTGATCCTACAAACAATGGGATTTTTTTTCCATGCTGCTTTCTGCATGTAGTATCCCTTTTATCTCTTTCTGACTTATTACTAAGCTCTTCCGTGCAGTTTTGTGTTGTGCTGAAGCCAGTCTACTGGCAGCTGCCAAAGTATGATCCTGTTTGCTCTTCCCCACCCTCTCCCATTAATCAATTTCATCTGGAAGCTTTTATCTCTTTCTTTGTGCTAGTTTTAGCAATCATGGGACTATAGTATGAGCTGGATTTGCTTCTGATCTGCCCGCAAAATATTTTTATTGCCAGTATCTTAGTTTCCTGTCATGGAGTAGAATGCATGTTGCTCTTGTTCAAGGGTAGTGTTAGGAAAAATCACCTGGAGGGAAGGAAACAGGTTAGCAGCATTCAGATGCAGTTGGAATCATAGGCCTGCACTTGTACTGAAGACAGGAAAAAACAGTGGAGATAATGTCATTTTTGTCATTAGACATTGTCTTTCATTTTGTAATACAGTATTCTGAGTATTGTTTTAAATCTTCAATTAGTCTAGTTTGAGAAACGTTTTCAGGTCTTTTGTTACCTCTGTTAGTGACAACTGTTAACGTACAGATGAGAATGCCACAATCCACTTCTGAGTGGTACTTTTACTCTACTGTACTAGCACTCTGTGATCCACGTGTTTGCATTTCATTTGTCTGCAGTCTGAGGTATAGTTCAAACCTGCGAGTTCTCAAGTTTTCTACTTACTTTTCCGCTTAACTCTGCCAGAATTTCTGTATCAGCTCTTCCTGATATTGTTTGTATGTGCACTGCCTGTCTTCCTCCTCTTCCTGCCCACATCCTTTTGTCCATTGTGCTGTAAGCATCTGATAACATACCTTACTTAAGAGCCAATTAACAACTGTATTTGACCATCATCAGTTATAAGGTTCTCAGACTGAATTTTATAAGGGGAATGGTTGGGGCAGGTGGAAGGAGGGATGTCCCCTTATTTTGCTGTGATTTTCCTGTGAGCACTTTCCCCACTTCAGAATTTACTGTTTCTCTCAGGTGCCTGAGAAAGAAATGACAAAAATGAGTAGCAGTGACTTGTTTTTAAAGGCTTTCTTAGTATTTGCAGTCTTGGAGGGGATTAAGTCTTTGTAGTCACTAAGCTCTACTTGTAAACCATAATATATTTGCACAGTACCTACATGTGTGGGTGTTCTGACTAAGTTTTTAAAATGTTTTACATTTACCAGCTAGATTTATTAAACATACCCAAGATAAGTCATAATGAATAAAAGAAATAGAATTTCTTTGCTAAAGTCTCCAAAAAACCCACAATGTTGTTTTGGGTTGTTTTTTTTTTTTTAATATGAATGGCTATGCTACTATAATTAAATAGTTTGAATTTTTTAATAGTAAGTAAGAATATAGATTTTTTTTTTTCCTCTTTCTTTCTTTCTAGGTCACTGATGGAATAAAGCATGAGTTCTTTAACATTATGAACATTTTGGAGAGTATTATTAAAAATAAATCAGTTATGCATAGAATTTATCAAGAAATAAATAAAACCTTTTCTTATTCTGTATTTGAGAGGATGATAAAAATCCACATTTTTGTGCCAAAAAAATCATAGAACATATCTCTATGGCAATAGCTTTCAGATAATCCTTAATGGAATTTCAGTAATTTCCATTTCTAACAGCAAGAAAAATTCTAAAAGCAGGAACATTTTAAAAGTAGAAAAAGCAGAATGTGGTTAGGTATATTTTTTAGACTAATATTCTTTTTAATATCTATTTAGGTAACTTACACCTTGTTTCAAGACACTGGTTTGTTTGAAATTTTCAAAATACCAACTCAAGAATTCCTGAATTACTTCTGTGCACTAGAGAATGGCTACCGAGATATTCCCTGTAAGTACTAACCAATTGCAGCTGTTTTCCTTGCTACTACTGTGGCTCCTTTAGTGTATATATTAGTTTAATGCAGACATGGAAAATGCCTGAACTTAGTAACATTTTTACTTATGATATTTGCCAGAATTTAGAACTGATTTAATGAGTTGCAGCAAGAAATTTGTGGACTCCAAAACTGAATTTGTTAATATACAGGCTGAATAGAACATTGAAGAATTTGAATAAGTAGTTGAATCAAACATACTGAAGTCAATGGGGGAGTATTTGTTGACTTAACATAAATTTGGTTTAGGCCTGTAATAGAATAATAAGAAAATATAGAATACTGACAGTAATTATTCCTCTTGCTGTTTAGGGCAGCCAAATTTATTGGAAAATAAACCAAAACCAAACCCACCCTCTCACCACACCACATCAGCCCCAGCATGTACACTCACCCTGTGTCACAGATCTTTACACCAACCTAGGTGCTTGTAGGTCTCAGGCTAGAAGCAATGCTAGTGGCTCACCCTCACTGATTAGAAGGTTTCTTAGTCCCTTCCTGACTCTCAGGTAGGATGAAGGACGTTAGATGTTTATCCAACTTGTTTCTTAAACATGCAGTGGCGTAGCCTCTACCAACAATTTAAATTCCATTTTTCCTTTGTATTTAATCAAGATCTCCCTTAGAGTAAATTTGGTGTAGTTTGGGTTTTTTTAAATTCTATTTCAGATGGTATTTTTAATGCTGTTTTGCTGATTTTTAGATCACAATCGTATCCATGCTACAGATGTTCTTCACGCAGTGTGGTACTTGACAACAAGGCCCATTCCTGGATTTCAGCAAATTCATGATGAGCATATCATGGAAAGTGATATGGGTATGCATTCACATAGGTTACTTTTTTCCCTTTTACTGTGAGAATGTTTTCATGAAACTACAATAGGTAAAACAAATTGTTTTGGAAGAAAATATCTAATTATTCTTATCACTCAGTTGTATTTTTTTAATTTTCATACAAGGCAGTAGAAGTATCAGAAAGCTAGCACATGCCATCAGAAATACCATACAGTAGACTTCTAGAAAAATTATTAGATTAGTAGTGGTTAGTTTGTTAGCCAAGAATCCAGATTCACTTAATAAATTTTCTATGTTGAATGAAGCTATAGTCAGTGTATTTTTAGCATTTGAAATATATTCGACTAATATTTCTTAACTTCAGTGGGAAATTAAATAGATCAAAGAAAAAATACCCAAGTCAAAGTATTTAACTTAATTGAAGTTCCCCTTAATGGTTTTAGAGCAAAAAAGAGTATTTCAGAATTCTGTATTAGACATCACATGGAGGCATTTAGGCACTGAAGTGACTACTCTTAACAATAAGTGCCTAAGAGCATCTCTGAAAGGGAAGTAAAGACATCAGATTCAAATCTTCTGTGACATTAGATCTACTGAAGCCTGTGTTGTCTATGACTTCATGGAATTAACTTTTAAATTTAGATTTGTAGTTTTTCCTAAAATATATATTGTCCATTTTAGTATTAGAGGGCTGTAATTTCTAAGGAGTTAGTGATCTGTACAGAACATGATACAGTATATGTTATTTTTCCCTTACTAATTAGCCCCTCTGCTGTCACCTTTCTTTTTCCCAAGTTTCTCCATGTCCATTGGTAGCACCCTATTGCATTTTCTTTAAGTGTTAAAAGGGTTAGGGCTGGAGACTTGACTGGAGCAAATAAAGGGTAAAACATCTTCTGCTTCCCCTTAAAAAAAAGAAATTATGGTCTTACTGCTTTAGAACTCTTTGAGTATAAATGCTACTAGGATTTTTAATCCTTGCTTATTCTATTAAGACAAATAAGCTCTTTTTTATTATGCAGTAGCAAAATAAGTACTATTGTTTGGTTGTTTTTTGTTTGGTTGGATTTTCTTTTTTTAGTGACTTTGTTCAGGGGGGAAAGAGGAGACTAAAACTGTAAATCTCCTTATCATGCAAATATTTGTAACTTAATGAGTTCAGTTCCTTCTGCAGTAGTTTCCACTGTCCCCTGAGCTTTTCCTGTAGGCCTGCAAGTTCAAAGAAATGGACAAGTTATAGAAATACAAAAGGAGGTGCTGGTTGATCTTTTCTTGGGCTTCTTAGGGTTGGAGAGAAATGGTAGAATGCTCTTTTGAGGCTGTCATTTTAAGAAGGGAATGAAATTCCAGATGTACATAAGAGCAGGAAGTCTTTAGCAGCAATGACAGTAAGGTGAAGGCAAAGAGAGACCTTAACAGTAATGTGTAACTGTTGGTAGGTATCCTGTGGGTTTTCCAAGGTCTGCAGTTTGAACTCTGAGAGGAAAGTTTTTACTAGTTTTTCTCTTCATTCCCTCCCATGGAACAAACACCTACAACTGCATTTTAATAATTAAAAGCCTAGATGGTTATGATTGTTTTCTAATCTAAATAAGTCTGCTACAATCTAGAGATGCAGACCAAATGCCCAATGTGCCCTGTTCCACTTATGTTGCCTTCTGTGCTTGCTGAAATGTTCCTGTGCACCAGCCTTCTGCAGCACAAGTGACCTGTAGCTGCCAAGAGAGACACTTCCTCTGGTTTATCTTTTATATTTTTATTTATGTTTTACCAAGGCACCATACAGTTTCAAGGACCAAGGCAAATCTTTTCTTCCTTCCTCTCCTCTTGCAGTGAAGGCAGCAAGTGTGGCTATGCATCTCATAATTATGTGCTAATAGATATTTTATGTTTGTATTTTCAATTTTCTTAGATGAAGCTGGTGGCATTGCCCCTGTTCAAGTTAGCTATATTTCTTCAAAAAGTTGTTCCATTACTGATGACAGTTATGGTTGTCTGGCATCAAACATTCCTGCTTTGGAATTGATGGCTTTATATGTAGCAGCTGCCATGCATGATTATGATCATCCTGGTCGTACAAATGCATTTCTAGTGGCTACAAATGCACCTCAGGTAAGAAATACTTAAACCAGAAAATTATTTCTCTGTATCTGAAATCAGAAGAATGAAAATGTTTCTCTTCTATATCCCAACCTAACCAACACAGACATTCATCTCCAATTTTCAAAAATATATGCATTCATTTTATTAATTATCTCTTCTTTTCCTCCAAACATAAAGATTAATTTTTCAGTTTTTCAATGGATTTTTTGCAGGTCATATTTAATCTATATTCAGTTAATTATTTTCTAGGATGTTTTGTATAAACACAGGAGTTGTGATTAAAATCCACTACTGTTTTAATAGTGTAGCTAACTCATTTGCAATTAAAATGTATTCGTCAACATTAAACATAGCACATTGAAAGCTAGTGATACATCACACCAGATTGCATTAACCACTTGCTTTGGAGTTCTTTTCATGTTGTTGTGTTTTTTTTTATTTAAACAGTACTGGAATTAAGAGGAATTAAAAGCATATATTTAGATCTCGTATTGTTTTGGGTTTTTCTGTTTTATTGGGGTTTTTTATGTTAATGTGTGTGCTCCACACACACTGCAAGAGCACAAAGTCTACATTTTAAGTAGTTTTTATATATGTGTACCTAAAATATGAATGTAGATGTCACTTAAGACAACCTTAAGGACTTTTAAGCAAAGAGAAAAACTTTGCTAATTGTTCATTCGTTTGTTTTTTCTCATCTGCCATTTTTGTTTATCTTTAACCCTCAAAACTAGAAGGCAAAACATCATTTCCAGTAGCTGTGTTGTTTTGGGGTTTTGGTTTTGTTTGATTTTGTTTGTTTTTTTAAATTAAGACTTGTTCATGAGTAGCCCTTAAGCTTTGGGATATTTAATCGTAATTTAAAATCTTCACTGTCATTTATAAATATTTGTTTTGTAGGCTGTTCTCTACAATGACAGGTCAGTCTTAGAAAATCACCATGCTGCTTCTGCCTGGAATCTCTTCTTATCACGACCAGAATACAACTTCTTATCAAATCTTGATCATGTAGAATTCAAGCGTTTTCGTTTCTTAGTTATTGAAGCAATCCTTGCCACAGATCTCAAGAAACATTTTGATTTCCTTGCAGAATTTAATGCCAAGGTTTGTTACATTTTAGTGTCTTCACTGACGTGGTCATGATGTACTGATGTTAGTCTTGTTACTCAGTAGTTCTTTGTATTAATAACTTTTGTTTTATATTCTTTAAATTTCTGTTACTCAAAAAAATGCAAATAGAGTGTTTCCTTTGTACAAACCAACTGTAGCTGGTTTTGTAGATTGCCTAATAAGCTTAGCAGATGTGACATAGCAACCCACAGGAGACCTTGATCAGATCTCACATTGCCATCTTCTGAGAGATAGTAATTGACTTTTTTTTTTTTACTACACAAGAGAAAAAATTATATAGAAAAATTAATCTGAGTGTCTATTGTGAAAAGTTTGGGGAAAAAACCCAACCCACTCATGAATAGTTTTACCTTTAAAAAAATATGTGTTTGCTGTAGGTGAATGATCTCAACAGTCATGGTATAGAATGGAGCAATGAAAACGATCGCCTGCTGGCCTGTCAGATATGCATCAAGCTGGCAGATATTAATGGGCCAGCAAAAGTTAGAGAGCTGCATCTGAAATGGACAGAAGGCATTGTTAATGAATTTTATGAACAGGTGGGTATGAAAAGTGTAATTTACTCTGTTTTAAGGACAGGCAGATGATCAATTTATTGCATTACCCAACGTAAAAGTATATTAAACGTTTTTTCTTGTGTTAAATCTTCAGGTAAAGTATTTACATCTCTTTCTAAATACTGAATATTTATTTGTATAGGTACACTTCTACTCTGTTATTTTTTTGTAATCAGTTTTCCAAGGAGTTAAATATTTATGAGGCAACAACCAAGGACTGAAAAATATTTTTTTTAAACTAGGAAGATAAAAGGAAAAAAACAAAAACTCTTGGGAGTTTTAAGCAATAACAATAATAATCTGAAGTGCTTACACTAACTGTAAAACCTTAGTATTCTAAGCTCCTTTAGGAAAATCCTTTTCATAAAACTTACCAAGTCCACTAAAGTGCTGAGATAAGGGATTATAACTGAGAGTTGTACATAAGCAACTGTTCCATTTTTTCTTCTCCAGTTTACAAAATGGGGAAAAGCCCCAAACCAAACCACTTTATTTTGGATGTTTCAGTTTGTTTCATTCTTCTGTGACTTTTGGGGAAAGCCATTTACCAGGATGCCTTACTCTAGCTGATTACTTTCCCATTTTCTCTGTTTATCAGCTCAGCACTCCAAGTCAACTCTGTGCCTACCCTGAAGCCATCCTGTAAAGGCAGAGGAATAGAGGCTGCAGTAGAATTAAGTCTCCACAAGGGTATCTCACAGCAAAACTGAAGGGAGGATTATGGGTTATGCAGGGCTGAGCCATAATGTGTCTTTATTTTAAGTTGGCCTAATTACATTTTCATTCACTTAGTCTACACTATTATTTCCTCTGGTAAAGATGTCATCCACATGATGTTTTCTTGGTTCCTTCCAAGTAATCTTTAAAATAAAAATGTGAAATTAATTTTGTGAGGAGTTCTGGTGATTTTTTGTTTTCATTTCTTTTTCAGGGTGATGAAGAGGCAAGTCTTGGATTACCTATAAGCCCCTTCATGGATCGTTCTTCTCCACAGCTTGCAAAACTGCAAGAATCTTTCATCACTCACATAGTTGGCCCCCTTTGTAATTCCTATAATGCAGCTGGGTTGCTTCCTGGGCAATGGATTGATGAAGAGGAGGAGGATGCAGTCAGTACTGAAGATGATGATGGAACACAGTTAGAGAGTGATGATGAAGAAATGGAAGATGATCTTATTTTAAGTAAGTTTCTGTATTTCAGTTGGTGCTTTTGGTTGTCATTTNATGGATGGAGCCCTCCCTGGGGCTTCGTTCGCAAAGCCTAGCCATACAAAACAATAGATTCAGCCATAACAATGATGTTTGAAATTGTATAGGGCAAATATTGTATATTTTGCAGTTATGCTTCTTCATAAATTTTGCCCTCTTCATGAAATTTTGGTTAATACTAGGAGACTTGCAACTTGAAACAGAAATTCATTATTATCTTTTGCCATATCACTATTTAAATATTCTGAATAAGCATCCATGTTTTTTTGCTCCAATTTATATCTCACAACATGCCATTTGTTTTGTATTTGTAAAATGCAATTCCTTTGAATCTCAAACAATCCAGTATGCTTATTATTTTACAGAAGCTCAGAGAAAAAAAGGTAGACGAATATTTTGCCAGCTAATACATCATCTCAGTGAAAATCACAAAATATGGAAGAAAGTGATTGAAGAGGAAGAAAAAAGTAAAGCTGAAGGAGCTAAACTGCTGGCTGAGCTCTCATCTTTACCTCAAGCAGATGAAATCCAGGTTATTGAGGAAGCTGATGAAGAAGATGAGCGACAACTAGAAGACGACAAGACATGCTAAGAAGACTTCAGTGGTGACTAGTATGATGATAGCCTATTTTTTTTTCTTCACTGTGCTGACTTTAGGCTGACATAGTTCACATAAAATTGAAAGGCCTTAATACTGTGAGAGGATTCTTTCTCCTCTAGTGGAATCCCACTCCTATGCACTTTCACCACACAGAATATGAAACTTTATTCAAAGACTGAGTATTGTATACCCTGATGCAAAGTTCTTTATGCCTTAGTTGGTATAAAATATCCTGATATAATGCTGCCTTGCTGAATATGGAACTCTTCTTTTCCTTGAGGTACCTGCAATTTTTAAAAACATTCAGTGACTTCAATTACCAAAGTGGCAAGAACTTTTTTGCTAACAAGGAAATATGGTATGAATCCTAATATTGTCTTGAGTTATTTCATGTTATTTTTAAACATGAAGGAGGAAAAAGTCTGTGCCTCTATGAAAACTTTGTTACTGTTGCAGTGTGAGCCTGTTGTGGGGTGTCTACTTAGTGCAGTAGTGTGCTTCCTGTAGCCATCTCAGAGCAACTGTTCAAGGACTGTGACATAAATGCTGAATTCTGATATTTGTGGGTAAAAAAGAAAAAATCCAGGTGCATCTATTTCTGATGCTTTTTATTATTGTGCATAATCTGATGTTTTATTTTTGCAGAAAATATTCAGGTTTGCAGTGGGTGTTCATGATAATTCATTAAATACGAGGCCATTGTCATCTGTTGCCTTGCTGGTTTGTGGTAGAACATTAAAAACCTGTTCAGCTACTTAAATTATTAAGGAATTTTATTCTTTTAGTCATAATGCTATGTTTCCTGCCCTTACTCAGGTTCCTGTTTAAAACCAAGTTAACCACATCATAGACTTTTATCTTGCACCAATTTCTGGTATTAAATTTTAAGGAAATAAGATCATGCTTCATTTATTCTTTTTATGTAAACCTTTAGGAGAATTAAAGATTTTTTTTGTTGTTGTTAAAAGACATAAACTACTGTTTCAAAATGGCTAGTGTATTTTAATGTGCCCCATATCTTTTCTCCCATCACAGACATAGCTTATATTGCCTTCAAGTTTGAGGTACATTCTGAAATATACATATGGGGAAGCAGAACATCAAAACTTCATGTAAAGCCTAACAGTAAGATAAACATCACTGTACTACTTTACATTTCAGGTTGTTCAGTTTTTAAGTAAGAAACTTAGGTGTTCAACACAAATGTATTTTTAGGAACACTACCATTGTAGGTCTAATAAAAAAAAAAAGCCATAAATTAGGCTACAAATATGTAAGCAAGCCACAAATAAAGCTAGTTTTAAAAGTGCACCTTTTATTACTAAACATTTACATGCTGTGCAGTTGAATAAAACCAATGCACGTGTGTACAAGTTGCTAAATATATCTTAGCATATTTGTGTTTACATTTAGATCAGTTAACTTGAAAAAAGAGGTAACATCCCTAAAATAACCTTGTGTAAATTGTATTGCACTATTTTACACAAACAAATTTTTATTCTGCTCTTCAATTGGGTAGTTTAAATAACTGAAGGAATTCTTTTTTATTTTCCACTAATAAGCTTTTTGTTGCTCCATTTAGAAGGCCACTGAGACATGCTTTTGCTATTTCATATATTCAGTGCCAAATCTCCCTTTGCTGCCATTATTACTATCACTGCATCTTTTGTAACATGAGCAGTGTTAAAACCAGATATTTCTGTCATGAATAAAATGTTGCACTATTGAAACTGGCACTTACTGATCATTCACTTGTATTTTACATTTGTGGTTCATATATTTTCCTAACAGATAAGTTGAAGACTACAGAGGTTGTGTGTGTTTCAGTATGCTGTGTTCTCAGCATTTTGATTAGCCTGTGTGTTTTTATATTAAAAATATCAGTTTAATACTGTTGAATTTCATGTTGCTTTGACTGAAAAAAGATGCAAATGAGCTTGTCTGAAGTTACTGCTATATTCTTTTACGTGACAGTTTTCTACTTAGTTTCCTTTTAAATTATTATTAAAAACTAATACAAAGAAAGATAAGATGGTAAAAAATTAACATTTTATCTTTTACTAAAGCATCAGCAACATTTATATCTGGTGACAACTTTGCCAGCAACATTCTTAGTTCAGATTTCCCTTAAACTCTTTAGACATATAGAAGCAGTTTATAAATTCAGAAACAAGATAGCAAACCTCAGTGTTTAATAAACTATGATGCTAATATGTATTTCCAATTAGATATTTGCAATTGACAATAGCTTGCTTCAAAGATATGTTGAATATGAATGCACTCAAAATCCATCTTAAAATGTCTGTTATTTATGTATATATAATATGTGACTAATTGTTACTCTAAGAGCAAGGGGAAAAGAATGATTAATTGTCACCAAAGGTTGATCCAGGGCATGTTTGCAGCAGTGGATGTAAGTGTAACTCAAGGTGTCTTTGTCTTTCAAAAAAGTAATGGAGAATCATTAGAATTTTGGTGGAGCTATTGTGAGCAATAGAATATCTCCATATAAGGCATATCGTTCTTCTGCTACTAACAACCCACTGAGCAATTAGAACCAAGTTAAATCTGTGCTCACGCTTCAATTCACACCTACCAAGGGATGCACAGAAAAGAACACACTCAAAATATGTTCTGAAGCAACATTCACCACTTGGTTTTTCTCATCAAGAAGTAGGCCTAATCAGTCTATACTGAATTTTATGTTGCCACAGTAGATATACCTTTTATGGATAATATTCTCAGGTTTAAGTCAAGTCTTCAACCCTCTTCCTGTCAAGAATCTCTCATGTCCTTATTGCTGCTTTTTACCATGTATGTTGGATTACTTACTCCTGTACATACACTGCATACAGACCTAGACTACAAAGTTTTCTGTAAGGACCCAGTTCCCTCCGAGCCTCTGCAAACCTCTGGATGTTATGGTGGTGTTAGACTAGTCAAAGTGAACTACTTGGATGCTTTTCCTGTGAGTTCTTCCTCCATGACAAAGTTAGATGCTCTAAGGTTCAAAATGAAAGGACTGGTGTGACATTACTTAAGGTAAGTGCACATGAACAAAGTTTTCTCTGCGTAGAACTATTTCTTCTCTGTACTTCCTGCATTCAATTTTAACCATAAGCACTGGCAGGTGAATGCTCTAAAAGAAAACAGAAGAACTAGCAGTTGTTTGTTTTGTTAATAATGGCATTGGCTATAGGAAACAGTTCCAGTTAACAAGAAACTGTTTTCCTTTGGTACCGAGTTTGAAACCTCTGTCCAGAAATTGGCTGACTTTAAGTGTTGCTGTTGTGATTCAGTCAGGATATGGACTAATGGATGCTTAATATATTTAAGTGGTTGACACTTACTTGGTTCTATGTGACAGTACAGACACCCTTTAAAAAGGGCACAACGCAATCGGAAGTGTTTGACCGGAAGGTTCCTTCTGGAATCTGTACACTGTGAGTCATCTTTTGATTTCTGTACTTCAAGACATCACAGCTCCTAACAAGTGGTGTCTGTGATAGGTTCTACTATGCAGGCTGTATTACCTGGCAGAATGTTACCATCTATGAAATATAAGTAAAGAGAGTAAAAATCTTACACAGAGGAGAAACCTTCTGCCCTCTGGTTTCAGAAAAATAGAAATGTAGAACATTAAACCAATAGAGCCTTTAAATAATGGTGAGAGAGCAAAGCATTCCAAATGGTTCCTACCATTCACCTTGTGATTTGTCCATGTTCTACATATCCTGCCAAAAAACAGGTGATGATTCATCTCTGACTCATCTCTCCAGATCAGCAGAACCCTTTGCACCTTGAATGTGATCAAAGTATTTTCATTTTACTTGCATATGAAAGAAAGACTAATGTTTAACTTAAAGTGCTGTACCAAAAATCCAGATGGTAAGCCTGACATTACTTATGGCATGTGAGGAGCAGACTGCAGACTTTGTCACCTGTGCCAGTTAGATGGGAAAACTTGCTTCTCTGTGTGGTCAAATGGATTTAGAATACCCCTTTTATTATGACATTCATCCTACTAGAATTTACTAATCTCTTTGTTATCACCAATTTATCTAACCCATGTATTAACTAAGCTTTCTCCCAGTCAAAGAGGCAAATTAAGAAGACCCCATCTTTATCTTTGAGAATGGGTTTGTAATTATTTTGTTCTATTCATCATGAATAAGGCTTTACCAAAATACTATTTCTAATTTCAGCTGTCACAGCCCAGACATCCATTAGACAGACTGCAGAATTCTGGTACAGACCAGTGAGAGTGACCAGAAATATGGAAGATATAGTCTAAAGAGAAGGAAAAGAGAAAATTCATTCAAGAGGTTTTTTTTCCTGAGTCTAGAGAAACTGAGACTTCGGTGAGATATTCTAAGGTTACAAATACTTAATGAAACTGCTTCAAAGAGCAAAGGAATCAAAATCATGCTTTCAGTGTTCATAGTATTTAGGACAAGAAGTGACATCTTTTGATTACAAAAAGGAAGATTCAGGCTCAACAAGCTTTTTAGCATGAGCATAGAGAAGGAAGTCAGCTCTTGAAGACAGCAAGGGAATAAATCCTAAGTTAATTCTGGGTTCTTTTGCTATATTACTGTAGGCTGGTATATATTACATGTGAAATTTTAGGCAAGCAGCCATCTGCTGCAGTAATAGTAAGCTATTGAATTAGATTGCACATTCCTGATATGCTCCATTATTTTAATGGGTTTAATCTATTTGGAATGTTACTTATTCAGAAGAATGTAACAAACGTAATGTCTTCTGAAGGCTGGCAGTCTTCCTAAGAAGTGACCACTCAAGTATGGCTTCTGCCTAATTCTAATCACATCAACATCTCAATAGTTGACAGCCTTCAAAAATATATAAAGGGATAATCTAGAAATGGAAGACTCTGCTGATCTTCAAATTGTTTTGTATGAAAGGACAGAATAAGGCATAATATTTCCAGAACAGAAGTTTAATTTGATCTTATTAGACAAATTGTGGGTATTTTAAGGCCCAATGCCAAAGAAACACCTTGGACATCTCACTGCTATGCAGATGCATGTCTGTACCTTCACATACCTACTTACACTGAGAATTTACCTTCCAGAATCTTACTGAGCAGTCCACTGTAGTTGGCTGTGTTACCTTGTGGTTTCACCATTCTATCTATCTCACCTGAAGATAAATCCTGATCTGGCATCTTCACCATTATGGGGTTCCCCCCCCCCACCATTTATCCTTAATCCTTCTATCTTCCCATTCAATGCATTGTTGCAAAATCTACGTAATCTTATTTTCAGCTCTTTTTCAAAGAGCTTTCACTGTTTGTTTGTTTTTTTTCAAACTCTGAACTTGCAGGAGGGACTACTGTAAAATTCTCATGCTGAAGACAGAGCAAATTAGAACCAGAGCACAGGTCTGGTAACTGACTTGTTACATACCGAATTCTTCAGCTAAAGCTGTGCTAAGTATTCACCTGAGTCCTAGTTAAAGGATCTTTCACCTTGACTTCTATTTATATTCTTGTCTATTTACTGAAGGGATCTTATATCACCTTTTTGTTTTCTGTTTGGATAACTGTAGACTCTAATCAAGTCATTTAATCATGCAGTTGGTAAAACAAGAAAATGAGTTCTTGACTGTGTCACTACACTGTGTTTTACAGTACATTTCTGTGGTGCATATTTTGGAGACATGCTTGAGCCTGCAACTTATCCAAACACTTTCTAACAGTGCCACTAAGTCTGAAATAATAAATCATTCTGAAATGGAAGCATATTAGCTTGGACATGGTGCTGCCCTGATAGGATCACATATTATTTGGTCAGCTCATAAATCAGTAGAAGTATCTTGCAGCATTCCAGAATGTTACAGCTTTTCAATATAGATTTCCCTCCTCCCGTGTCTGTTTTCTATCTCTTTGGCTCATAGACATCTGAATTTATATTTGCACATGTCCAAAAAGGCCAGAATCCAGAAGGAAAGACCTTCCTTCTGTTGATACTGAATCTGTCCCACAGGAGGTCAAAAACATACCTGTGGAATTAATGGATGGTAGTGGGAGTGTATGAAATAAATGTAAAACAACTGAATTCTTTTCAGAATTACAATCTTATAACTTCTGCAACATTACTAGAAAATAGTGATCTTGTCTTGGAAACTTACCTGCATGATGCTGCTGCTTAAGAAGTGATGACCAGTACAAATGCAGAGAGATTCATGACTTTACCTCAAGCTCTGGCTGAGTCTAGTTACAGGCAAGGAACATTTGGAAAGAGATTCTGCATCTAGTCTGCATTTTCAAATACTGAAGAAGACTGAAAAGTAGTACAGAGAATATTGCAATAGTCTCACAGGAAGAGAAAAACACTGAGGTGGATTTTTTTTCCAGGACAACCTAGAAAAAAGAATGATTCAGAACTGGCTAGGGATTGAGTGCAGCAAAGGCAAACTGAATAGGCATTTTTAGCTACATTTACAGCAAAAAGTCTTTTTCACTGCCTTTGGGAACCCCAGTGGAGTTACAGAAAAGGTGTAGGAAAGTTTCTTCTTGTGGAAAAACTTCTGCAAATGGAAACCATCTTACCTAGACACACTACTTAATGTCTTTTTTTAATCTTTAAATTCTACA
The DNA here is from genome assembly GCA_013396975.1 of Bucco capensis. Lineage (NCBI taxonomy): Eukaryota > Metazoa > Chordata > Aves > Piciformes > Bucconidae > Bucco > Bucco capensis. The sequence goes on along the minus strand of VWZO01008936.1, from coordinate 214,642 downwards.
ACCAGAAAAAATATATACTGGTTAATATATTAACATTCAATCCTAAAACTGTGTTAAATAGCAGCCAGCTATACTAGGCATTTTAGCTGTAGAAAACTCTCATGAGGAAATTCTGAACATCTGGTTGGCTACTGCTACTTATTACTTGATATAATAGAGAAACTCCAGAGGACTGGAAAAAACCCTATTATAATGTCAGCATTTCCAATTAGTAAATTGGATCATTAGGATAATTCTAAGTCACAAGGAAAATAATGAAAAAGTTGATACAGAATGAAACATGTAAATATAACTAATAGTGATATAGATTTATAGAAAAGACAGTTTGTCAAATGGATTTGATTGCTTAAACGAGACCATTAGTTGGCAGATAATGATAAAAGTTGAGATTGATATTCTGAGGTTTTTATGAGCATTTTGATTTAGAAACCAGAATGACACATAATCAATATGGTTCTAATTAAATGGATTAAAAACTAGCCAGGAGTTAGATCTCAAAATACCCCAGCAAAAGGGAATCATCACTGGCCAGCTGCATTTTGTGTGTAGCCCTCACAAGAACTGGTTCTTGATTTATTTATTTTTTTTAATCCTCTCCCCACTTCAATTAGCATGATTTAAATCATGGTTCAACCAAAGGATATCGTGGAATTCTTGCAACCCAGAAGGCAAGCCTAGATACTAATAAAACTGCCTATCTGATCAAAGGCCACAGGGTGGAATGGAGGGAGAATTAGCACAATCTAGAACTGTAGCACTGAACTCTTTTGTTCTGTATGGCTTCATACTGAAGGCACCTAAATTTGGTAGATGCCACAATTTTTACTGAAGCATTTCACAAGCACTCAACATTAACTGCTGCAAGTAACTAGGATAGGCTTTATCTTGACTCCTAAGCTTCACTCTTTGCCAGTATCTAAGGAGTGGTATTTGCAGCTTTCATGGTGTGCCCAGTGCACAGCAACCAGGTTTACCTCCTTCCTCTCCTTCTTGAACCTTACATCTTTCTACAGAAAGGCAGTTATTCAGCAAGAGGAGTAGCCTGCCCACCCTCTTCAGAACACCAGGAACATGTTTGAGATGCTCTCTGTTGGATGTGGAGCTGACTACCCTTAGACAGTAAGTGATCTCATCTGGACCTGCTGCATCTTAACAGGCTGTGAGATAAGTGAACTGGTACTAGCTCTGTTTGATCCTTCTCCTTTGCTATTTCAAAAGAAAAGGAAGAATAAGATGAAAACATCAGGTCATCAGAAAAACACCAATTCCTGCCTTTGAAATTCCCTGCAGCTCCAAGTTGAAGAAGCACAAGCTGTAAAAAGAGGAAGGGCTAATATGCAGCCCTGTTCTTAACTAGCTGCTTGCTCAGTGTGTGTTTTGTTATGAACCCTATCCTGATGCCCTACTTCTCCCTACATGGTGGGAACTGAACATACATCTTTAGAGTATCAGGTTCTCCTACAACCTGCACTGCTAAATCTTTATCTACCAATAACTATAAAGCAATAGCTGTCAAGAATAAAAAATGATGTTGACAGAAGTCAAGAGTAGCTTTTATGCCTAAAACACATTAAAATCTGTTTCTCTCTCCCCAGAAGGTGTCTTCTTTGGTCAGACTCACCAGCAGCTTATTTTCTTGACTTGTAGTATACTTGCACGTGACTCTGGTAACACATTTATTTTGACAGGCTACTTAGGCAGAAATTAATCATTACCTTAGGCTTCATGTTGGTAGGCAACGGAGGACACGTGTCTGGGAATGCAATAAACTGGCAAAATATATTGCTGTAATTGTCAGGAGTATGGCAATAACTGAACACTTTATACATGTTACTAAATGAGAAGCAAGCCATAAAAGATCTTAAAAGTGAATTCACATGGTTATCTGATTCACTCGTAAATTATGACCAAGTGGGAAGATAGGGTAAAGAGAAGGAAGCATTAAAATGCTTTACTATAAAATTTATTTGTCATGGCTGGAAAAAATAGTTTATTCTGAGTTACTAAAATTTAAATAGATTCCTTTAAAGCCTATTGCTATGTAAATTTAATGAAGGATTATAAAGAATAGTTTAGCTGGGATAATGTACATGAGATTTCCACAGTTGAATAAGAATATAAATATTTTGAGCCATATTCTCCATGCTTATAAAAATATCCTTGCAAAGTAAAATGACTTGCTAAGTAATTAAATATTTAAAAGCTGGATCAGAAGTTAGATTCAAGACTTCTGGAGTGAAAGCATCACCTTTAAACACAGGATGTGTTTCATGTTGAGGGTTTTTTCGTGAAAACCAAGTAACAAGAAACTATGAACTTGTGTGCAAATAGAATTGATCTGCAAGTCCTTTCAATTTTTGTTCTTCTGACACGAACACATTTAGAAATAGAAGGCAATGTGGCTCCTAAGCTGCAGCTGGGAGCACTGTGCTCCAAGTGACTATCTCAACCCTTCTCTTCACCGTCTTTCCGCACAGATGAGGTATGGCTGTGGCTGCAATGTCATGCCTAATCTTGGTTTGAGGTCTGGAATCACACCATGAGGAAAACACAGGTGAAATCGTTGGAGTAATGAAGTGAAAAACAAAAACATTTCCATTCGAGCTAGCTGTTCTCCAAGACAATGTCTTCTTCCTGGATTGAGAAGAAGGGTTTGAAAAGACTTAACATATATTCAGTTACATTTGCACTCTTATTATGATTAAGAATAGTCATTTCTCTGTTCTAAGAGGAGCTGTATGAATTTGGTGGTAGTATTCAGAAAGACAGAATAAGGTGATAATTTACAGCACGAAACAGATTTTAGAGAATTTGTTCCTCTCACTACACAAATGCCATTGTAACTGGTTCTGTTAAATTTATTTATATAGACTTTAGCAGCAAATGACTATTGTGAAACTAGTAACACTTATGTATTGCAATGATATAAAATGTATAGACTCCTCAAATAAGATATTGTGATATCTTTTTTTTTTTTAGTTTATACATAATGAGCTCATCTATAGAAAAGATATCATGCTCAAATATTTTATGTCCAGAGTGCATTATATTGAATATCTTTAAAATAGCTGTTTCATCAGAACAGCTATTTTAGGTGTTTTATCTCATTCTGTCCACTTCTAATGTATTGCTGTTACTTGTATTTTATTAGATTTATGAAAAGGAACAGTGGAAGGACTCACTCTTACCTAGTGAAAAAGGAATAAATGCATCTTTTTTGACAAACTGTCCACTGCTGTCCAAAAATCTCTCAGGGGAAAACACTTCTGGATTACTCCAGTATTTTTCATCAAAATGAACGGAGTAGAGGTTTGTAATGACTGTAGTGCCTTCAGGAATAGAGTAACCACGCACAACTGTATCTTTGGAAGTTGCATGAAAAATCCCTAGTGGAACTATATTACAGAATCTCAGAACTTCATGTAGCACAGCCTCAGTGTATGGCATTTTGCATTTCTCTTCTAAGGCAGGCATTTTGTTTGGACCCATAACTAAATCAATTTCTTTTTGAACTTGCCCTGTTAGGAACAAGAATAAAAGCCAGTGTTTATTGTGTAATATCCTGTATTTTTCATTTAAGCTATGAAATACATACTTCTAAAAATATAATGAAACATCCTATATAGAACATAGTAGCTTATATGGAACCAATAATGAAAATCTGGGCAGTGGCAGAAAAATTCTCCCAGAATCACCAGGTTTCTCAACCTGAAGTAACGTTTCACAGCAAAATAAAGAGGTGAAAAGCAGCTTAGTGAAAGTACATTCTGTGATGTAGTGGTGTATTGGTGTACATAGTAATATTTGAACAGAGGAAGTCTAAATAAATGAAAGGTGACAGTCATTTTTATTTTTATCCAGATGAACTGATTTCGAATCCAAATTCATTATACTGCAAGATCTGAGAGCAGAAGATTGTTTTAGGTGAGTGGATCTCTACAAAATCAGCCAATGCATACTAGACACAAAACTCTTGATCTGTATCTCGGTCAGCTATTAATAGAGAAGGAATAATGACATTCTTGTTTTAAGACATGGATATTGTTTGTGAGTCAGTACAGACTGATCAGAAACTTTAATTTAAGTGGACCTTTATGCATTGGGCTCTTCAGATCTGAAGTTCTGTATAGGAACCAGAAATCTTTATGTATGGAGGATTGTATTTTCTTCTTATGATAGTAGGTGCATGACTCTATACCTTCTGATTTTCTCAGCTAGAATAATTCATAATTTAAATTCAGTAGACAAAAAGCAATTATTACTTTAAAATTAGAGACTAAACTTATACAAGGGAGTGTCATTATCCCCATTCTGAAATGACAACGGTGATAGTGAACTTCTTAGAACAATATTCTTTGGTCAAAGTATCAGCAGTAACTTTCAAGTTATCTAGGCTGCTCTTTCTTCAAATACTGAAAGTCTCTAGTTGACCTAAGCACTGCTAAGGTTTCGGAAGGAAATACAAAGTGGGTGCAGTGAAACAAGAAATGTGCCTGTTTACCTACACAAGATGTAAGGGCTTACATTCAAACATCTATTGCTGTCTTCAGAGTGAGTGTAACACATCTTTTTATTTTTAAATGCTATTTCTGTTCTTCCAAAAGTATAAATATACTTGTCTATAATACATAAATCTGTTGTAAATTGAGGCACTTAAGGATAAAAAGAAATTGTATGTAAACTGTTACCCACAACCTGATTTACATTTTTGCTGATTTTTAGTTTATTAATTTCATCTTTAATTGCACTTGTTTATTATCTATTAAGTGCACAGATTAGTACATCTGCCAACCAATATTATGCATCATAACACTAAATATATTAGAAATACTTTATTAAACATATTCAAGCTTCAGAAAAATGTAGTCACAAAATAATATGCTAAAATTTTATCATCATACTTGACTTTTGATAGCCTCTTCATCTGCATATAAAATCAGCTTTTCACATCCATCCATAGCATATTTGGTAAAGGATGCAACAGAATACTATATACAAACCTCCCTTATTGGTTACAGCTGTAGGTCACTGCACCACTTTGATAAAGCATTGTAAATTTGCAACAGGAAAAGTGTATCAGTTCCTCAAGACATCGAAGTTCTTACCTTGAATGTTTGGATAAAGAGCCATAAATAACACTGCCCATCTTAAAACATTTGTTGTGGTTTCTGTCCCAGCTATGATGAGTTCTCCAACAGAGAAAATTAAGTTTTCTCTTGAATATGTAGATTCTGGATCATTTTCATTGCAAGCCATCTCATCTAAATATGCATCTACAAAATGCCGAGGTGATCGAGGCTTCCTGTTTTCAGACACACGTTCAATAAGCTCATGAAGAAAGTCATACACTTCAGCTGCATTTTTAAACAGCTGCTGGTGTTTCCCAAATGGCAAGATACCAATCCAAGGAAAAGCATTGTATAAAAATACAGAGGCACTAGCAGCTAGTTCAATATTTTCACTAAAAATCTCGATCATGTGCTGAAATTCAGTGTCTTCATATGTAAAACGTTCTCCAAACAGAATCAGATTAGTAATGTTTGAAACAGCACTTGTTATCAAGTGCTTAAGATCAAAAGGTCTGCCTTTGTATGTATCAATGGCATCAAGAAAAAACATAGCTTCTTCTGAAATTTTGTGTTCAAAGGACCTTTGACCATATCCAAAAACTCGAAAGGTATTTACAGCTAATTTGCGATGTTCTGTCCATCCTCTGCCATATTTACTGTTCAGTAAGCCTGAAAAAATATTTTGACACAGTATTTTATGCAAGGCTTTACTTTCCCCCCATAAGATAATAAAATTATTTAACAAGACAAAACATGAGACAAAAGATTACACACATCTTGCTCTAGAATATAGTCCAAGAGTAACAATCCTTTCCAAATAGTATCTTTAAAGAAGCATCAAGTATTTTATGAAAGGAGATTAAGAAGTAGAGAAAATACCTAAAGACAATGGATTATGTGACCACAAACCCATCTATTGAACAAAAATTGCTTTCTTATATAAGAAACATTAGCACTTACCTCCCATGTTTGTCAGCTTCTTAAATAAGGGAAGAGATGGTCTATCTGCAAAAATGTCACTTTGATGAACAAGGCATTCTTTTACTGCATCATAGCCATTCAGGACAATAGCAGATATACCTCCCAGATCAAGACTGAAGATCTTTGGGGGAAAAAAAAAATAACCAAAATTGTAAAATGCTATTGGAACTAAAGCTTCAGAACAAATAATGAAAATAAGTAAAAGCAAGTAACAAAAAGGTGAAACAACACTGGACATCAATGCAAAAAGCAGACTTGGCTAAACTTCATTAGGGCATACAGGTAACCAGAGGTGATGCAACTGTGGCACTACACAGTAGAGTCTGTTGTGAGTTAATTTACTCTGTCAAAAGATAAAGTACAATCTGTGCTCTGGTATGGACTGAAAGTGAGGAGCTCTCCAAAGTAAGAACTGGGGATGCTTTCATAAAAAAACCCATGAATTTGGTATGACAATGCATATTTGTCAGAAAAAAATGTACTGTTCCCTAACATTAGTACCTGTAAGTGGTTATTAGTATAAGTATATACCTCTAAGTATAAAAATATAACATTATTAGGTATAAGGTATAGTTTTTTCTAAAAGAACTAAAGTACATATATTTTCTACTTTCCTAATCTGCTAAGACTACTTTTGACAGGAGGGAGGAAAGCTGTACTAATGGATCTGCTCCTCCTCCCTGCCTGAGTAAAGGGAAATTCCAATAGCTGAATTTAGTTAAGGGCACTATGACTGAAGTTACAAGTTCATATCATGAAGACTTCCAACATGTCACTTAGTAATGGCAGACTCAAAAGTGGTGCCAGTTGTGAAAACAGCCAAGCTGCACCCAGTCCTTTCTACCTCTGAAACTGGACACCAGCTTACTTTGCACAGGCTCCCAAAGAACCATCAGGTGATAGAAGTGAGAGCCATGATGACAGCCAACAAATGACAGCATAGCCCAGCTAGTCCCATCTCCCGTTTCCAGAAGTGGTTAGCACTAGATGCTTTGGAGAAAGATGCAATACATCCTGCAGAAGGCACATACAGGATAAACAAAATGAAAATCTTAACCTAAGTTGTAAAAACTTAAACCAAGCCTAAACTCAAATCCTGTATCACTTTCTACACTTCTCTTAGCATTATAAATCTGTATTTTCGCCTATATAAAACTCTAGTTTTTCCTTCATCTCAGAGCTGTTGACCTCTACAATATGAAATAATGTTAGCCTAACTACCCTGTGACAACTAGGTTGTCAAGCCCTGGAACATGCTGACCAGGGAAATGGCTGAGTCCCATCCCTGGAGGTACATAAAAGACTTGTAAACATGGTGCTTAGTGACACTGTTTAGTGGTGGACTTGGCTGTCCTGAGTTGGACTTGCTGACCTTAAAGGTCTTTTCCAATCTAAATGACTCTGTGACTCTATGACTACTTTATTTTAGCAAACTTGTTATTTTCACTGTTATAATGCCTCTTCTTTATTATGTGACAAGACATGCCCAATACATTTCTACAAATCATTTGACAGTTTTGTATACTTTGACCATAACTTATCTTTCTTCCTATGCCATACATAATAACAACAACAAAAAAATTTAAAAAATCCTTCCATTGTGTTTTTCCAGAGCCCCCCAAATCCTGATTCCATCTTCAAGTTGATTCTGCAGGATCCTTTCTGACACAAGGCAACTAGAACTACACACAGCATTCCAGGCAAGTAGAAAGCTTAATTTATTTGATAACCTAGTCTATTTCCTATTTCTATTCTATTTGTCCTAGTACTTTGCTTGAAATACATTGGTTGTTGTAACTTTGTTAATTTCAAGCCCTTTTGGCGTGGTCAAGACTTGTAGCTGTGAAACAAGCGCGTTACTTCCACCCATGTGCTGCAGGACAGCGGTTTAAGCCCCGTACCAGCAGCGAGAGCCAGGCACCTAGCAGCTCCGCCCTACAGAGGGGAAAAACTTCTCTGTCCCTGCTTCCACGGGAAAGGCTGACGGATTTTGCCAGAGCCTTGTGCTCCGGGCGCCGCTACCGAGCGAGTACGGGCCCTTTGCCCTGCTCCCGTTAGCCGCCAGGAATGCTCCGCCCGCCGCGCCGCTGCCTCCTCCCCGGGCCGGCCGCCTCCGCTGTGCTGCTCGTTTTCCGGCAGGGCGTGAGCACCAACAGCCGCTCGGGGCCGGGGCCAGGCGGCGGGACAGCTCTCCCAGCCGGATGCGCCGTGCTGCCGGTGCAGGTCCGGGCTCTGCGGCAGCCCCGGGACGCGGAGAGCCCGTCCGGCTGCCTCTTCCCCGGGCTGTGCCGCCAGAAGCAGTGCCCGCCCCAGCCCCAGCCCCAGCCCGCCCCGCTCCCGGTCCGGAGGAGGGGCCCCAAGGAAGCGGCAGACGCCGCCGGAGCGGCGGTACCTGCCCGTGGATCTGGCTCTGCCGCCGCATGTAGATGTGCGGCTGCTCCGCGCCCAGGGCGTGGATGTTGCCGATGAGGGGCAGCCCCGCGGGGCCAGGCGGGAAGCCGGGTGGTCGCCGCTGCTTCAACAGCTGCCGCACCACCAGCGCCAGCAACGCCAGCACCGCGGCCAGCAGCAAAAGGCAGGCGCCGCTGCCAGCCGCGACCGGGCCCGTGCTCCCCTCCGCCGCCGCTAGCCACATCGTCCCGGGCCTCCGCCGCGCCGCTTCCTCCTGCCACCGCCCCCGGCCCACCGCCCCCATTGGGCGGGGCAGCACCGTCCCGCGCTCATTGGCCNCGTCCCGCGCTCATTGGCCCGCGGCGGCTCCGCCTGCCGCATCAGGCGAGGTGGGGCCGGGCTCGGGGCGTGACGGTGGGGCGGGCACGGGGTCCCGGGCTGCGGCGGGTGCCTCGACACGGGGCTGGGCTCGGGGTTATGAGGTACTGAAAACGCACCGCGCGCTGCCTCCTGCACCGCGACAACCGAGGAAGGGCACAAGCGGTCACTCGCTGCTTGTTAAGGGTCTGCGGAAGCAAAGATCTCCAGTGTTGAGATGTCTTTCCCAGAGCCCCGGGGAGCTCGGATCCATCGGATCTCACTGTGCTCCCCTGCAGTGTCACTGCCTTAAGATTTCTCACCAGAGGGCAAGAGATTCAGGACCTCAGCTGGGCACCAGCCAGAGGTAGAATGAGAAGAAATGGCTGAGGATTAAAACAAGACATGCAGTGTGCTTAAGCAGTTGTGCTGAAGCATCCAAACTCAGATTTAAACCTAGTTACTTACTTTTAAAGAGGGGCTCTCCAAACACTTTATCTCAACATATTCAGGTGAATAGAAGTGTACATAAGCTTCTGTCTTTAGAGAAAAGAGATTGGTTTTTCCCCTCATCCTCCCCTCAGTAGGATGATAGTCGAACAGTTCTCAGAGTGTCTGAGGAAATAAATGAAGAGGTACTATAGCTTTGATTTTTACTGCTTATCTTCAATGTTCTGTTATTTAAGTGTGTAACAGATCACATGCACCCAAAGTTTTAGATTATCATGATTTCCACTGCATCTCTGTAAGAAAATGTGACTGACAGTTTTGGCAGCAAGCATTCTGAAGGAGAAAAGCAAGGGAAAAAAATAAAAACCACACCAAAAAACCGGCACAAGAAAGACCAAAGAAGAGAAAAAAAGATACAGAAGAAAAGTCCAAATGTGTGGCTAAAGAGGAAGGAGTAGACTTGTATGGGGAGAAAAACAAACAAGACTTGACTATTATCTTCAAGCAGGGGAGAGAACAGTCAAAGCTGACCTTTACCATAGTGTTTGAGCCTTGGTAATGGAGAAGAGATGGTGATGTTACCCACTGTAAGAGAGGAAGAGAAACTGAAGAGCATGATTGCAGAACAGTAAAATCCATTTTGGTCAAGCCAAATGCAAAAAGGTGGTGAGTAAGCCAAGATTAAAGATCTGAGAACCTCTAAAGAATGCATGATTAAATTGAGAAAAAAAGGACCAGCTTGGATAAATGTGACTGAAAGTTGTCAAAAGTAAGTGATAAATAAACCCTCGTGGATGGATGAAATCACTTAAATAAGGCAGATTTAGGGATGCAAGACTCCAGTGGTCATCCAAGGGCAGGATTCCTTGCCAGTTTCTGACTGTTCCTTTTTTATTTTTTCCTTCTCTTTCATTCTTTCAGAAGTGTGGGGGCAGCTTGTGCTGAATTGCTTCTTTGGGAAGGTTTTACTCATCTTAATCACAGATGATCAAATGAGCAAACTCATACAATGAGTAAAGGTTTTTTGATTTTGGTTATAAAAAATGATGGCTGAGTAAAGAAACCCATTAAAACATGTTTCTTTATTAAATTCTAAAACATTCTAGTCATCATGTTTTACAATTACCTTGCATTGTAAATTCTGTAAGGAGAAGTTGGAGACAATCAAGTAACAGAAAGTATTGCATTCTTCTCAAGAAAAGCAGAAAGCAATTCTTTGATGGGGAGTGACAACTCAGGCACATACATAGCTTTGACTTCTGAGGAAATATACCCACAGAGCTGGCTGTTCTTTTATTAACAATACTAAGATCCTGATGATAACTCTATTACACTCTTGGGAGAAAAGATAATAGTTTCCAAGTTCCATTAAGTATCTCACAGCATTGTGTTCAACTACAGTTTGATACAGGCTTTGACTTTCTTACTCTTCAGCATTGACATCCTTGCTGCACTTCTAGAAAAACAAGGTAAACCTTTACCAGGCTGAAGTGCTTTCCACTCCTGTAATAATGTCTCTTGTCCAGGGAAGTCATGCCATTTCTTATAAAACGTCATACAGGAAAACAACTTCTTTATAGCTACAAGTGGGAAGATTCTGCTCCTTTTCTTTGAGGGCAGGGCAGGGAAAAAAAAGAGACTGGTATAGATGTATGTGGAACAGGCATGCTTCTCATTGAAGGAATTAGTTTCATAAGCCCACTGACAGGTTTAGACTCATATGCAGATGTTATATATCACATAGCTCTTTTTAACACACCTATATCATCATAGCGAATGATCCATTTCTGTTACAATTACCTCCTTAGGTAAGGCTATAATGATGTTAGTGCTCTATAGAGTTGCTAAAACAGAAAAACACATCTAGTGTTTTCCCTTGTGAATTTGGTGATCAGTTGCTGACAAAAACATCCCTTTTCCTTAATCACAGTCCTACTGTGCCTGAACACTGTGTGTTTGTCAGGCAGACTCAGAAAGCCATGACACTGATCTAAAGACTGTAACTTCGAAAAAGGTTTTGGCATATTTTACTGGCTCTTTCAGAGTATTCTTAGGTCAATTTTATGCACACATTTATAGATTTATCTTTTAAATTGATAGTCCCATATGACTATTTGTTCCCAGAAACTCTGCTGTAAGTAGATTATCAAATATTACGTTGTAGTAGCCTTTGCTATCCATATACTATTTACCAGCACTGAAAGGAAAGAGGTCTTTTTTGGTCCCCAATTTAGCTGAAGGTACAGCCTAACTTGTTGCCCTTGCACAAGTTTCTTTTGTCAAGAGTCAAACAAATACAGTCAGCTCAGAAACAGTGGCACCCACTCCTCCTCACATGGAGGGCAGTACTGGAAACAGCAGGGATGTATAGATGTATTACGTAACAATGCCAAGACACCTGAGTGGTCCTGGAAGGTACTGAGAAAGATACTGTGTTACTCTGTGGCTTTATCATGCCTCAGTACTACCAGACAAACAATGAAATGGTGACATGAGATCTTCCACTTATATCCTGTAAACCGGCTCCATGGTATTAACTTCAGGACTTAGGGTATAGTTTCTCACCACACTTTTGCTGACATGCTCTGATGACATATATGATAGTAGCATGGCACTTGTGCAAACAATCAAATCAAAGTTTTGTAACTACGCTATTGCTTAACAAGTTTAGTTTTCTGTTCTGAGGCTGTTTTGGAGATAAGGAGTTTGTTCAATTCCTATCTTACCTGCAGAATGCGTAAACCTCAAGTGGGAGTAGATGCCAGTTTTGAAATATTTTCAGGGTGAGGTTTTCCTCTCTAGTTCATCCCCTTCATGCTCTCATGGTCACACTGCAAGTCTGACCCTGGCTGTATTTGGTTAGCTGTGAGTTCCTCTTGAGGGGTCCCCTTGTCAGCTCATTGCAGGTGCAGCCTGGGACAGAACTGGATCTGAGTGGAGGCTGCCTGAGCTTTGCCTGTTGTCAGAGAGTGGGAGCATGTTACCACATAGCAAGAGATAGGGCTTGATCCTCTGTGAACCTGCTCGGAGGCTGAGCTTTGGTAATGCAGGTCAGAAATGATAAAGCCATACCAGCTTTCCAAGTTCTTTCTAATATGTGCCATCTCCTTTGCTGCCTTTTAAGCTCATGTGTTGTTTTGAATGTAAGGCTAGAGGGTAGACTCTTACTGCTTCATGGCAAGTATTTATATTTTTGTTAACACATTTCTCCATAATCTTTCCTTCTGTTAATTCCTTCCCCAATCTTGAAGTTTTTTTCTCCTAAATCACATTAGGGGATCTCTGATTAAATTCCTTGGTGTTTTAATGGACTTTCTCCAACTTGCCCCAGTCTTTTTGAGGTGTGGCATGCTGTCCTGAACAGAGTGCACTGGCAGACCTAGATCTTATCAGCAACAGGTAGTATAAGGATTACCTCTCAGGCCTTAAACACCATACTCCTGTTAATATGCAGCTTTCTTTTACAACAGCATGATGTTGTTAGCTCTGCTTTAGCCTGTAGCATTTTCTTCAGAACAGATTACAGTGAAATGTGAGAAAGGTGCTTTCTCAGGAGCTCACATTCCCTCACACAGCTTATAGTCTCCTCAGTTGGCAGAGTTTTCTAGCCAGTCATGGAGACAGGATCCTGAATTAGATCTGTAGGCATCCACCAGCCACACGGATAAGTCATTCCCCAGCTTCTCTCGGTAAAGAAAGACCATGTGATTTTTACAGCTAGTTTTATCATGTATTGTCCTTATCTGCAAAGGACTAATTAGGGGCTATGAAGAGCAAGCTTAGAGAGACCAGACACCTGAATGACCTCCCTGCTGAAGAACTTACCCAGTCTGTTGATCATGGCATCACTGTTTACCTTTTTGTTTTCATAGGGTCCACTCTTGTCAGATAGGAACCATTCTTGGGAATGGAAATTTTGTCCATGAAGTCTTGAAGAATTACATTTTAGTATTGAACAAAAATCTCCACATAAAATATAAACGTGATTTTTTTTTTTGTTTAACAGCATGTCAGCTGGTTACATTTAAGAACCTCACTGAAGTGTCTATGGCTTGTTAATATAATGGCAATATTTACAGTAGAAAAAATGGTTACACTTTAAAATGTGTTGGTTGATATATAACAGTGAACATTGTAAGAAGTTATATCTAGTGTAGAGAGAAAAAGTCATTTTACAATACAAATCCCTTACAAATTTAAATAAATTTCTTTGAAGAGGAAATTCCTTTTACTTGGAGCTGCATGTTGCATTAGATCATCATCCTACAGGATGATGATGAGCTACTGCTCATCCTGTAGCTCTTCATTTTATCTGCTTTGAACCTATACCCAGTGATACTGAAAAGTATGGATGTGGTACTTAGGGACATGGCTTAGTGGCATGGTGGGGATAAGTAGATAGTTGGACTTGATGATCTTAGAGGTCTCTTCCAACCATAGTAGTTCTGTGATTATTTCACCTGATGTATTATCAGTCACCAAAAAAAGCACAACAAGTTCCTTAGAACAGATTGTTTCAGTAAATGTCTTGCTTTCCCAGTGCAGTGCTCAGAAGTACCACTCTGTGGTAATTTTTCCATGGATACTTAACCTCTAGTTTTGGATTTACCTAGCAACAGGAGACCATTATCCTGTGAAAAATCCCATCTCTTTCTTACAGCTTCAAAAATAGACTGGTTTTGGAGTTCTTTGTACTGGATACTTCCTCCTCTGTCTTATGAATAAGAGAAGAGAGGTTTGCAAAAAGAAAAGATATCTGAGACCAGATGACGTGTATCTGAGGGGAAAAAGTAGGACAAGCATTCCAGCTGGGAGTCCCTCCATTAGCTCTGGCAAGGAGCAGCCAAAGTGCTTGCCAGCATCCAAGTACTATTTCATCTATACGTGCACAAAAGTAGATCTATTGGCATAGATCATACCTGTTGCTTTAAATTTACGTTTCTTCCTGTGAAAGCTTAAAGTAGAAATGCTGGCACCTGAAATGCTGTAATCACCGCGTCCTCCAGGCTCCAGCCCGAGGCTGAGTCGCACTGGCAAGAGAAGGACTTGAACCGACTGGAAGAAACTACAGGATGAAATTTAACTTTTTCCTCCTTGAAGAGCAGAGATATGCTATTACAATAGGGTCATCTGGATTTTATTTTTTTTTTTGAGGTTAAACCAGGAATATTCTCTGTGGACAAGGAGTAAATAAATCACCAAAAGAAATGTGAACGATTAACTGTTAATATAGGAAGAGGAAAGGACCGTGGAGTGAGAGAGAGCGTGAAATGCCTGACTGGTAGCCTGGTCATTTAAGTTCCTACACTTTATTTCTGTAGCTGTACAAGCAACGTTAAAAGAGCAGAAACTGTGCTGCGCCGTTTATTTAGGTGATACCTAATATTTGTAAATACAACCTCAGAAAAACAGCTTAAAAACCAGAATAGGAGTTGTGGGAATGGAAGAGATTTGAGGAGATTTGAGCTCCTTCTACCAGGGGATTCCTGAGCTGGGCATACGTGCGATGGAGCTGCTATTTAAAACGAAATGTACAATGTGTCAGTGCGGAGGAAGGAGGAAGGCTCCCGGGGAGGGCAGGCCAGGAGTGCCTGTCAGGAGAGCTGAGGGAGCAGGCAGTGGGGAGCCCCAGGGCGCGCAGGAACCCTCACCGGCTGATGAGCGGCTCAGCGGCGGTTTTCTGTATCTTCCTTCTCTAACTTTAAAGTTGAAAATCGCATCAAAAAAACCATTCCTGCCCTGCCGCTCTCCCCTGTTTATTCACACCCCAGTGCAACACGCGATTCCTGCCCACGGGAGCAGGAATCATGGGCTTCTGCAAGACATAACACCGGAAAGGCCGGCCGGTCCCCGGGGCGCTCCCGGGGCATTGAAAGCAACCGTCTAGCTGCACTCGGCACCTGTCCCGCGGTGCGGCCGCGCTATGTGCGCGGGGCTCCTCTCGCTGCGGTGTTATCTCGCTCACCGCTGCCACGGGCGATGCCCGCAGCCGCCGGGAACGGGGAAGGGCCACGGCAATGTAGGGAAGCACAGGCACGGGCGGGAACGGGCGGAGCTACGCCGGGTCGGGAGTCCGGGGGACGGTCAGCGCTGTCCCCATTCCGTCCTCTGGCTGCGATCCCTGCGCTCCCGTCCGCCAGGCCATCGCCCGCTGCGGGGTTCCGCGTAGCGTTTAGGCATTCCCTTTGCCGCGGGGCACCAACCAGCGGTGCCTGCTCTCGGGAGGCGGTGGAAGGGCTTTCGGCGCGCCCAGGTGCTGCAGAGTGGGGTACTTCCGACCCGCGTCTCCCCCCTTCCTGCGCCCGCTCTGGCAGGCAGCAATGTTTGTTCTCCCACCCCCTTGTCGCGGCGCGTCTCCCCCTGTCCCCCACCCCCGCCGGGCAGGTACTTGCTGCTCCTGGGCACACATCCTGTGCGGACAGGTGCAGCGCCACGGGGCCATGACAAAAGGCTCTCCGCGGGTGATGCATGGGCAGCTGGCCGGTAATCCCTGCCAGCGGGGATCAGCGTTACGCTAGGCGGAGGCGACCTCCGCTTCCCAGGTGCTGCTTCTGTGCACGGAAAGGCGCTGCACCTGCTCTTAGAGTTGTGTGACAGTGATGATGATGATGGTGATGAGGGTGATGATGATGATGATTTCCTTTTGGACCGCGGAGTTACGCTGCGGACTGGTCCTGGGGGAGGCGCTGCGGCCGCCCGATAGGGCATAGCGCGCACCGCAGCTCGCTGCTAGAGGTGGACTGCGCGCAGGTGCCCAGGGGCCCTCGCTCTGGGGAGGTGCGGCGGGGTACCGGCCATAAGCGCCCCCTCCCTTCCTAATAAAGCGAGGAGGCTCGAGGGTGCACCCTTCAGGCAGAGGTCAGCGCTGCCCTACCCGAGCAGCGGCGCCCAGGGTGGGGTGGCCCCGGGCGCTTCCGTTCGTGGTGCCGCTGTCCCATGCACACCCTGTCTGGTTCCGGCCCTCCACCCGTGCGGGGCTCCCGCCCGCCCGAACGCAGCCGCTGTCGGGGCTTCGGGAGGCCGGCTGGGTACCACAGGGCTCCTCGCTGAAGCCGCGGCGGCTGCCAGAGGGTGGAAATCCCGGGGAGGGAGAGGCCCCGATCTGCAATGCGGTCCCTCTGCTGCAGAGGTCGCCACGCGTGAGCGTTGCGGGTGGGAGCGGTGCCGGTCCGGGCCGCACGATATGAATGGGCTCCCCCCGCACAGCCCTGGTGGCGCCTCGCCTTCCGCCGGGTTTTGTGGTTTTTTGTGAATGGGACGCTCACGGAGCGGGCCATGACGTCAGCACCGAGCCGGGCTTAGGAGCCCAATGGAAGGCCAAACCTCGCCGGGCGGCCGCGGCGGTGATTGGCTGGCGGATCCACGCGCGCGCCCACGCAGGCTGCCGCGGCGGCAGGTATAAAGCGGAGGCGGCGGACGGTGTGCGGTACCGCGGAGCAGCGGCGACACCGGCATCCTCCTCTGTACCGCACCGTCCCATACTGCCGGTAAGCACCGCACTGGCTCCCTGCGTGCAGCAGGTCGCGTCCGTCCCGCTTTCCTGCCGGGACGCGGAGCTTTGCGCGGGGCCGCAGTGCCTTCGTTCGTGTGCTTGGCTATGAGTGTGTGCAAGGGAGGTGGGAAAGAGCGGTCGGTGTCGCTCTTCCTTCCCCTGCGGACATGGCGCGGCTGTCCCGCCAGCTGCACGGGACGGCTCTTCATGCAGAGCCCTCCCCGGTGCCCGACCGGGTGCTCTGCCGGTGCTGGGTACTGTCCAGGGCGCCCCGGGAGCGAGGTGCCCTTTGGAAGGTGCCTCGTCGTTCTGGTGAGCCACATCAAGAACTGGGAGCTAGCAAAGATGAAATGATGGGGTAGTTCATGATGTGCTCCAACAAGTCTGTGAGTAAAAGAGGTGTATCTCAAAGCAGGTAGCTTCAATTACAATTTTTTTTAATAGGTTTTGTTCTTATGACTGATTTTTAACTTATCCTCTTTCTGATTTCAGAGTAGAAATATTTATTGAGGTGGAACCACTTAATTCTTATAGTGTAATCTGAACTGAGATAATCAGTTTTATAACTGCCAGGGAGCATCGGGTAAAGTGCTAACAGTGGCACTTCATTCTTAAAAATACTAAACATTTATTTTTTTTCTTTTTGACTAGTATCCCGTAAGTGTGCCTGTTCATGTTGGACACACTGACTATGATATTGTGTGCAGTAGTTAGAGGAATATGTTTTTCCTTGATTTGAAGATAAGTCTGCATTAAGTTGACTGCAGATAACTGTACAGAACTGCAGCTCTGAAAAGATACATTTTTATCCTCTGTAATAGTGCTAAGTTTTTCTTAAGATGAAACTAGAGTACAATAGCAATCATCAAAAGCAGTGGGAAGTTAATATTAAAAAAAAAAAGAGGCTGTTAGTATTTGTGTTACTTGTGGCTAGGAATCTATGACCTCTTTAGTAGAATTTATAGGATCGAGAGGGTTGGAAAATAGCCATTGCTTGATGTACCTCTTTGTTGTAGAGAGGAAATCATGGTTATGCTGAAGATTTCATCTTTCCTTGCTGTTTATGCCTTGGTTATGTGCCAGATGGATAGCTTCCAGGCAGCCCCAGTCAGGTAAGAAGCTGGTCCTGTTGCTGAGTGCTGTGTCTGAATGCTATGAAAATAATATTCTTTAGAGACATAGGAGGGGAACAGACTACAGTGGATGAGAAAGCTGGCGGCTTCTGATTTAATTTTTGGCAGTGTGGCTTTTTAATGACATATATAAAACAGCTAATGCTGTGCATGAGGGTGGTTTACATAGTCACCCCAGTGAAAGGCACTGTCAATGACACGCAGTGATGCATGACAATCCCCTCTCTCCTGTGCGTGGCTCTCTGCAGCACTCCAGGTTTTATTCCTCCTGCTTTCTTGCCTCTGCGTAGGCCTGGCTTGGAGTCCGTAACAGATCGAGTGACCCTCAGTGATTATGAAGCTCGGAGGTTACTAAATGCCCTGGTGAAAGAGTTCATACAGATGACAGCAGAAGAGCTGGAGCAAGCCTCTGAGGGGAACAGGTAAGGACTGCAGTCCTGGGGCAGAAGAAGGGCAATGGGGGGAATGTTGTATGTTCAATGCTTAGCACAAGCCATCTGAGCTGACCCTCTACAGGTCAAGATAATTTTTTTCTTTTCTTGGGGTTATGACTAACTGTGATCACCTCCCTGGTAAAGGGTGACACTGCAGAGACATCCTAATGTTGGTACCAGGAGAATAGCTCCCACCTAGTTAACCTGGCTTCTATCTGTCTTTTACAACTGAAAGTGGAGGGCGATTTGAGCTTGAATGAGGGGGTTGTGTTAAAATATGGCAGCAAAAGGTATGTCTTCCTAGTGGGAATGTAGGGGCCATTCAGTCACTCTTGGATTCTCTGTCATGAAAGTGCATGCTGTTATAAGGCATGGAAAGTCCCTGGCAGAGAGGATGTGTTCCTCCTAATGCACGCAGCGCCACTAGACCAAAGGCATGCAAGAGCATTTGCATTATCCTAATAGGATTTGTATTGCAAAGCATGGTGGTGATGTATGAGAGACTGAACAGCATGCTGATTATACGGGCAGGAAAACTTCCTGACCTCTGGCTATGAGCATCCAAAAGGCTAATGGACTTGCTTTTCAACAAAGTTGAATTCATTGAAAAAAGTGTTTTCCTTCTGACTGCATTTGTATGAACTTTCCTGCATGGAATGTGGTGTGGAGGGTTTGGTTTTGGTTTCTTATTATTTTTTTTTAAGATTCCTAACTCTAGATGTTCACCTAGAGAAGAAATGCATGACCATGCATGTTTGAGATTACTCTTCCTTTGGGCATGTTTTTTTCCCCCCTGCAGCCTGGATAGACCTATTTCCAAACGCTGTGCCAGTCTGAGTACTTGTGTGCTGGGCAAACTGTCTCAAGAATTGCACAAATTGCAAACTTACCCTCGCACTGACGTCGGGGCTGGAACTCCTGGCAAGAAGCGAAATGTGCTGAGTGACCTGGACCAGGAACGCTATGCAGCCTATGGGGAATCCTAGGAAACAACTAGCATTGCTTATTTCTCCCCTTCTCCCTTTTTTTAACCTGATGCATGTGGATCTAACTTTGATTGCTAACTTGCTATGTTCTTTTGGTTTTGTTTTTGACAGAGAATGTTTGAGATGGACCTAATGTTAGGAAGACAGAACATAACCTGCATACCAAACTAGGGGAAAAAAAAATAAATAAAAATGAACAGCATTGCCTTCACATTTCAAATGATTTTCTTAGACACTGATTAAAAAAGAAAAAATCTAAACAAGGCTCTTCATTTCTGACTGCTAAATATACAAGTAGACTCTTCTGTGCTTTCCCATGCACTTGTTCAATAAACCTATTTTTCTATAAGGATTAGATCTTCTTGGTTTATTAATTTGTTTTAGAATGTGAGATTTCAAGATAAGATAACTTGTAACATTTTTCTAGCCTTACATGTTCAAGAGAGGCAATACTAATAATTCTGGAAAAGTTGGAAGAGATCTTTGACATTGAAATGATACACATAGACTCATAGGTACTGATGTAGTCAGTCATGCATGCAGTCTTATTAGTAAGGATCCTGAGAAGCAAAGGAATCAGGAAAGCCTCGCAGAGATTTGTTTAAACAAACTAGAATTGTAATCCTGTTTATAACTGAGCACTTCCAGGTAAGAATTTGGAGTTCTTTTCCTTTTCCCTGCTTACTTTACCATAGATGTTTACAGGACTATATTGAAAACTTTGGTATCTTTCAAATATTTTTATTAATTCAAGATGATATAGTGTGGGTGATTTGCAAAGTTGAGACAAACCCAGATTTCTTTACAGTTCTTCTGTTGCAGCACTTCATCTCTCTTAGAGTTGGAGACTGGTTCCAAGAAATTGACATAGGTTTATGAACAGTACTTGTTGTTAATGCTGATAAACTGTCTTGTAATGCTTGTCTGAGAAAAATCCCTCCTACTGCAGGAAAAAGCCATTGCTTTAGTAGAAACTTAGTCAAGCAAGGCCTGCCTGAGTGCCTATGGCTTTAAGTCCCCCTTCTAGCCAAGTTATTAGCTGTAAGCTGAACTCTGAGCACAAAACTAATCCCGTTGAAGTCTAAACTACTCCCATGGTGAAGTGCTGTAGTAAACTGAGGTCTAATTCCTGGAAAGAGGGTTCCCACATTCCCATTAAATATATGGAAGCAGTATGTTTGTGTGGTTCAGCTCTGAAAGCATCTGTGCAGGTACAGCCCTACCAGAGTCACTGACAAAGCTCCTGTTGTCATCAGCCATGTGAGGTTTTCATGTTTTTGGACATTATGGCCATAGCTGTTGAAGTGAGAAGTGAAAGATCAATGACTACTACTGTTCTTCAGCAGCACTACTGACAAAATACAGACCTAAGCTTCTAGGGGAGATGGGGATTGGTTAAATGCTCCAAACCTGGACCTCCTCAGCATCTCTCTTGGTCACAATGACTTGCTGGAGGCAGGCAATGGCTCAGATCTTTCTGTAAGTTTGTCTTGATCTAGTCTTCAGTCCAAATGCCCAAGAAAGGGTGGACTTGGCCACCTTTGGTCGATAGGCTGACCCTTGGGGAAAAAACACAGACTCATCTTTTAGAGCTTGTAAGCTGTGCACACAGAGGTTGCAAGTGCTTGGTGTACAGCAAGTACTTTCTTCTATAGGAAAATCCTTCCTAGATGTAGTGTCCCTTACTAGTGTTTCATTGTATGCAGGGAAGACACTTCAGGAACTAACTCCTCATTTTCCTTTTGAAAAGCAGTGTCACAGCACAGAAGAGAGCATGCAACACAGCCACCTGCGTGACCCACCGCCTGGCAGACTTCCTGAGCAGGTCAGGAGGAGTGGGCAAGAACAACTTCGTACCAACCAACGTGGGATCCAAGGCCTTTGGCAGGAGGAGAAGAAGCATTCCAATATAAAAAGCTGAATGAGAATATGGTAATTGCATTGCACAAAGCAGAGCCTGCAATGCAGGCAGCTTGTGGCCTTATTGGAATTGTAGTTTTGCTGGATGAGAACAGACCTGCAATGATACTTTCTGAGAAAGCAGAGCAAGTAACAGGATGAACAAGCTGTTACAAATGTAGGAGTAGCATGTTCAGACTGTAAGAGCTTCTGTAGATGTTCTGCTTAGGTAACTAGCTTCACAATGCATTGACTAAATACAGCAGTTTGCTTGGAATGATTTGCTTATTTACTAGTAACATTTCATGTCATAACTCTGGATTTGTTTCTTTCAGATTGCCATGAAACAAAGTTCAACTTTAATTTCTAATGAAAGTAACTCTTCTCCATCAATCAAGACAGCCAAAAAGAAGATTAATTTTGCATCCTAATATTGAAAATGTTTTGTTTAATACAAATGAAAACACTTCTGTTATGTATAGTACAAGAGATTCTAGTTATTAAAGTAAAATTATTGTATATTCTTTTTATATGCAACTCTATTTCAAATAAAATGTGAAAGCATCTATTATTTATTTATCTTCCAGCTTATATGTGATCCATGCTACTTCTCCTGGCACTGCTGCCACAACTCGGGGATTATACTAAACTGCTGCCTGGCAAGGCATATGTGTATTATAGAGTGTGCTGTGCCTTGATGTAAAACACTTAACTAACCTGATTGTACAGTCTGTTTAAAAAACCAAACCAAACCAACACTTCAATATTGTATCATTTGTGAATTTATGCAAAATTAAAAAAAGTATTTTAGATACACTTGGATTGAGAAACTGATTTTTCATTTGAACACACTTAGAGAAGCCTTTGGCACTAGCCCAATGTCACTGCAGATCAGAAGGCCCATTGATCTGCTACAGCCTTATTAACTATAAATACTAGAATCTAAGTAAAAAAAAAATCCAGAACAGAAACTGTAGCTGCCTTTTATATTCATAAAGCAGTTGCCCACAAAATAATCCACTTAGAGAGACTTCTGTTAGAAAAATAAAAAGAAGGCACAGTTATATTTAATAAAACCATAGAGACAAACTTGGTTGTGTGTGGGTTAAGACTAAATGTTTTTCTACAGGATATAGTTCAGGTGAAATGGCCTAACATTCTTTGTAGGTTTTTGTCTAAGGTTAAAAAAGTGAATGGAAAAGGGAGAGGGAAAAGGAGCTACCAAAATGTACATTTCTTTTAAGTGATCCTGAAACAGAGTCTATTTAGGGATCAAGGATAAATGATTAGAGTGAGTGGAGAAGAGGGTAGCTGGAAGCAGTCCATGGACTTCTAAGTGGTGCTGCCAACTTCCTTCTCAAAGCTGCTGCTGTTTCAGTTTAGTAGCTGAGTCAGATATTTGGTTAGATTTGTTTTGTGCCCCACAGCTGGACTCTTAAGATCTGCTTCAGCAGTTCAGCTAAAAATCACCTCAGCATGCAAAGCAGAGGATAAGGCTCTCATGATCTCTGTCTGTCTCTGCTGCAGGTGTAATAGCAAAAAGAGAAGCATGGGCAACCAGAGGTAGACAGAGCCAGTCAGGCCATCCGGTGACGACGCTTCTATACCATGCTCATTCATGGCTATGGTTCTATTCCTTGGAGAACATTGCAGCCCTGGTAAGTCAGCAGACCTTGTAGAAGAAAAAAAAAAAAATTAAAGGGAAAAGTTCCAGTGCCTAAATGGGCAAAGGAAGGATCTTCAGACTTGCTTGCAAATCTATTGCCTACAGACAGTCTAGTGCTCTTTCCATTTTCCTCTGAAGTATCTTGAGACTGCAAACAGCTGGGTGTGCTACACCCTCCCACTGAAGCACTGCCCTCTCTTTGTACAGTGATCTGCTTGGCTTAGACCCAACTGCCAGTTTTAGAGCCTGGAAGCATTCTTCACCAGATTTCAGGTATTTCCCCCCCCCCCCTTTTTATTTGCACAAAGTAAAGGTAAAATGCCAAGATCACCTGGCTACCTCAATAATACCTTTCCTTGTCATTGCAGAGCCTCTGGGTACAGGTGACAGGTTGTCTCTTTGGTTCCCTACTACAGTACCCAGCATGCAACATTATAACATACAACATTAGTCTTCTCCCAGATAAATTTTATGAGGAAGTTCTTTACCCGTAGGGTGGTTAGGCACTGGCACAGGTTGCCCAGAGAGGTTGTGGATGCTCCATCCCTGGCAGTGTTCAAGGTCAGGCTAGATGCAGCCCTGGGTGACCTGGGCTAGTGACTGGCATCCCTGCTCAGTGTGGGGAGGTTGGAACTAGATGATCTTTAGGGTCCCTTCCAACCTGCCCATTCTAGGATTCTATGATTCTATGAAAATGCCTAAGCACAGTTATTGGGATGAATACATGTAATTTAATGATGCATATTCAACAAGAAGCCAGGCAATGTTTGTGAGTCTCTTCTCTCAGTTATTCAGAGCTTTAGGAGAAGCAGTTTATTATTGAAACAAAGCAAATCTGGAGGTGTAATCACTAGAATTTTGATTTTGTTAAATTTTAAGGCAGTGAACATGGTAGAAGGTATTGCAAAGCCACTAGAAGCTTGTCAATTGCTTTGACTGGCTTTGTGGACAAGGGGAAGAAATTGCTTCCATTTTTAAAAGTGCTGTTCTCAATAGTATTACTCAAACTTGTCAGCTCTTAAATAAACCCCAAACTTCTATCCCAGGAAAAAATCTATTTGAGAATTAGCATTTAATAAGGGAAAGTATGGTTTCTAATGTACTTACTTTTCCATTTTAATTACATTGCCATTGTAGGCATGCTGAGAGCTGGCAGAAAATCTAATGGTGCAGTATGTGTGAGTGGTGTCAAACTCAAGTTACTTAGTATTCAGTCAGCCACGACGATACAGATCAGTCATGCAGCAGCATTTGTATCCTTGTTTACAAGGCAGTATCACAAGGCCTGTAGTTTGGTTTCTGAGGTTTTCAGATGTTTGTCAGTGTGTGTTTTCTTTAGTAACTAGCTTAGCTTTCTAAACTGTGTGCAGACAAAGGCAGTGGCAGTGTGCACTGCAAGTAAAGGCAAAGGGGGATGAAATTTCTGAGGAAGAAAGATGATGATTTTTGCCCAGTTCTCTGCTCTGAGCTGGTGGGAAGTAAAGAAGCACCATCTTGTGGCCAGTGAGTAAGCACACATGAGTTATTTACCCACTTGCTCCTGCTTTTGTCTTGCCAAAGAGGTGGGTGAGCAGGGGCACCCACTTGGGCTGGTGCCATGAGACAAAGTCACCTGCTTGCCTCCTGGAGCAAGGTGCAGGTATAAGGACATACATGAGGGTGTTGTGGGCTCCACAGAGTGTCACAGGCTCCCAGGGCCACTGTGCAGGGCTGTGGCACCCTATCGGTATCAGTCAGGTGTGAACCAGGTGCTGTGGGGACCAGGTGACGGATAACAGAGGAGACAATGCTGCTGCCAAAAAGAGAGATGTGGGAGCTGTTCAGCTGTGCACTTTTTGCCAAGGGGCAGGTGATGTCCTGGACTCAGTGATGTTCAAGGTCTCTTCCAGCTGTAACTGTTCTATGATTCTATGATTCTACGTCCTGCTCCTAGAGCTGAGCTTTTGGTTCAGGATCATGCACCAGGACATTGCTGCATGTATTAATAGAGCATCAGTTTGAAATAACCAGGGGAAGTTTCACTGTGGTTCTCACCATATATTTAGATCCCCTTTTTCTCCTTCTGTTAGTGGAATTTAATTCATCTTCCTGAAAGCTTCCATCATCTGCAGTGTGAGAAAGGAGCAGAGCTAATGCTATTGCTTCTGACACTGAACACTGCCAAAAGCAACTTAGAGCAGGCAGTAGTAAATTTTGGTATTGGTTATCTAATCCAGCATTGTCATGTCTAATTAGCAGATTGAACATCTCTACAAGGTGAGGAGTTTAAAACATGCTGGAGAATTTGGGCCTGTGCATTTTTCTAGACTAAACTATTTCAGAGCAGGAGACTGACTACCTGTTAGAGAGAAACAGGGGATTTCAATTTGCTTCCTCTCAGGCCATTTCTGCTCTGTGAAAGGACTCCTCCTATGGCTCTCTGGAGTCCTTATAGCTTCTTCATGGCTTTGCAAACACTTGGGAAGTCCAAATCAATTATGTCAGCCACATTGATTTGCCCATTACTCTGCTGACATGATTGAAAGGCTGTTACAGATCTTCACTGTCTCTTGTTGTGGAGGGAGCCAATTATTCTAATCAGTATATGTTCCTAAAATAGTTACATAGTTTATAATTCCATTTTTAGCTCATGATACAGCCATGTTTTTATATTAAGCAACATCCCCCTTATAATTAGTAGTGGGTAGGAACTGCCTATTGCCACAAGAGAATCCTAAGCAAGTGCATCATGGGGAACTGTGGCAGTACCAGTGCAGTGACTTTCCTGTGGACTGGCAGATTTTATCTGTGAAGGGTCTCAGGAGCTTAGAGGTGCTTTTCAGCATGTCAGTCCTCCTGCAGAGCCTTAAGAACATAATGCTGCCAGTGACATTTCTGAGTGTGTGTTTATTTTTGAAGCAAGGTTTTTAGTTAACACAATCCTTTCCTCCTAAGCTGGAGAAGTCTTCTTTATCATTCTATGGTTAAAGATATCATCTAAGTGTTAAATTAGTTATGAACATGAGTATTGATTTGTGTTCTTAATGTAACAGAAACAGAGAATTAAATGGAAAAAAGAGATGGACCTGACCTTCTAATGCTGAGTTTAAATGAAAACTGTCTTAGTTTTCATTTAAAAGACTTACAGATAAGCAGATTAGAGATCAGGCCATTTGAACATTTTGTGCATATTGACAGGGAAGTCAAAGAATTTTTCATAAACTTTATGTGTTGGCTATTTCTAGTTCAAGTGTATTCCTGGTAAGGTTACACACTTTAATGTGCAAAAGTTTTGCTTGCTTTATGTGGAGCTGCCTTTTGCTTCTCTTTTCTAACAAATGTTCTCAGGAGACACAAAATGTCTGTATTGTACCTTATTTTTCACTAGAAAGTGGCAGAGTTATGTTTCTTCTTGTTCCTCAAATGTCAAAGTGCTGGATTTGTAACTGTGTACTTTAAAAACACATGCATTTAGTATTTAGCTAACAAAAAAGTCTTTGTGTCTGAAGTTCTTGATAGGATTACTCTCCTTATTCATTTATTCCAGTGACTTTCAGAAAGATGATGGAATACTACCTTATAACAACAGCATCTCTAGCTGCTGTGCTGGTAACTAAAAGCCTTAGCACTGTGTCCTGGCTCTTGCTTGCACAAGCTGCCAGGGTCCCACTGACAGAAAGAAGAATAGCCCACGTAGCCTTAGGGTCCCTGAGACCTTACTTTCATTGCAGTCCCTAGCATTTCCCTTCACCAAAAGTTTTCCTGCTTGTCTGAGTATTCCTTGCAGCATTTGCAGTAGCTGTGCTTTATAGGCTGCCACTGGTGCCACTCTACTGGTCTGGCAGGTGGGGTTTGAGGAAAAGCCCTTACTTTTACAAATGTTAGTAATCTGGCAGGTAGAAAACCCTTCTAGTTCAGGAGCTCTTGATGATGTGTCAAGATAAATGTTAACCTGGGTTGTCTTGCACAGCCAGCCAGCTTTAGCTGTCATGTCTCATGAGCCCTCCTAAGCTGTGCAAGGAAGCTCCTTTCTCCTGCAGGCTGCAGGATCTCTACTTGTGGACACCAGGCTTATCTTTTTTATGGGCACATATTTTCTCCCTCAGGATTCACTCTCTAATCAGAGAGTCAACCTGATAAGGGCTTCACCAAGTACAGCCTCCTGCATACTGAGTAGGAAGTACTGCCATCTGTACATAGAATCATAGAACAGATACAGCTGGAAGAGACCTTGGAGATCATCCAGTCCAGCCTTTGTCCTAGCCCTAGCAACATCAGATACTTCTTGCTGTTTGCCATTTAAAGAGCTTATTTAACTTTGTAGTTGTCAGAATAGAGGAAAGTGTATCCAATTCCTGGAATTCAGGTGGCATTTCTCAGGTGAGCTGAAGCTCCTTTACAGCTCTCACAGAGGACTGATGTGTACCTGCAATGCTCATGTATAATGCCATGGAAGTATGAAGTGCCTTGAATGGAAATGAGAATCTTGACTAACATTTTCATGTCTTTGTTTCAGTCTCAGGTAAAAATTATGTCTGGGAAGAAGAGAGGAGAAGACTTTTCACTGCTGTAGTAAGTTTTTAGTGACTGCATAGAAACTAAAGCTGTATAAAAGTGCTCCAATTGCGATTGGTAAATACATCTTCTAGAAGCTAGAGGGCATAGGAGACATAGAAAGTCTCCAGTAACTCGGTTAGCGAGAGGCCCGAGTCATTTAGAGTAACTGATTTTGTTCTCTTTTGGAAGAGAAGTGACTGAAAAGCAGAAACACTCGTTGGGATTTTTACCAGTTTTGCAGATCATCTAAAGGAAAATCACTTATTTTTAATCCAGAAAAATTCAGTATTGTGTTCTGCTAGAGCTCCTAATATTAGCCAGTAAAATAGATATTAGCCATTAAATATTAGCCATTTGTTTAATGGGAAAAGTGAAAGGTAAGTTTATGGGCATAGGAGCATTGCTATCAGGTGGAATAACCATAGACTGCAGAGTCTCACTTGCCTAGATGATCTGGTCAAAATATTTTGTTTCACCTTTCTTTGCCCCTACATAGCATTTCTGTGACAGTGAAATCCTACTGTGTTTTCTGTTACAATCCTTGTGTCTCCCAGTATAAAACCTGTGTGATAGGGCTACTGAGAGACTCTTTGCAGTATAACCCAAGATGCATTTTGTTTGCATTTTAAGAATAAAATTAACAGGGCTTACCCTAAATGTGTAAAAGGAACAATAAAGCATCCTGAGCTTCTCTTTGGAAGACCTCCCTAAATTCCAATATGTCTTTTTTTTTCCAATTCAAAGTCACCTGATGAGAGAACCAAACTTTGCCACTGTCTGTAAAGGAGTCAAGGTGTACATGATCAATTCATTTATGCTGAGTTTCTCAGGTAACTTGACTTTCTCTCACAAACAGAAAATCAAAGGTACCATGAGTTTGTAGGACTCCAGCATCAAAGAGGAGGTTCCTTCCAGCCTTTGTGCACCGCTATTTTCCAAGGTTTAATGCCTGAAGCCAGATGGGTGCTGAACCATGGGGTGATATTCCAGTCAACAAAACAGCACTGGTGCAGTAATGCAACTCCACTGAATTATTCATTAGGTCTTGAGTGATGCAAAGACAGTTACTATAGTGAACCCCCTGAAGAGGAGAGCAGTGCCTGGCCAGTACATCTGGCCTGTTTTCCCAGGTAGGCAGCTGCAAAAATGAATACCTTGTATAAATGAACTGGAACAACCCTGTTTGGTAGCTGTCCATTACTCATCTAGAAATAGTCAATCTAGTTCCAAAAAAACAGTTAAGTGCATGCTCCAGTGCCATGGACATAAAATTAAAAGCACGTTCAAGTGCTTTGCTGAAAAGCAATGGACTTCTAGACATCTTTAAAGAGAAGAACATCTTCAGACTTGCTGGCTCAAATCTGATGATGCCCCGTAATAAATCTGACAGATAAATACAGGCACATAGAATACATCAACACAGAGCTGGTTTCAAAACCCAGTGCATACCAATGATGTAATTTTAGCCCATGAAGCATTTTCCCAGCTGGCCTTTGGAAACAGAGAAACTGTAGAGCCCTATGAAGACAGCAGGTATGTTGAGATATGATACTGCTACTGCTGTCATGGCTTAATAATGGTCAGTGATGTGTTAATATACTGAGTGGGGCAGTTAAAGGTGGGTATCCAGCACAGGCAGACAAGCTGGGGTGGAGAAAGTTATAATTGTGAGATCAACTCTAATTGTGCAGGTCTCTATGAACCTGAACTCACCTTTCAAATAAAAATATTTGGAGGTTTATTTTTGGATGGTGCTGGGAGGGAGTTTCTGCTGAAGCCTGCTGATAGTGGTGGTGAGTGAATCAGTGTTTCAATCTACTGTCCTGGAAGAAAGATTACATTGCAGGGAGGAAGAAATCCCTCTGTAGAATTAAATTGATATATTCATGAAAGAAAGTTTCTTTTTTCAAGCCCCATTACAAACATTGGTGGAAGCAATAAAACATTCAAGATCACTACAGAAGAGTCTGACTGCTGGTATCCAGTCGTGGAAGAGAAGCACTGGTAGGGAGAATCATGCTGTCATTTCAGATTTGTGCTGAGCTCAAAGGTGCTAGTGGTGAGTGCTATATGAAAATCCAAGTGCAAAATAGTGGGTGATGCTACATGGTTTGAGAAACATGCAGTGCCTTAAGGACTGAGAAGTTATAAAATACTGTTCACTGAGTGGCATCTGCTCTGAGCACTCAGTGAGGCAGAACCTTGTGGAGAGAAAAAGAGCATGTAAGTCAGGGCAGCATTTTGAATTGTGCAGGAATGAGGCAAGGAAAAGCTGCAGTGCTCAAGCTTTGTCACCTGTGATTTTGGATCTTAAGTAATATTTTTTTAATACTGTATTAATATAAGATCCAAGTATATAGTAATATGTGGATTAATTTAACTCAACTGATATGATGTTTTAGATGTTTGGCTTCCTTCTGATGGTGTTTACTGCTAAGAGCTGTCAGACTACTTGAAATTCCCTGAGAACAAGGCAGAGGTGTTACTTCCTCAAATGTCACAGAATATTTGATTTTTTTAATCCTTCAGTTATCATTGAATTTATTACAATGATTTTCCTGTTCATTAAAGGGAAAGTAAAACTTATTAGCATACTTTGTAATCCTAGAGTAAAATTTAGCAAAACAATGTGATCCTTTGTTGTAAGAAGCCAAAGGGTTATTTGCTTTGCTATTGGACATCTAACCATATTGCTACTGGAGTATGTGACTTTGCTTAAAGGCATTCTTCTTCCTCATAGTCATTTGCAGAAGACTGGTACATTGTTAGTCCTAAAAATGCAGTGCTGATTTAATACAATGTTGTTAGCTGCATGCAGTAGAGGATGACTGTCTGCATTTTCTATAGCAGGTGCCCCCACCAGCTCTCTTTGGTGTCACTGTCTTGCTAGGCAGAGGCGTGGAAAAGTTCTAGTGTTGTTTGCTTGCTCTGTCTTGTCACTGTCACAGACCTCCTCCTTCCTGCCTCAGGAGTGGAGCTAGCTACAGGAGCAGGAATTGGTACTTTGCTCTCTGAGTTTGACTTCTAAGAGACCATGACTTACAGGCAGCTTCATTGGGAAACCATTCATTCTAAAAAGTTCTGTACTCATTACTTCTCCTGCACAACAGGCTTGTGATTTTTGCCTTGTGTTTTTTTTTGTGATCTCT
Organism: Bucco capensis; assembly: GCA_013396975.1. Lineage (NCBI taxonomy): Eukaryota > Metazoa > Chordata > Aves > Piciformes > Bucconidae > Bucco > Bucco capensis. Next base: position 184,099 of record VWZO01008936.1, on the reverse strand, counting down.
TTGTCTATAGGTTCAAATTGAATGTTTAGTTATTGCTTCTGTGAACTTTTGACACTCACTGGCTGTTTTCTGTGTGTTATTCTTGACCTAGTACAGATGTTTCAGCACATGAGCCACCCAGCCATTCAGCTTGTTTTTAATGGATGACAAGGCCTTAACTTTGTCTTGTGATGGAGGACATGTGAACATGGAGACTACTATTTTTTTGTGTGGAAAGGCTTCAGTGGCTTTGGTATTCTTGCATGGCTGGATGTGGTTACTGAGAACCAAGATGTTCAACTGCTGCATTAAAACTGACCTTGCTAGAGGCTATGTAGCATTTCTCCAGGCTGCTTTGGGTACACTGTTAGGCATTCCTGAGAGACTCTCCCAAACTTGTGGAAATCCCACAGGAATAGCCCTTGAGATCATTGACACTCCTCTCAGCTTGTGCTTCACTGCTGCTGCCTGCAGCCTGTGTTCCCAAGGGGCCTTGATCTTTTCAGCCCAAATTTGGATCTGTTCCTCCCTTGAGACATATGTTGGGAGGGTTATACTCTGCTTAAGTCTGTCCAGTAGTATTTGAAAAAATGATATTACTAAGTGGTTGAGCACTCCTCAGGCCAGAAGTGCAAACAAGCTCTGCACCCAGCAGGTCTCACTGGGACCAAGGAGCTAAGCTGAGTGCTGAGGCCATAAACAAGTCAAAATGGGAAGATTTCTCAGTAAAGCTGAATTTGAGCTACTCTGGCAAAACCTTTGTTAAACTCCTCATTTTGAGCCACAGTTCTTGTGTGGGTGGGAAGAGGATGCAGAAAACTGGCCTTCTTCTCAGAGCTGTTGGGGTTAGGTCAGGCTGTCTGAGAAGTGAAGAGCTGCTTTTCCTCTAACAGCAATGGCTTTCTTCATTGCTTGTACTACCCATTTTGTATTATTAAGTTGCTGTAATAAATAGATGAAGAAGGCAGAAAGGGAGAAAGGAAGCTCATGTTTTCTAGTCAGAAGATTAAAAGGAAACTGAAGTAGCAACTGTACAAGGACTTCAGTGTGTGCCTTACTGTAGGCACTGCCAGTAGTCCCATTCCTGTGGGGGCAAGGCAGATGGACAACACACGTAAGTGAGGATATATGAAAAGTAAAATTTGAGGAGATAAACTGAACAGAGCTACAATCTGAACCTTAGATTCAAAGAGAAAAGATTGTTCTGCTTCTTTCCTGTTTCAAGCTTTTGGGAGGCCATTTCTGGCTATAAGCTGTATGGACCAAGAAATATGCCCTAATCTTTTAATTTAATGCTATTTAATTTGCATTGGATAGAATAAGGAAATCCAGGCTCAAGAGGAAGGATGATTTTTGTTGTATGAATGCAGTTGCAAGATATCAACCACATCCAGTAGTCAGAGGAAAAAAAAGGATGGTGGTGGTAGCATGAGGAGGGCTAAGGAGCACTGGTATCAGTGCCAGTGCATAGTGACCAGTCTGAGTGCTTACAATGAGGACAATTAATACCAGATTCCTGACAAGGTGGTGGAATTTGCCAGGCACCCGAAAAACAACCAGACCATTTTCAGGTCCTTATTATTTCTTAATGAACTGCTTGACCCCAAGGGCCTATAGCAGCCATGAAAGTCTGCCTTTGCAAAGCCTCTGAGAATAGTTCCATTCAAATACAGACATAATTACACCTCTCCTCACAATATTATATTTCAAATACCCTCCCAGTAATCAGAATCACTGCAGTGTGTGAGGAGTGAAGAGCTCCTTTATCCTTACAGCAGAAAGCATCTGAACAGTTATGAGCTAAAGAAGGTTTATAATAGGAAAGGATAATAGAAAAGGCTTTGAGGCATCATCACAGTCATAAAAAAAAAGGCATGAGCAAATCTGAGTCTGAGAGCAAGTGACAATGGTGTCCCTTTACTAGAAAATGCTCTGATGGAGAGTGAGGGAAAGAGAACAAAAATCCTTTGCCTCCCCCACAGAAAATCACAGCTGCAGGAAAGTAGTTGTATATTTAGTTTGTTCTCATGTTCTTAATCTTCTATCATGCTCTAATTATTCCTGTTCAAGGCTTATTTGTGTTTGGTACATTGCAAACATCTTTCCACTAAGAGAACAAACAGAACAGACAGGAAGAGGGGCATGTGACATGTCCAGATGCAATGTGAACCAGCTGTTTAGCCAAACTTTCCATGAAGATACCTCTGGTACTGCCTGTGCCTACTGATTTGTCCTTGTCTGCAGTAGACCCTCAGTTTTCTGTCTCCCCTTGATGCAGAGGAGAAATGTTGACCTCATAAAGGATTTCTTCCAGTTTGTTTTCCAAGGTTGGGGTTTTTTGTACTAATAGGTAGCTTATTTAACAACTACAGGTGACCATTTTTTCAAGTGAAGAGCAGCTGATAGTGGTGATTTGATCATGGGACAGAAAGTGATAGAAAAAATAAGTAGCTGAGAAGAGGATCCTGAAGTTATAGCCATCTGTCTCCAAAGGCATTGCTCTGCATTGCAGAAGGTGACTGTGTGCCTGTTGTCACCTCCATACCAAGATAGGCAAGCAGGGAGGAAATGGTATTGAAAAGGGAGGAAGAACTCCTGCAAGAAGCCTTCCTGAAGCAGCCTGCAAAGCTTGAGGACTGTAACCATGCACAGGAACAAGCTGAGCTGGCTTGACTGAAAGCCTGTCATTTACTAGATTAACAGTTGCAGAGATATGGTTTAGTACTAAGTGAGGGTTGCTAACTGTAAAAAGAAAAGTATTGTTCAATAGATATCGATTTGTCTAATTATGTGCAGGATTTAGTTAAAGAGGAGACTAGTCTGCTTTAAAAAGAATTGCAGTGGCTGTGTCTGTCTGAGAGCATTTACTGTTGGGAGCACTGGATTCCCACGTGTGGAACCATTTAGCTCTGTTTAAAACATTTAAGAAAGAATGCATTTCATAGTACTGAATCCTCCTATCCTTGATAAAATAGAGGTGATCCCAGGTTACCTCTATGGTGCTAGCAGAGTGCCACTTGATATAATGAGGGAAATTAGTGTTTCTGAGGAGAAAACCAAGAATGGGCTGAATACCAAGGACTTTGTCTGATGGTTACTCTGTGCAAAGGGCTCTAGATCTACATGGCAAAGTGGGTGAGCAGGAGATGTAGCTTTGTGCAAGCTGTCCAGAGGTGTTTTCCTGGTCCCACTTGGTCTCCAGGAGTCATGGGGACTATAGAACTGGGTTTCTCATGAATCCACTAATGAAGAGTAGTGGATGACAAACTCCTGCTGGATTTTTTCCCCAGTTTTCATTAACCTCTGTATAGATATTATTTTAATTAAAATAATCTTGACAGCACCTATGAAAAAGCTGTGGGGGTTGCAACAGCAATTATATGTGTTGTCAAAAGTGATAAGCAGCCTAGTATCACAGGAAGGAAATTAACACTCTAACCAATAATGGAATAGTAATCTTAATCCAGAGCTTTTTGCCTCTCAGGATCTCCTTAAAATTGATGGATTTTGGAGTTCTAGAACAAGACAGTTTAGGTGCCATGAAGCATCTCGTTGGAAAAGTCAGTGTCTTACTGGTGTAGTAGTGGTTGATAGCCAGCCAGCAAGCAATGTGATATTAATTAGACATTAATAATGGTGTACATGCAAAACCTTGACTATTTTCTTACATTTTGCACATTAGAAAAATTAGGAACTGTATTCAATATTAGGTCCTGGCAGTAGAGTTTAACAATGATCTGCATCAGTGCTTATTGTCTGTTCTGGGTTGTCCACTGCAAAGAGAAGGCATGGAAATGCTGGCAGGCTGCTCACTGTTGTAAGGATGAGAGGGTTTGAGAGCCAGATATAGGCAGTGTTGTAGGGAGTGGATGAAGTTGTCATTATTCAGAAACTCTCAGTGAAAAATGATGCTGAAGAAAGTTTGTGGTTTCCTGGGTACCCCTGGGGCACTACCTGAGCTACAATGCTTTTCTACCTGTCACCAGGGCAAACGGTGAAGGATTATTAGGGATCCTTGTAACTAAGGGTTAAATGGAGAAATTAAACTCCTATGTCAGCAAGAAAAGGGCTGACAAGTTTAATAAAGATAATCCTGCCTTATCCTTATCCTGCCTTCCCAAATGTAATCTAAGCAGAGCTTCACCCTGGCAGTCAGGGCTTCTTTTTGCCCTTCTGCCCTCACCCCTGTAACCCAGCTCATGCTCCTGTTCTTCATATTTTCTTGGCCCATTGTCAGTAAACATGACAACTAAAGGATGGGATGATAGCATGTCATGCTCCTGGTTAGGGAAACTGGCAGGGTTAGGTGCCTGAGCTATATCAAAGGGAAGCAAGTCTCTTGTCCTGCTGAAGCTTTAATAGCCTGTTGTGTTTTCTGGTAATGTTTGTGCACCCATCTACACAGCAGGTTTTTTCCTCTCCCTTTTTAATCCCTAAAATTAAAATGAATCTCTTCCTTCAGTTGAAGCTATGTCTCACAGGAGCTGTGATTTGAGGAGGAAGGTACTAAGTGGCAAGATGTTAAAGGAAGAGCTTATTTCTTGCTTGCTTTGTGATAATGCCCAGCAGTGTAAAAGACTGGATCCTGTTGTACTAGAGACTAATTCAAAGTGTAGTAGGAGATATTTCCTACCCCAAGGACATTCACACTGTAAGGAAATTTGAAACATCAGAGTAAAAAAGCAATGTGTAAGTATGTAAAATCAGGGAACAGTAGGACAGTAAGTGCTGCTTCTCTATTAAAAAAGGTACTGCTTGTGCCTCACAAGCCTCCAACTTACTGGTACAGTTCAATAATGTCTTCTAGTTCATGTGGATGAAGGCTTTGACCTGAGGGCTGATAACAGACCCAAACCCAGCTTACTTTGTGGACTCATTCAAGAGAGAGTTTGTGCACCTGAGGAGTAGCTTAGAAGTGGTGGCTGGAGAAACCATAAGGCTGACCATCAGGGTAGGCTCATCACTGAGTGAGCAGTACAAGGAGACAGAGATTTAGAGCTACAAAGAGGACTAAAAAGAAGTATGAAAGAAAGGGGCAGTGATGGAGGATGTCAAAGGGAGATTGATGGGAGTAGATTAAGGAGCAAGCCTGAAAGGGGCAATGGGTGAGGAGATTGGAGTAGAGAGGAGAAGACAGTGGGGACAAAAGTCCAGACTCCTTGATGATGACAGAGTTTTGGGGGATTGAACTAAAAGCTTCCTTTTTGAAGAAAGTCTCATATTTGGGGAGCTCAAGGGATCAGTAAAGATGTACAATGGATTTCAGTGTCAGCTTCCAGTCTGAATGTACATGGGAAACACCCATAGTTTGTTATTGATAGAATAAGAGTAAAAATTAAATGCAGCAGAACTAAAACATTCTAAGGTGTTTTCATACTTTAAAAAGTCAGAAGTTTAGAAAGTTTATTTTATGTCAGCGTTAGGCAAAATGTGAAGTACTTGTAAGGAAACACCTGTGTTGAATGAAAACACTAACATACCAGACATGACAAGGGTGGTAAAACAAATGTTTAGCTTTCCACTTAATACCATTAATTTTCTTACTAAAATTATTTCTTTAGAGAAGATAAGCCTGCATTTGAAAATGTGGTGTTGTCTCACCCCTTCTGACAATAATGGTGCTTAAAAAAAAAGTTTTTTACAATTTTCTTCCAGTAAACCACATCTGGATTTTTAACCTCCTTGGAAGTTTTTATTGTGCTTCTATATCAGACTGTATTGTAATGGAATTGGTATTTATCTCCAGATTTACTGAAGTTCCTCCTCTGTGGACATTCTTATGTTTAACAGGGTCTTTAATTACATTCCTCTACTGGCTGACCACTACAAAAATTGAAGTCCTCACCACAAATCTGTAAAAATGTTTCCACTTGCATTGGGAGACAAAAATAGAATAATTCCATGTCTTCTTGGACAGATGCCTAGCTGAAACTATGCAGGCTTTGACTGACAAGGGGATGTAGTCTTTGCTGAGAGCACTTTTCTTTAAGGTCCTTTTAGTCTTCAGCAACGTTTAAGCAGATGAATGAAGAGAGGATTTATGGCAATTTCTCTTCATTTTTGTTAACTTTGCCTGCTTTTTTGTAACTTTTGTCTTCTGCAACAAGATCTTTCCAGCTCCTTGGGCTTACTGAATATATAATCAGAAGCTGGTAAGTAGTAACCTCAGGAGTTCTGATTTGCAATGGCTCTGGATTCTTTTGTGTGCAGCTGTGGTCGAAGTATAAAACCCCTTTGTGCAGCTAAGCAAAAGTAGAATTATTTCAATGCTGAGTATTCACCAGGGTTATAACTGTAAAGTGTAGTCTTTGGGTGGTGAATAAATACAGTTACACAGGGCTCAGCCTGCGAATGCAGCAGAGAGAGGTTCCTTGGGTAAGTTCAGGAGGATTTTGCATCCCCGCGAGCTCTCCTGGCTGTGCTGCACAGCATGCTACCTGTGTCCTGGGGAGTGTGGATGGGAGCTGATGAAGCACAGCAGGTAATTGGCTGCTTCAACTGGAAAGCAGAGAAAGCATGTTTGTGGGTATATACCTCATGAAAATGGGAACAAATGGGAATTATTATTGGGTGATAACATTTGTCCACAGTCTTCTGAGCTGTTTATGGGATTAAATCCATGCTGAGACTCTGTAAGATCAGTGACTGTGTTAAATGTGTTGTTTAGGCAGTTGAGCAACTTTTTCTGTCAGTGTGCTTTGGATCTGGAACTTTCATATGCTTTGAATGTAGAAAAGGACTTGAAGGTATAGACCACAGCTTTCAGAATGCTTTTGTCAGCTGTTCAAGACTTGTGTTTTTGTATCTTAGCGTATATTTTTGTGTTGTAACTTTATTTTGAGCCATATTTTAATTTGATGCAAGCTTTCCTATCTCTAAAGTCCATGGAAAGTAGCACTAGCTCAGCCTTAGGCATTTATTTCTTTATTTCTGGAGCTTGTGTACACTGATGCAAATATTTCCTCTTGGAAAGGGAAAGCTATTACTGGGTTAGAGACTTTTTCTCAGCTGCACATGTGGCAGTTTCTACAGACAGACTGAAAAAAGCTGTAATAGTATATCTGTTTTTTGTTTAAAGTGGTTTACATCCAGATGGGATGTGGAAGTGTGCTGGTAGTATAAAGACAGTTGTACAAAGCTCCTCCTAAAATAGGACCATTTCCACAAAAACCCTTTTATTCACTGCTTTTTCTTTCTTTCCTCTCTGTAGCTAAATGAAGTATGTGGTTTAAAGTCAAGTCTGATAGGTGCTAGAATAATATAAAATCTATTTTAGTTATCAAAATATAAATACATTACATAACCCCCTCCCCATGCCTGGGGTTTCATATTTTAGACATTTAGACATATGGGCAAATGTGTGATGATGTCAACCACTGGAATTCTTTGACACAGGAGTATAGTATTCACATCAAAAATCTTAGCAGTTTCATGTTGCAGAACTCCAGTCCTTGGGCAGTTTGATTTTGATTTGTTTGCTGAGAATCTCACCAAGAAACCTGTGCACTGTTTTGGAGGTGACATTGAGCTGCACCTGTAGGATGAGACAAAGACAAAATACTTCATGGTTTTGGTAGGTCTATATGACTATGTGTAGGGAGGGTACTTGGAAGACTGAAAAATAGATTACACATTTTTGACACTACTATCCTCACTGGGGTTTTGCCTTCTCTTTGGTAAAGAGGAAATCAAAATGTGTCTTTACTTCTTTTACGCACACTTGTACTCTTTGAGGTGTCTTTGAATCTCCATCAGTGTTGTATGAGGTAAAATGTGTAATAAAACATTAAGGGAAACAAGGTTAAGACATGCAATGTCTAATAAAAGATATTAGTGTTTATTGGCAGTCATCCTTTAGCCAATGTAAATTATTTTCCATAGAGCACTGACATTGCTTTTGCTCTCTTTACAATCATCATTCTCTGTGCAGATGTGTATTTTCCCCATTGACTTTTTTATTATTTATTTTTCTTAAATTTTTTGAATGCCAAATACTTAAATGTGTTGTTTCTGGCAGAAAGCTCTGGTAATGAAAGAGGAAATAAAATGAGCTTGAAGCAAGTTGCTGGAGAGGCACATAAGGATGGCTTAGCCATAGAAAGCTCTTTTTTTCACAGGAGTTGAGGACCAGTATTCATACTGACTTAACAAACACAGAAGGAAGCACATATTTTTCTTGGGCCTGGAAAGTAAATGTGGTCTCAGAGTGCAAGGTTTACTAGCAGTGTAATCAGCCAGAGTGGTGTGAGCAACCCAGTGCCAACTTTCTCTTGCCTCCCGTGTACCTGGCCCAATTAAGTCCATTCTTCATTCTTCAGTCATCTCCCCAGGTAGCAATCTGGTCTTAATGGGCCATCAAATGGGTGGCACTAGTCCATATGGAAATGCTTTGTGGTGTAGGAGGTCTTGGAGCTCTTTGCAGGTGTCCCAGAGATTGTCAGAGGTGGCAGTGCTGTCTAAAGGAATTTTAGAGGATGAGTGCCCATGCTCCCTCTTCCTAATTGCTGGAGGAGTCTCTTTGAATAACATAGGTCAGATGAAAGCTAGATTGGTTTGGGAGAGCTGCACAGAGGATGCAACAGAGAGAGCTACTGCAAACCACAAAGGGAAGAACTTCAGTTGGGATTAGATGCTGTTGTCCTTATCTCTTAAGCAAGGAGATTTCTTCTTTGCTTCTCCTTCCCTCTCTCCCTCCCTCCCTCTCTCTCTCCTTGTCTCCCTCCCAAGTGGTGATTAACTATAACTTTTCTAATTGGACTTTTAACCGGATTGTGCTTAGTTGCAAGTTAAGTAGCTCATTTATTTCCCTGCTATCTCCTCTGTGTTTTCTGGGCTCTAAACCTCTGTCTGCAGAGGTCAGAGGGGTGGGAGGCAGCAGGGGGCAGACAGTCTGGTGAAAGATGCTCACTCTGCAGACATCAGAGTGCAAAGAAAAAGCCTTGGGAAGGTTTGAACTTCTGCATGCAAAATTCCACAGGGAGGAAAAGAACCTTGTGCTGGAAACCCAGTAGAAGCAAAGAGATCCACAAGTGTTGGGTAAGCTCATACCTGAACACGCACTGAAAACCTTCTAGCAGGCTTGTGACCTTTAAAAGAGATTAGAGCTAGTTTATTAGTTCATTTCTACCTCAGCATGTTTATTTGCATAGGTTCTCTATATAAAGTGTGAACAATCTGCAAGTGGCTTTCTTCAGTATTTCACTGTGTAGAGCTGAGGAATGCATTTGATTACATATACCTATTCCTCAGAGTCTTCTATGGAGATGTGCTCAAGCTCAGGATATTATCCAGAGCATCAGGACTGAAACTGGAGTAGATCAGATGAGAAGTTCTGTGACTCAGCAAAACTTTATGGCTAAGCCAAACCCCTCAGAACCTCTCTTTTTTATGTACATAATGCTCCTGTATCGTTCTTGTTAGCATAAGAAAGAGGTGTTGCCAAACACAAAACTAACAGACTGGCAAAACAACTCAGGTCTTCTAGGATTGGATTCAAGGAGGCTTGAGAATCAAAAAGTTGGATTTCCAACTGTTATTTTGCTGGGAAAGTTGTGACACACAGGGATAATACTCCTGCTCTGTGACACTCTTATTCATCTAGCAAATTTAGAATATTTTGTGAAATATATGGCCAAGTCTCCTCTCATATGGGAAAAACATGCAAACACATCCAGAAATGATTGAGAACCACTCCTGTGTGAGTTGCTGTGGGGAGGCAGGGCCATTGGTGCCATGTGTGGTGGCCTACACGGGCATCCTTTCCTTGCTGATTGCAGAGGAATCAGGTAACAACCCATTTCATGAATTTCTCTTTGTGTTCAGGAGGAAAAGGGTCAAGTACTGCTCTGTATGCCGTGCCTAGCTCTGAAAAGTAACCACAGTATTCCATAGAGCAAATTGCCTGCCTGATGTATTTCAGGAATTGAAAATTTCTTCTCAAACATGCTTATTTTTGGACCTTCAACCCCAGTTAGATCAAGTGACAACAATTTGGTTTCTACAGTCCTGATTGCACTGTCACATGGAGCTGCAGGTGAACATTTGTGATAGCACAATGCCAGCTCGTTAAAGTTGCAGTAAGGCAGAGTTTTGATCAGACCAAACAGACACCAGTGAAAACCTGCTTCTAGAGAAATGATGCTGGTTTTATATGCTCACACACCCAACCTGTGTACCCTNAACATCCAGCCGTCTCTTAAACACCTCCAGGGATGGTGACTCAAGCACCTCCCTGGGCAGCCTGTTCCAATAGCTGACAACCCTTTCAGTAAAGAAATTCCTCCTAATATCTAACCTGAACCTCCCCTGGCGCAGTTAACATTAACCATGTTAATTTGTCTGTGGCCAGGATAGGCCCTCAGAGTTTTAAGTAAGTGATATCACGAAGGAAGAATAAAACCTGTGATCTATATCATACAAGGATGCCTGGAGAGCTCTGAGATTAAAACCAGAGATGCTGGCCCCTGTCAGATTTAATTTAGCAAACCCAAATGCACCTAATTTACTTCAAGAATTGTTAGGGAAATCCAAAATGATTATGGGTCACTAACAGCCGCAAACTGCTTGCTCTGATGCTTTTTGGGTTCTTGATCAGGAAGGAGTTAAAACCAGTGCTGGAAGGGAGTTGAAATATTCAGAGTAAGGGATTTCCTGAGAGGGCTGCCCTGGCTGAGGTTGGGCTAAGTGCTTTCAGCTGCTCTTCTGCTCTCTTAAACTGTGAAAGGTATAGCTAACATGCTGGTTGTAGGGTCTCCTGTGTATGGCTCACACCAAAGTCATTTGGTATTTACTCAGTTGAAGCATTCACAAATTTTGGAAGTCAAATGTGGCTTGCCCTGGAGTTGGGGTCTAGCATGAGGTGGCTGAGAGCCATCCTGCATTGCCTGTGCCATGCTGCTGAGCCTCCCTTGTTGGGTGCATGTGCACTAGCATCCATGTCCTTGATTAGTTAGTCAGGGCACAGACAGGCTGCCCTGCTCAGTGCAGTGGAGTCAGGGTTAGTAAAAATTGCTTGCTTTATTTTTACTACTGTAATTTCAGCAGAGTAAACGTGAAAAGGAATGAAAATCAGACCATCTGGGCAGCATGGGCTCCATCTCCACAACAAGATGGTGTACCTGCCCTGAGGCAGGACTTCCTACACTGCCAGGGCTTAAATCTCCATTTCTTTCCAGAGCCATGCACCAGACCTACACTTTGTGTCACCAGCTCTGTGTTACACCTCCTGGGGATGCAAACTTCCTTCTCCAGCTGTTGCTGAGGGGCAGTGGCTGCCAAGGTCCTGGTGCTGCAGGGAGGCCATAGCCCAGGCTGGACCTGAGGAGGCAAAAGCAGGAATACTAAACAAACCTTGGCAAAACAGGATCATCTCTTGGCTGAACTCTTAAATCCTCCAGAGTGTGGAAGGTCTGCTGAGGGGAGATAAGTCGTTCAGCTCTCTGCAGGCAGCTCTGCCTGCCTGGCAAGGAGGGAAAACTCACCCAGGCAGCATGGTTGTGTTTGTCTTGTGAGTCACTGTAAAACATGGATCATCCCATCTTAATTATCCTTCTCACATATGTAAAAACTGAAGTATGATTTGTAAGTTAGACTATGACCTGAGTTGCCTTTCATACTGCGTTAAGTCAGGCAGCAACACAGCCCAAAGAACACTCATGGAGCCCTCACTGCAGGTGAGAGCTGCACTGGGGCTGTGCTTGCAGCACATGCAGCTGGTGACCCGGTATAGAAAACTTAAATGCAAAAAGTGTCTTGGAAGCATTTCTTGAGAACAAAACATTTTGCAAGTGCTGTATTTCCAGTGAAAGCTGCATTAGGAATAGCCCTTTTGTTAGCTAATTTCTCCCCTTAAGAGGAAGCTGCTTCCTTCCTCTCTTCATTTAATTCCTTTGCTACTTTGACCTTCACCTGCACAACTGGCTCACTGAAATCCTCTGGGGAGGATCAGTGTCAGCTCTAATAAGCTGGCTGTCACTTTACACCAAACAGAAAGTAAATGTTTCATTTGTTAGATGGGCCAGGAGAATACAGTGTCTTTTTCTACCATCCTTGGTTTTCTTCTAGGGGAAACTGTTTTACTTTTATGTGACTGAAAGTGCATGAAGTGGATTTGAAGCTGCAGATTTAAGTGTTTTGAACGAAGACTGTTATGTAAGACTTTTCTTTATTTATCAGTTGTACTGAAATAGGATCACTGTTACAGAACAGGAGCTAGTCACAATGAATTTTCTTGTGTTTCCAGTAAGATGATAAGGCAAAAGCTGTGTAAGGAATGCACTGGGAGTTTCTTTTGTTTAGCAAGCTGCACAGGAAGGCATGGGGAAAGCAAGTTTATTACATTGAGCACTTGGCTGCTGATGCAGGCTGCTTCTTTTTGGGACTTCTGCTATTGACTTGCTTGGGAGCAGGACAGCTTTTCTCTGTCATAGCTTCTATTGTGGTTATTTGTTGCTCCCCCTCCACTGCTGTTAGGGCTGACAAGCACAGCCTGGGCTTTCTACCAGCTTGCACAGGTGTGTTATATCTACACTAGTAAGTTTGGAAGGTATTTGAGGGTGGGTGTGGAGAGGAGAGGGCTTACTCTGTGCCTTGTAGAGAAAATCTGTGTTTGAAGTTAGCATTCAGCAGCTTATAGAGTGCTGGTTTTAAGTGATCTTTGACAAATGTGAAATCAGTGCATATCCCTGGCCAAGCACTGCAGTGAGGAGCAATCTGAGGCAGAATAAGGAGGTGGCAGCTTCAGCACTTGAGAGGAAGGCCATGGCTTTATTTCTGTGGACCTGGAGGTTGTGTGAGTATGATTGCTTCTGTGGATTTCACTCTGTAGTGTTTTTTTTAAGCTGAAACTAAGCCAAAGCATGGAGCTGGATGGTGGTGGTGCACCTTCATTCTCTGGCTCTGCAGTGAAACTGTATGAAACTACCTCCTCTTCTCATGTAAAGTAATATCCCTTGGTGCTGTTCCTGAGGGCACTGGCTGCCCAGTTCTTAGGGCAACTGAGACTCTTCTTGGTCAATATTGTTGGGAGGCATCTCCACAGCATAAACTATACCCCATGGGCTTGCCACTCTCCATAGGTAACACCCCATGAGCTCTTCAACTTCTCCTGAGTCACTGCTTTACTGCAGGAGCCTTTGTCAACAGAGACTAAGGGGCAGTCAGCTACTTAGTGCACATTACAGGAGACTGCTCTAGCTTTACCCTGGAGATCAGCTTTTCACCTCACTAGCTTGAAGGGCAACAAATGACAGAAAAAGACTTTGTTTTCTTCTGAGTGTCATGGTGATTGTTTTGTATGGATGTGAAAGCAGAGAGAGGACATGCTGTAAATTGTCAGGGTTATGATGAAGCTCTTTGCTAACCTGCTAGTGTTGCTTGTTCGTAATAAACTACAAAAATGGAAACCCAGTTTGGTCATGGTTGTGAACATGCCACTCTTACACTTTGTTTTAAAACAAAAATAGGAGAAACATGCAAAATAGGGAGGACAGATGTCACTCCTCCTTCAAGTTGATAATATAAATTTCTAATGGTTCTGGATCCTCCATACTCCCTTCATGATGATGAGTGGAAATTGAACCATCAACTCATCTTGGTGCTGATCTGAGCATGATACAATCCAGATGAGGTTCAATGAAGATTAACAGAAACATGCTGGTTGTCATGTTGGAGGCTATCATTAGAGCACAAGTCCTTGTCCAAACTAAAGCCAAAGGTGGAAGGATGCTCTCAGAGTGCTAAGCATTGTGTGCTTTGTTACTGTACTAGTACACTACAGATAAGAGTTTATTTTCTTTGCAAAGTAGCTTAATTTATTTGTCTCTTGAAGTATTTTAAGACAAACAGAAAACCAGAAGCTTTGTTCTAGAGGTAGAAGACACAGCAGGACTTCAGACTTCTATAAATCCCTTTCTGAAAATGGTCCTATTCACAAACTGCATAAGATAAACACTATTTTTGTCCCTTTTCTAGTTGTAGCATTTAATAGGAGTGTAAGGTATCCACCACATAGTGCTCAAGATGCTGGTTGGCAGTTCTGGCACCTAATGGTACATCATATGAGATCATTTCAGCTTTTGTCTAGAATCGAAGATGGAAATATTTGTGTCAATCTTGTTATTTGTTTCTATTTTCAACAGAATTTTACTTGTCATTGTCAAAACCTGAGCACAAGAATCTATGTCATAAACCAATAGTAAATCAGACTCAGGATAAACAAACCCAAACCCTTGGTTAGCATGGTGAATCTCTGTATCATTTGCAAAAGGCAGACTGCAGTTTAATGAGCTTTGAAAAGGAAACATTAATTGAATCAGATCTATGGGAAATAAATGAGGCAATTCCTGTTGTACAAATAAATTGTTCTTTTAGAATATTGTTTTGCACCACTGTTGCTTCAAGTACCATTTCTGTAATCTCCTAATGAAGGGTCTCTCAGTAACAGCTATCACACTGGGCACGGAAAAGTTCCAAATTCCCAGTTCCTTTCAAAAGCAAATACAGTGTGTCAGAAAGGAGAGAAGGGGAAAAAGATTAAGGAGCTAGAACTCTTTTTCTTTTTTTTTTTTTTTGAGTAAGTAGAGCAGTAACTAGCCAGGGAGAAAAATTCTTACAAAAGGATAATATGTAAAGAGTTTTTCACACTGCCTCAAGTTTTCTTTGTTAAAGATGTAGTCAAGTTGTCTAGAGCTTTTTCAGTTTAAAATACTTACTCTTTTCTCTCCCTTCCCTCTCTGTCTAGGCACCTCCAAAATAAATTAAAGGAATGGACATGGGGTAATTAGTTTGAAGAAAATGAGATGGGGATGTGAAAGAGAGAATAATATTGTCAAAGAGGGAATAATGCTGCTCAGAGGGAACTGACCCCTCACAGTGCTGTTAAAGTATTATTCTAGCTTTCAGGTTGTATTAACTCAATTGTTTTATTAGTTATTACATAGTCTAAATATAAGGAGCTATAACTCTAGATTTTGGAGAAATAATGAAGTGCAACTTTATGTGCCAAATCAATCTGTTCATTACTTGTTATGGATCTGATTCCATAAACAAAGTTCTCATCAGTGGAGATGAGATCATATCTTAAGTGCCAGACAAACTCTGCAGTGGTTTCAGGTCTCTGTGGAGCAATGCCTGCTTCCCTTTGACTTGGCTGCTACTTCTGAAAAGAACAGTTTGGGTTGGTGCCTGTTCCTCTCTACCTTCCCTCCCTGCCCTTCTCAGTGCCAGCTGTCCAGGGAAAGGACAAAGGGCACAGACCAGAGTCTTCCTGGAGAGGGGACCTGGAGTTTGGCTCAGTCTCTGATCATTGAGGCTGTACTGCTTCACAATTTCCAGTAAAACAAAAAAAAAAGTACATTTGTGGCTTCTTATTTTTGATTGCTGTGGGGTTTAATTACCTCAAACTGGGGCCAGGCTTTGTTCTGTCTTGTGGTTAAGTAAATCTAGAGTTCAGGATAGCTTGCAATTACTGTGCAAACTATCATTTTTCCATTTCAAAAGTTAGCATTTCTCCATGCTTACTGCATTATCTCAGAGACCACAGTCATGCACATCTTCAGAAAGAGGAAATGGCTGTGGTGTGGTACTCTGTAGTGTAAGTGTTGGGGGAGTTTCTGGGATAACTGTTCTTATGCAACCACATTTTCTTAAGTATTGGTTCATTGCATATACTCTGATCCCTTTCCTAGGAAGACTTGACATCAGCTATTCATTTTTAAGTGATTTATGTGTTTCTGTAGGAAGNCCACAAGGGATTTTCAGACTGTGCCTGGTAGGAAGGTAAATAGGAGGTAAAATGTAGCAAATATAAGTTACTGAATACTGTCTCATTTAGTCACAGGCACACAATAGAAGAGGATCCAGGAGTCAAGAAGGACCCATATATTTTCCTAAGTAGGTGATGGTCTTGAACACTGAAATTAAAGCAGATGTTCAAGGAGACCACTTCCTGCAGGAACTGCTAAAGCAGCACATTGGTGGTGCCAAACCTGGGAAAACTGTGCTGTCTTGGTATTTGTTTGTTTTGATTTACTCTTTGGCTCCCTGGAATTTGTAGAGTTGAAACTCAAATATGTGGTACCTAAAAGCAAAGCAAGACTAAATCCCTATCTTACCTTTTTGTCAGGGGTTTGCTATTTATTTTTTCAGGCAATGTGCAATCTGCATGTGACACACTGCAAGTGGGAAGACAGGGGTGTCATCACTGTCTGATCTCTGATACTCTGGGTTCCTGATGGCTTCAGTCTGGTGGAAACTGAGGGATATTTACAGATGGATTTGGAAGTGTAAGATCTGCTGCAAAAATAGATGCAGTTTTAACATAACCTTACACAAGAGCCATATAAATTCTTCTACCTTTGGCCACAGAATTAACTGGGGATGTTGAAAACTTATGTCAATCTCTTTTGCCAAAAGCTGTGAGGAGAACTGCAGTACCACCTTTTAAGTTTGGTGACTTTTGAGAAGTATATGGTTTGTCCACACTAAATATTCTTCTGCAACAAGAGAAGTGATGCATCATAGGAAAGGATTTCAGTGAAATGGTTTGAACTCTGAGCAGCTGGCCAGACTTCAACACAAGGCAGCTTTGACAGGAACCCATCATAATTTGGTGCTGAGCAATATTGGTCTACTGCAGTCCTTGCTTGTGGGGGAGAGGGGAAAGGGCATTGCTAAAAGAAATCTTAAGGTGCTGCTATAAAAAATGTCAGGCCTTCCTGTATGTAGCTGTAGTTTTATAGTGCTATTGTAGAAGAGTAAAATCCAGACTTTTAAGTGCCACTAGAATTGTAGGCAGTAATATAATTAGATCAAATGCAAGGTGGGGATTGTTAATGTTGCAGTGTCAAAATAATGTTCTCTAGTCTGACAAACTTCTGGTGATGAAAAGAAGTGCTTGTGCTGACAAGAAGTCAGTAGGTTCACTTAATAAATAAGGTTCACAGTGGTGGACCATTGCATTTATTCTGGAGAGCCCTTATCACTCCGTGTGAGCATGGGAGGAAGTTCTCTTTGGCTATTGCAGTGCCAGTTGCTGCAGGGGAAATGCTGTCTCTTGCCTGAAGGATCTGGGCATGAAAGATGTTTCTTAGTGGGTAGTTAAATGAGATTAATACATGCCAGTCTGGAATTTCATGGCCAAATACATGTATTCATGCACAAGTTGAGAGGATCTGATTTTTTTCTGCATGGATCTATATTGTCACTTGCAATGCCATTCTTTGACTACAGCTATGTATTTTTGGTACAATTTCTTCGTTGCAACAGGCACCTGAAGACTTGGTTACTACACACTGTTTCTAGGATAAAAGCTGTGGAAATCTGCACAGCATAGTGCTGTGCCTCATTTTATCATTTGAAAGAGATTGCCAACTCTACAATGTGTATATTTAATTTGTCTAAAAAAATGTATTGGCCAAATTTTAACATCTTAGAGTTATTCAATTTACCCTAATGGTCTTTAACTGAGAGTTATGTTCACACAGTGGAGGATAAAATAGACTGGAAAATCTTTCTCAAAGCTATTAAATTTTTGAACTTGATGAGTTCCCATCCAGTCCAGAAAATACAGGTTTGAGTGTCCTGTATTCCTGTCAAATCTGGCAACCAGGAGCTAGGTTTGTTGAGGCTACTGGAAGATGAAGGAATAGTATAAAGCAAGAAATGATGGGAGGAATGTGATTATTTCTAATCTAGAGTGATTGGAGGGCTGGACAAGCAGCTTGTGTCCAAGTGACATCATGTCAAAAGCATAACAGTGTCAAGGTAACTCAGGGGAGGCACATTTCTGCATCTGCTTGGCAGCAGCACCTTGCTAGATAATACACTGCAGACATTTCCTTGGAGCTTGAGCAGAAACCAAAACTTTCAGAGGCTCTAGTTTTGTTCTTATTTCAATCACTACCTCCCCACTACCCAAAAATTAACCCCTCAGGCCCTAATGTATTTAAGGATATGCTTCATAATGAATCACTACTAAAGAGATCAGCAGGAAAGTGGAGTACATAAGTGCACTGAAAAACTTATACATTCCAGCTTCTTAACTAAACAAGCAAGACAGGAATGCTAGAGAAAGGGGAAAGTAGTCCTCTGCTGTTTACATTTTTGGGTAGAATTTAACATAAACCTTTAGTCTAACAAAGCAGAAACTTGCCTTATTAGTCAAAGAATGTGT
This sequence comes from Bucco capensis, assembly GCA_013396975.1. Classification (NCBI taxonomy): domain Eukaryota; kingdom Metazoa; phylum Chordata; class Aves; order Piciformes; family Bucconidae; genus Bucco; species Bucco capensis. Next base: position 165,948 of record VWZO01008936.1, on the reverse strand, counting down.
TAAAATCTTAATAAACTAAATTGGCCTTAAGCACATGCTCTGTATCTTCCTGGCTAGACCTGCATCTTGCTGAATCAGGGTGTAAGTGACTCACTGGGCTGTGGGAGAACCAGGGACAGAATTGGACTGATGCTCCAATCAGAAAACTAACTAGCCAAGGCTTCCAGATAGCCCTCAAGGTAGATATGCTGTGCAGCCATTCCCTACAAGACATTACAAAGATGTTTTGAGTCTAAGCAAATATTGAATAGTGGCTGTATTCTTTACCATATTGTTTTCACTGAAAGTTTCTGTACCAGATTTCTCTTTGATTTTTTTTTTTTTCAAGGGCTATGTCAAATGCTTCAAAGTCACTTTTACTCTATGTGTTTTGTGGAGAACCAGCAGCTGTGCTGAGGCAACCCTCAGGTCCATGCTTCAAACTGTGGTATATTGTGCTGAAGGACAATGCAACTAATTTTAGTGAAGATTCACAAGCAGCTTAGCTGAGAAGTGCTGAGGTTGGCCCTAATGTACTAAAGCATTTAAGCAGGTGTCAAGTTTTAAATGTGTAAGGTTTTAAATTTTGGTTCCTATGAACATCCTTAAGTTCTTTGGATTGAAATCCTGGCAGGACTAAAAACTCTGGATATCTTTGCACATTAAGCAGTGTAAGTTAAAGCAAGAATTTATTTGGATTTGCTATTTTACTTTAAATTATGTAACATAGGTATGCTCGTTCTCTTTTCATTGTTTTTGCTTTTTTGTGCTTGAAGGATTTTATTCTGGTTTTATAATACTTAAAAGTCTGTGTTCTCTTGCTACTAGATATGCAAACATGGTTAAAGAGCTTGGAAAAAACCCAAACCCACAAAACTAAAACCAACAGAAAATACTCCACTTCCAGAGCTTTGAGGCTGTATATAGAGAATTGCAGTCTTGTCAAATAAGTCATTGTAGAGAAGGAGTTATTTCTATTCTGCTCTGCAATAGAGGTGAGTTTGAGAGCCATATCTGCACTTAGCATGAAGCCAAAGATAAAGCACATCTAGCAACAGCAGAGCTTCTGCTTTTCCTTTGAAACAAAATATGTTCAGGTAAGAGCTCACAGCTAACAGCAAACTATCATAAATGATGTATTAGTTCTACTAGAAAATGAGTGCTGTTGAGTTTGATTCTTCTGCTTATGTTTCATGATTGCATTACACATCTCTCTGTCTCTTCAGGGCTGATAATCCTCTTGTAAAGTTTCTTTGTGCTGTTTTTATCTATTATTGAAGAAGGAATTGGGAGGGTGGATGGCAAATACTGTATGCAATGAATTTTTCAAAAGGAGTTGTTAGCATAAACTAGCTGAATTCAATGCTAAAAAACATTGAATGACTTCAGCATAGGACAACAAATGTTCCTTCTTGCTCAGGAGAAGAAAGCTGAAGCATGGCTGGGAGAGCTGTCATGTGCAGACAGCAGGAGCTGGACTGGACTTGCCCAGTTTGCACTGCTGTAGCTTACAGGTTTGCTGTTGTTCTTCTAAAGCAGTTTTTACACATTGATTGAGGATCTCCTTTGGCCTGAAACAAGGGAGAATGCGTCAGTTTTTCAGTGCAGAGGGAAGCTCTACAGCCAGAGTGGGTTTGTTCCAGCTTTAGGTACTCTGTCTTCCCAGCTAATGAGTCTGCCTGAGGCAGATGGACTCGAGCAGTTTCCCACACTGAAAAATGGGCCAAGGAAGAAACCAAATAGGATATGATTTCAGAATGAAGTTTACTTGTTAAAAATATATTTTTTAATTAATGAAATGCTGATGATTTGGAAATGAGCACTGTTATTGTTGTTCCTCCAGCCAGATGGATGTAACCTTGTAATTCCAAAAGCATACTCAAGAAGTTGGCCCCAAAACATGACACTAGTTGCTTCAATCACATAACAGACCTGACTGTTATTTTGAGGTTGAATAGATTTTCAAAAAGGCTGAATTGGCCCCTTCATTTCTCTTCTGAAAATTCCATTTTGGTAAGGAAACATCTCAGCTTTCATTCCTTGCTCCAGTGGAAGTAAAAGGAACTAAGTCTGCTTTCAGCATTATATCAACTGCTGGCCAAAGCTTTGGTTTAATAATATCTGATATTCCAGTGGTATCCAAGCTGGTAGCTAGTCTAGTGTTCACAGGAACTGTAAAGTAAGCAGAGCTGTGCACCATTCATCCCCCTCCTGGAAAGGCTATTGAATGAAGTGCTGGTAAACAGAGTGATTCTTTGACCTTAACTCTGCTACTTCATCTTTCTTCAGGTTACTGAAGAGGGATCATCTGGAAGATGTAGTAATCTCCTGTGTGATATGTTTTTGTGTGTTTTCTTTTAGGATTAGTGTGTCTGTACTTGGTGCAAAACAGAGATGCAATGTACTCATGCAGGGCTAAAGCATTTACTACCCTCCTCTCTCCACTCAGCAAGCCTGCAGTGAACAGAAATACACTCAGCAGTCCTGCAGATAGCTTGAAAAAGTGGCTTCTTTGATAAATGTCTGCTTGTTTATTAGGATGGATTAAAAGTCAGAAAAGTAAATGCCATGTCTGAGTAGTAAGCTGTGCTACTATGCTGTGAAAAGCAAATTGAACTTTACATCTATATTGCATTAGTCTGCTGGCTGCTTTGCTCTTGAGTTACAATTTTCAAGACTACTTTTAAGCCTTAATGTGAGCATTTTTGTTGCATAATCCAAAGGAACAGTTTATGCTACAGGATTTCTTCTTCTTTACTGTTTGGATCATCTGGTTACTTTTAAATTTCATGGACTTAAACATTACAAAATGAAAGGAACATCAGACCCAAAGTCTGCCTCTGACTGGAAATGAACATTGCATTCTCTCATAGTGATAAGGATATCTGTTTTGGTTTTTTATATCAGACTATTTTAATTATGATAGTAATTAATATAGTGATTTACTAATCATGAAATGTCAATGTACTAGCTGGATGTTTTGTGTAATCAAAATTCTTTGTAGCACACAGCTTGTAGTAAATAGTTCCTAAAAATTGTGGGTATAGCTGGAAAACTTTTGGAAAGGCAACTAAATATTTTTCTGCTTTCTGTGACATGTCTTCAAATTTTCATTTAAAAATTATTTTTCATGTACCATAGCTAATAGTGACAACACAAATTAACTAGCTCAGTGCTGATAGATTCTTAATTTTATAAACAAAATTCAAACTACATATCTTGAAGAGGACTTTCTGAATCATGCAGTTTCAGCCTGTGCCCTGATCCTACTGAAAAGCAGGTTTCATTTCTACCTACTGGCCCTATGTTGCAAGGTAAGACCTAGGGAGAAAAGGAAGCATAGCTTTTACAAGTGAGTTTTCTGTGTAGGGAAGTGGTACCCAGAGGTGTTGTGCTGCCCCAGGGATAGTTTCTTTCATTGCATATGCTGAATTCTAGTTCATTGTCTACTTCAGGACAGACTTAAACATTTCAGAGAAAGTACAAGAGCTGGAAATGCACATTGACAAACATGAGCCATAGCAGACTATTCTTAGATTCTAGCTCTCTATGGCAAGGGAGATGAGTCATATTTTCAACTGGTGTAACCTGGCACTGCTCCATGATTGCCATCTCTTGCTGGCATCCATGCTGTCCTCCAGTAAAACAGAAGCTGTTGATTCACCATAGCTTATATTCCTAATAAATCTATGTGACAACATTATTTTGTTTCAGAAAAGTAGCTTTCCAATTCTCGTCAGATGCATGCTTTGTGTTATCCTGGAATCCAGAGATTTGGCCCAGAAAATGTATGTTTGCAAAATTTAGAAAAGATTCCTCATGCTTTTTGTTATTTTCTATATTTGAAAAACCTGATCCCTTGAATCTGATTTGATTCCTTAAGAGACTTTGTTCTTCAAGACCTGCTTGATGAGCTCTATATTCATTTGAAAGAAAATGAAGATAGAGGAATACCCAACCTGTCCTGGAGACTTTGCTTTCCTTTGTTTCTGTTAGGTAGCCACCATGATGTGCTACATCAAGGTGCAGCTGTGTTACAGATTGCACTTAACATAAATGCTTGGAGTTTTCTGCTGACACTATGGTGGCTCTGTCATATCCAAGACAGTGCAGGTGAGCAAAGTCACTGTTATCTCCAGGGCACATTTATATTACAGGCACAGTCTGAAAATCCCTTGTGGTCTCCTGTGGCCCCTGGTGTGATAGCTGTGCCGACAGCAGAGGGAGCATTAAACTCATTGCCCACGGGAAAGTGTGGGGAGTGATACCCATGTTCCTAGAATCCTTGGATGGGTAGGATGAGCTCATTAGCCTTCTGGCAGTCATCCTAGGAGAAGGACAACTCTGATTCCAAACCCGGGCAGATGGAGCTCGTTTAGCCCTGTGAGGCCTTCCAGCTAAGAGGTTAAACCTCTGTCCTAAGGACTTGGCTGCCAGCGTCCAAGCTTGCTAGGCCCTGGCAGATGAACCTTAGGACTAAAGGGTGGGTCCAGCTCTGTGCATGCTGTGTCTCACCTAAAAAAAATCCCTAGTGCAGGCTCGAGGGTGCTATCTGCTATCCTCTTTTTATCAGCACGCTTGGAAAAGGCACTGAGGAGGAGCGTGGCTGGAGCCCTCCCTGGATCTTCGTTCATGAAGCCTAGCCACAAGGACGACCAGATGATGATCCCAATGCTTGTAATAGCTGTGCTGAGAGAAAGACAGAAAGCAAGCTTGAAATGGTATTTCATAATGATTTTTTTCCATATTTGATTTATTGTCTCTTAAGAAACACACCTTTGATTTCTTTTTTCTAGGTCTGATTTCTATCCCTTGTGGTCTCTCCTTCCCCCTATCCTACACTCTGCATATGTTCTGCCAAATCCAGAATAACATGGAAATAAGCAAATATACTGTGTCTATACTGAGGAAGTGGTTTCCTTAGAAATGGTAACCATATGAAAACTATAAATGCTGATACCAAAGCTACAGTTGAATATACGGATGTGGGTGCTGGAAAGAAGGGAAATGGGATCTGTTTGCTAGCTAAAGCAAAAACTCTAGTTGCTGTCTAGGATTTTTGCCAAAGTGCAACTGAAGTAAAACTATTTCGAGTGTGTGTTGTGTGGCAGCTTTTCTTCTCTTGCTTTTTATATACAGTGCTTGTAGGAACATGGCCATGGACAAAAGCCAGTCTGCTCATATTTTCATGGGCTCATAACTGAGAAGGTGGCTGTATGCTTTGACAGTTGGGTGGGACAGGGCTCCCAGTGCTGCCTTCAGCTGTGACTCAGTACTGCTCAGCTCCCTGACACAGCTGCTGTGATGTCTGGGCAGACACAAGCTGGATGCTCCTCTTGCCAGTCCTAGTGCAGCACTAGTGAGGGAGTTTGACAGCTGGAAGAGGTCAGAGGAGAAACTGCTGGCAACAGAGTGTAAGACAAAACCTAGGAGACCAGCAAAGAGAACTTCTTGAGAGCCTTGAGTTACAGCAGCAGTTTAATATAAATATGGTATTGGTTCTTGTCCTGAGAAAATGTAGCTCATCCATAAACATGAGGTAGATAAAAAGTTGGAGCTGGATTTCTCTAGAAATACTAGCATATGGCCATGCTGAACAGCAGTTAGACACTGATGTAGTGTCTGTGAGGTGCAGAGCTCTATACTTGTCTCAAGTAGAATGAGATTTGCTGTTAATTCTCTTTTCCTTCTACCTTATAAGGGTATAAACTTAGGTACATTGATAGCCACTTTTTTTGTACTTTGATGTGAGTTACAAAATCAGTCATCAATAGTTTTCCTTTGGAGGAAAAAGCAGGAATGAATATTCAGCATTCATAAAAATACTCTGGAGATTGCCATCTAAAAGGGTTGAAATAGAAAGCAGAAGCTGATTGGAATTCCAGAAAAAGGAATATTCATCTATGTGAATTTGAGTCTTCATATGCCAGATTCTGTAGTTTAGTTCTCAATGTCCTCAATATTAAGCACTTCTAGAGAAATCATTAAATGAAGGAAAAGTAGGAGGAATTTTAGAAGAGCCAAACTGTTGATTTACAAAAGAAAAATGTAGCCAGCATGGATTGTCTGGTTGAGGGATGCATGAGTAAAATACAACATAGTTCTGTGCCTGAAATATGCTCTTATCATTGCTGAAGCATTGCCCTATGCCAGGGACTTGCTGTCTCCAACACAGGCTGATGCACTTAGCTAGAAGAGTAAGATGCAATGAAATTTTTTCATGGTCCATCTTCTTTTATTTTTCAGATCAGATCATAGTCCTCTTTAATGCAAGTGCCTCCATAGAGTAGATTTTTCTTTCATATCTACTTTCTTACATGCTTTCTGTGTTTGAGTGCTCTTGCTTCTCCCATTTCTAGCTCCTAAGTATGACTTAGGAGAGCATTTATAGGACTTGAGAAGAAGGTGACTATGAAAAAAAGACTTCCACTTGTACAGAAGTGTATTAAACAGCTGCTGACACTGTGGGAGACCTGGAAAGCCTAAGGGAATTGTTCTACCTTGTGTTTGGTTCCATTAAAAATACTCTGTATATACTTCTTTTAATCTAAACATGTATGACTGATGAAATTAGAGAGGCCATTATAAGGTGGCACAGTCATAGCTCATGTGGAAAAGTTGCCTGTTCTTTAACTTATCTAAGTATTACCATAGCTAGAAAACAATGCCAAGGGTTTTGGGGGTGGGGGGGGACCCTCAGAACAAAAGTAAGCAAAGCTTGATGTTGTGAGCAGGCTTGGGCTAACTAATCATCGTGACATTTTCTAGCTGTTGTTTGCTCCTGACCTGTAATGTCTGTTAATTTTAATGTAAATAAAATGCAGTGCACCTGCATATGGTGGAGGCAAATCATACTATATTTTGGTATCATTTTGCTGTGGTCTGCCCCTTGGCAAGGGATGTATGTGTTTTGTAAATAATACTTACAAATCAAGTCCATTTGGAGCAGTTAATGTCTTTGTTTTGGTGAAACTTGAGCATAATAGGGATGGATTAGCAGCAAATGGGGACAGGTGACTGGAGCTGTGAGTCCCTGTGCTTCCACATTCCTATCTGTACCATCTGAAAGGAGATGATGTCAAATGACTCATCCTAGGCCAAGTCATTCCTTCCAGTAGTTGCTTTGATGTTTTCTTGGCAAGAGTATTAGCCACATTCTTAGGCCAACTTGGCCATGCTGTCACTGCTGATGGGAGTGACCCATTGAGCTGTGCTCCCAGGGGCTCAGCTAAAGCAACCAGCATAGCCTGGCCCTGGGGAAGAAGGACTTCTATGTGAAGAGCTTAGGGACATACTAAGGAGTGGCATTGACTCCTTCTGCCTCCTCCAGCATCTTAACTTTTGCCACTCCAAGCAGCCTATTCTCAACAACTGTTCAGAAATATGTATGCTATTTTGTGCACTCAATATTTCATTTTCAGTACTGCTCAGTGTAGCTATGATGTGTAGCAGCTTTACTGGCAATGGACTTGAATACCTCAGTGGTCTGAATTTTCCTGTTTGACTGTCTGGGGGATTTCAGAACTAGAAGAATACAGGTGTTAATTATTTCATGTAAAGAAGTTTATTTTAGTGAAAAAAAATTATTAGAATGTGGATCCAAATTCACATTATCCCTAGTCTTTTTATCTGTGGTGTTTTTTATAGTTTGGGCTTACTTACGTTTCAAGTGCCATGCTAAATGATTTCACTATCCATAGCTTCTTACTAGATGAAGGATTGGCTTGCAATCTGGTTTAACTCAATGCCTTTCAGGCAGGTAATTTTTCAGTGAAAATTAACTGTGGAACATTTTGGGCGATAATCCCATGTTTAAGGAAAGTAATTCCAAACTGCTTCCTTGTGCACCAGAGGGAATGTCAGCAGATATATTTAGTCTGTGGTCAGGAGTGTGGACAAGGAAGATGTTGTATGAAGAGGTATAGGTCAAGCAGAGATAGCCACTAGAGACTGGAAGACCAGAGTATTTCTTATAAGCTCTAGAATTGTTGTTGTTGTTATTTGTATTACTATAATCTCTAAAAGGTATTTCAAGGGGAGGGGATTTTTTGAGTTTCTGTAAAGATACCTAGGAAAAATTGGCATAGTACCCATAGTTCAGAGCTGCTGAGAATCTGGACTGAAAATTGCTTAATATATTTGCATTTGGTACAGCTAGGAATTAGGATAAATCTTTCATGAGGGAGAAGGTAGCTAGCAAAATATTAAGTATCAAACTACAGAAAGGCTATGGAGCCATTGAAAGCAGACCTTCCTTAGGAATTTGGGAGCTGTGTGTAGGAGGTCTTCTAAACAAGCTAGCCAGCACTTTTGGGTATGTAGGCACCAAATGACAGCTAAATTCATAAGAGTCTAGTTGTGGTAAGCAGTTTTTTTTACTAAATTCATCATTAAGAATCCTTGCTTGTGGAAATGAGTGAATACATACTAAGAGTAAGAAGGGTTTCAATGTGCCAGAAGACCTGAAAAAGTAAGAAGAAAAAAAAAGTATAGTCCATTCAAATGCATCCTTTGAATAGCTTCTGGCTACAGTTGTAATTTCTGCAGTGCGTAGCTTCCAGTCTCCCACCAAACTTCACTTGCTGGCATGGGTGAGTGCAACTCCCATTAAACTTAGCAGGAATTGTGCTTGCTGGACTTGGCCCTCTGCCTGCAGAAAATTAAATGCATTGGCAAGTTAGCCAGAGGCAAGTGTTCTATTTGGGATGCTTGGCACTCCTTCGGAGGCACTCCAGGCTTGTGGAAGAGAGACATTCTCTAAAATCAGGGCTAGCCAGGAGGGCTCAAGTTGCCTCTTCCTTCTTCCCCTCTGTATTAAATGCCAGGAGACCTGAGAACTGATGTATAGTAGCCATACCTGCACCTTGGACTTCATGTTCATACCCATAATAAGGAGAACTTCTCCTTTATTTTCTCTTTTATGAGTCAGGAGTTTGACAGTGGCCATCAAAGTCATGGCTTCACCTTCTTTCCAGGTGTGCTGGCCACACTAGTATGTATACACTAGGCACTGCAACATGTGCCTGAGCTCATGCATCAAAGCACACACTTCTGAATCTGGAAAAGAATAGAAGAATGTGTGAAAAGATCTTCAAATCTAAGGCAATTTTTGAGTAATTGCAATGTGATGATTCTCCTTCTAGACTCTGTTTTAGCCCCAACTGACACTTCTCTACCTTGTCCTTTATTTGATTATTTTTCTGAATCCTTTTAATCTGAGGACAGCTGAGCTGTCCTTTCCTGGGATTTCATGAATTAAAACCACCCCACTTATCCAAATGTCTTGGGAGATTCAGTGTTGGTTCTGAAAGTGAGGTAGGCACTTAGTATAAATCCCATTACAAATAAAAGGGATATAGAATTTCTTACATCTAACTTCTTTTTTAATGTGGTCTCCTACTAGCATGTAGTAGGGTTTTTAAAACAAAAAAAAGTCACTTTGTGTGATACTTGCAATTGTGCTTGAAATAAAGCAGTTCTGTTAGATGCTGGTTACTAGTATTCCTTGTATGTTGTCATGACTGACTTGTGGAGTGAGCAGAATTATATGGTCTGGAGTTGCAACACTTCAGTCTCTTAGAATGTTTACAATAAAAATCTGCTGCAGACAAGTCCTGTGGAGTATATTTATTCTCTTGCTGTGGATTAAACAATTGATTCTGAAAGATTAAAATGCCCCACCTGCCTTCTTGCACACTTCTGTTTTGCCGTGTCAAACAATATAAAATGAATACTGCACTTCCCTCTATCTAATTGAATAATTTACTGTAAATAGCTGTCATTTACTTTAGAGCTGTAGGGGATCATTAGCCAAATGGATGTGAGTAAGTCATGCCTTTAATGCGTTAGAGGGGCCTAAAATGGAATCAGCTAAATGGGACCATCAATACAGCATGCTGAATTAAGTCAGAGGCACTTAAAGCTTTAAGTCCTCTTTCTTGTAAATTACATGCTCCCTCGGCAGAAAGGTAATCAAGAACTTGCATAAAATATGGCATCTTTGTTTCAAAGCTTTATTTTTAATGAATAAAATAGTACAATTTAGATGACATGATTGGTAGATATAACTGTGTTTTGGATTTCCCTCATTTTAATTACCTCCCTTCTTTACTGATTGAAGCCTTCTAGCTTGTGAGCAGCTACTTGTGCTGACTAATATTGGCTCTATTCCGTGAATAAGATGAGCAGGTAATAAAATATCTTTTTTTGACTTTTATGGGTATATGACCTGATAATTATTTTCAGAAGTTGTTATTTTGTATATGTAATTTTAGAAAGGTCCCAGTCAATCTTAACTCCTAAATGTACAATATGTTTTTGGCTAATCTCACTGCTGAAGTCAGTGGCAGGCTTGCTGGCCATTTGAATGTCTGCCCTCCTTATTGACTCCTAGCCTCATCTAGCTCTTCTATTCAGTTCCTTCTTATCTGAAGACCAAGCTTTTCTAGGATAAAAGCAGTAGCAAAACTTTTGATGATATCCTAAAAGGAGGATATAATACAGGTAGCAACTGTCTTGAGGTGTGAGATTATTTTATTTAACAGCAGCTTTGGTAGATTGTATTGCCCATAAGAATGTTCCTTTTTGAAGTTTGCTGTGGCATGTTCAACCATTCTGTGACTGATACTAGCTTCTGAATCACCCTGACACTGGGGGAACAAATAGCACATATTTTACAAAAAAAAAAAGGCATTTTCCTTCTGAGCATTGACTTTGCTCTGTTTTGTTTCTTTAACATCTTAGAACCCCTAAAATATTAGTGTTCATGACCTATTTTCCATGTATATTCCCTACTGAATTTCCCCTTTTGGTCATCTCCTGTTAGTGGTCAACCATTTCACTTTTTTTTTTAATTTTTCTTTATGCACCAGGCATTCCATGTTCACATGTATGAACTTTTCAAATCTTGGAATTAGATTGGGGCAGGTATTATTTAGAAATCAACTTGAGGTTTAAGGGCTGTAAATAAACAAAAAAATCTTCCCAACTCTATCCCCCCCCCCCCATTATTGCAAGAGTAATCTGTCACTGCACTGAAGAGAGTAGAAGAATTTGATATATCATTATCTTGGAATGAGGAGAGGTTTAATAACTGCCTGTGCAGCTGGGAGGAAGTTGGTGACCAACCTTGTTGTGGAAAGCAGGGCAATTTCCTTATTTTCATTCCCTAGCTGTAACCACTGCCCTATGTTTCCTGTAAATGATATTTTTTTCCTCCCCTTCTTACTGAAATGCTTTTTTGTAAAGATAAATTCATCTTATGCTTTGAAATTTTTCAGAATCTGCTTATGAACTGCTTTCCCTTTTATTGGATGAGTCATGAGTCAAAAGCTCTGTCCTGTAGTTCCACCATGAGTAATGCTTAGTGTTTCCTTGGGTTCTCTTTTAGAAGACTATTAAATTAAAAGAAGAATCTGTTTCTTGATATCTTAATGGACAATTAGGTGGCTGGGGCTCAGAACTGATTTACATTTACCACTGCAGTAATTTAAATTTTTTCCTCCAGTTCAAGCATGTTACTTTTTTCCTTGCATGTACATGTTGCTGGTCATAGCTCTCTATCTTTAAATAAATAAAACCATTTCAGTTTTTGGGACTGCTGTACAAGTATTGATTTTGCTTTTGGGGACAGTTTTTTTACTGAAGTCTATTCTGACAGTATCTACCAAAGCTGGCCACTTACACAAACTTCAAGTTATCTATTTGACATTCAAGTTATGATAATGATGGTGTGTGGCTTCAGAAATCCTATTCTTCCACCTTAGCACTGTCTGAGATGTCATGGGCTGTTTCCCTGAATCTTCTGTGCTGAGTCTTGTCCAGATAACATCTATCTAAAGAAAAACTTATGTGCAGGCCCTCAAGTATTTACTGGTATAATGTAATGGTAATTGACACAGGCAGTTCTTGGGATCCAGCTGATCTAAATATTGGATTGTTTATAGCATCTTTAAGCTTAGATACACTGAAAATAATGACATCTATATTTGCAGGAATATACCCTGTGGGGGTTAGGTTAGGCACACATCTGTTTTCTTGCTGAGACCAATTATTGGTTTCAGGTTTATTGGCAGTATTGGGAGATGATATGTATTTGGTGATAAGCAGAGTTTTCTGAGGCTGGTTGTGAAAAATGGGGATGTAGGTAACTCTTAAACATTAAATTATCTCTAGAGGTGGTAGATGGAAAAATACTGGTATTTTAATAGTGAAATGAGCTCCCTGGAGGGGTTTGGAGTTTACTTGGCTGTGCTTGCAAATGGGAGAAGGTCTGCTCCACAGCCCACATATCACAGGTAATGAAACAAGTCTGAAGTTTTCAGGGCAATGGATCAGCTCTGACCTCTGCTAAGCTTTGGTGCATTTGCACCTGGAATAGTCACCACCAGATTTCTGGGAATGCAAGTTCATGAAGAACTCTGAAACTCAAAGATGTTCCTTGGTCTTGCCAGCCTCATATTCCTGGAGGGTTAATAGTGCACGTGCTTGCATTGGAAGGGAGTGAATGGAGTGCTTTCCACATGTGAATCTAATGTGTATCTGCCTGTTTGTCTTGCAGTGGAGTATTAATGAGCAAGTTCTGTGGCATAAATAACTGCAAGGCTCAAGCCAAAATGTGGATTAAAAAAAAAACCAAGGTCATGGTTACGTTTGTCCATGGGGAAGAAAAATTCTCTGGAATCTGAGTACTCCAAAGCCTAATGATTAGGAATTGATTGAATTTGACTGCTAATAGCAAAAGTTTGACTCTAGGACCTTAACTTCTGGCTAATTCTGGTGTATGTCTTTCTACTTGTGCTATCACAAACTATTAAAACCTTATATAATAATGAGAAATATTTATCAAAGCAGTATCTTCTCCTGCAGTGAGACATGTACTGTTTAAAAGGTAATTTTTCCCTTCATATCGCTTTTCAGAAAATCATGAGGACAAATAATAAAGCTAAGCTGGCACAGACTGTGAAGTAGTTCATGGCATACTCAAAACTTGTGTGCCAGTTCATTTGTGTAATAGGTTACTGAACATCAGCTGAGGAGCACAGGCAGTTACTGCAGCTCAGCTGATAGATGCAAAGTTGCTATGTATCTGGGAGAAGATATAGGCCATAACATATACCTTCCAAATTTGGGGCTTTACTAAGTAAAAAGACTGTGACATGTAGATAGTAACTTTTTAAATCAAACTGCATAGGTCCCTACTGAGCTAAAATACTTGTAGGAATGGTGATGTGTAATACAAAGGAATGATTTTATTAATATTTCTATAAGCTGATGAAGGATGTTAACTCTATAGCATAGCTGGATTTAAATAAAAGACAAACCCCTCTATCTAGAAAAGACATGCTTAAAGGTAGAAATTGCAATTAGCAAGAAGATAGTGTAATGGAAGAGAATCACTGTTCAGAGTGCTGGGATTATTGAAAGTACATAGCTCAACCACACTTGCTTTACAGGTTCCTTGGTATGTGTTGGCTCATCTCACATTCTTGTTACTAAATTGGATCTCCTGTTTTTCTCCTTTGAGATACCTTACTGGCTAGTAATAACCTTGACATCTGTCATATACTTTTTCTTTCACTTTAACTTTTCTATATCTTCCTTATGTCCTTTTCTTTCTTTTCCCCAGTATGTAGAGGAAAGGGAAAAATACATGATAAACTTCAGTGATAAGTTAGCAAGTTTAGTAGTAGTTCAGATAGGTTGCTCAATGACTAGAGAGAGCTATTTTTGGCCTTTTGTTTGTGTTAACTTTTAGGAAAAAGAGTTTATCCGTATTGGTCTAAAAAGCTGGTTTTAAGGTTTTAAGAGTAATGACAAAAAAAGTGCAATTGGATATTAACTCTGTAAAATGAAAAACTTAATGGCTGCTGGCAAATACTGTGAAAATATCACCACTGTTTACCATGTAATGCCTTGTGATACTTCCAATAGAGACTTGGCTAGTGTGGGCTGTGACCTGAATTAATAATATTGTTTTGCTCATCTTTGTTAAAATGTCAGATTTTTTTCTGTTCTTCAGAGGAATATCAATGCAAGTAAAGATGTCTTTCAGACTGCCTGTCTGACTAACTGGAATAGATATTAATTAAAGAGTGAAATCCTTTCATTACAGAAAATGGATAGTATACAGAGATGTGCAAAGATTGTCATCTTTCTTTGCAGTGAGTTACTTCTGTAGGTCCTTTTTCTTTTCCCTTTATTGAATTTTTAAAAACAATGTTCTGGTTTTCTCTATGTACTTATTTACAGTATTGAACACTGAAATATTTGGGTTCAATTTCTACTTGCTTCATGTGTAGCTTTAGGTAAGTCACTTAATTTGTTTCTCTATTTACTGCCTGGATTGGAAGATAATTTTCTCTAATCTTTTTTCATTTTAAAGGACATTTTGGAAAACTTTTTGTTTGTAGGGGAAATAACAAATCTTGGCTGTAGTTTCATTATACTTAGAAGCCTCATGTTAAGAAATAACAGAAAACCATGATATTCTGTAGGCATTTCTTCTAAGCAGCACACTCCGCGCTTGTACCAGCTAGGGAGAAAACATCTAAGTTTTTGTGCTTTATGAAATAGCTAGTTGAAATAAGAGCCCTTTCATTTCTGACCTTTCCACATGGAGACTGGGAAGACACAAGATCCCACCTCCTGTTGAGAAGAAACAATGAAATCTGTTAGAATGGATATAGTTTGCATGCGACTATGCTGTCGAGGGTAAACCGGAGCAAAGCAGTGGGGAATTTCCCTTGAACTCATTTTTTGCAATCAACCCAAAGCTCTAACCTCTAATACAAATGTTGGGGGAAGTGAGGTGGGATTTCTCAACCTGACCTCAACAGCCCTTCTTTGCAGGCAGGTCTGAGAGGTGGAGGTGGTGCCAGAATTGGTTTCCCCACAGTCCACCTCCTGGCGGCCATGCGCCCCCTCCTTGCCTCAGCCCACAGGCAGAATGCTGCTGGGCACTGGCTTCCCTCAGGACCGGCTGGAACCGCTTCTGGCGGTTGGCGCCAATTTGTGCTCCCCTCAGAGCCTCTGTGGCGCTCAGAGCCACACCGGTGAGGGACTGAACTTAGAGCTGGCATGTCCCAGTTGCTGCTTTATAGCTAGCCTTGAGGGGAGGGGAAGAAGGAAAAAACAAAAGAAAGGAAAGAAGGAGGTAAGGATTGGCTCTTTGGTCTGAAGGCTGCTGGGGGTCTGTGAAGAGAAAGCCCTTTTACCATGTAGACGCCATTATGGCTGAGGGACATCTGCCATGAAGAGAGGTGGCCTGCAAACCAGACAGTTAAAGCCTCTTCATCTGTTTTCTCTTCAGAAATACCTTTTGAAACCAAGAAGTGTGACCAGGCAGGAATAGGGATATCCCAACTGAGACTTGTGTTGGTGCGGGCAATGTCAAATTATCTGCTTGGTTTGTTTTGAGAAGGGAGGGGGAAAGCACTGGACAGTGTGAGAGAGCAGGGGAAGTGTACGTACAGAGGAGTTGTACACCTCAGCATTTTATGGCAGCAGGTTGCATTAATACAGCTCTGAGAGCCAATAAATATTTTAATATGATGATTATTCTGCATCACATAAAATATAAAAATATAGCTCTGGAGTGCACCAATTTGCCACCTATTATTCAGTTCCTGAACCTCAAAAGCAAATTTTTTTCTAGCAAAACTGCCTCTAAAATGCTAATTGCTAGAAATGTGACCACTAATCAGTTTGCTCCCATAATACTGCCATTTGTGTAAATTGGTGCCCTTTCCAGAAGAGGAGATTTTAAAGACTATCATTGATAAGGCCTGAAAAAAACCCAAACCTAACCAAGTGAGTAGTCCAGATGCTTTTTGCTCAAAATAATTTTAAGGGAGAGGTGGGGGGGAAAAGGAAATCTTAATCTATTATGCTCTTCTCAGTCTCCTTATTTAAAATATTTTCTTAATGTAATGCATGATGATGTAAACTCCATCTTTCTAGAGATTTTAAACCTAAATGGGAAAAAGACATACTCTAAGAAAATTCATGTCTTGGCAAGAGGACTGGCCATAGTGCATCTGATGACAGATCTCTTCCATTCCTAATCTCTGTCATGCGGCAAGCTGGATTACCTGGGTAACAGGAATTTATACTTTTTGTCCCAATGCAATCAGATCTTCTGTTTGCATTGCAGATATTCTTGGTGTGTTTACATATGATTCACTTGCTGAAATAAAGAAATGGAAAGAGCAATCCAACACCCCTTGCTTTAAAAGCAGATTTGTGTTGTGGTGATCACAAAGAAAAAATTGAATGTACTCAAGGAAGGCATCCTGAAGGTTCTAAAACCAGAAAGTAAATGAAGGAATCAAACTTTACATGCAGATGAATGGAACTGGCTTCAGTTTTTTCTTTTTCTTCCATGCACTCACATCCTCCCCCACTCCAGTATTCGCAGTTGGCAAAATAGTCTTGTGCTGTCTTAAGATCTACAAAGTAATGTTCCTCATCTGTAATCTCCAGGGTGATCTATTTGAACTGAGATAGATCTGATCTGCTTTTACTATTGTAAGTAATTCATGTCTATGTAAGCCTCTTGCAGTGCAAAATGACAACAGGATTCTGAATGTGAAAAACTTTTGGTGGACCAGGTGTATTGCTGAAGGACAGTGTATGTATTTACTTTTTGACCTACCACAGAAACGCTGTCAGAATTTTGCTCTTAATTTGATTTGTGTCATTCCATTAACAGTTATTCTGTGTACCAGGAGAATAATAACTAATGATTCCCAGACTCCCAGAAGTGTAAAATAAGGACAGGCACTGTTTGGCAGAATGGAGATTGTACTTTACTACAGACAGGAACTGTTCATATTAATCAAGTGATATCTAGGCTGGAATGACTTTTAGCTAATGACTTCTTATTCTCAGGTTAACCATATTACTTATAGGTAACATGCCCTTCTAATTCTGAAGGCTATTAATAATAAAAGTCTAGGTGTATGGATTTCTGTCTTTCAGAAATAGAAATGATGCTCGATTGACCTTATTTCAAGATGTAATTAGTGTTGGAGTTGTGATGTTAAGGGTTAGAAATGGGATGGTGGAAGACCATGTATTTTCCTTTTGATTTAAGCCTTTACAAGTGTGGACATGTGTGCAGTGAATAAGCTGAAAAAAGTGACTTTAATTGTGTGAGTTTCAGGTCTTTATTTAGGACACCATTGTGTGATGGAGAACTTCAGGACCATCAGTAGTAGGAGTAAATGAGTCACACTTATTTCACCTTGAGTGAATATGTTCCTAACAGAAGCCTGATTGCTAAAATCCTCCTAATTTCTAGTTTGTCAAATATAAGCTAACATGTTGAATGATGAAGAAAATTAAATTGGAAGATTTTTACAACGTGAAATTTGTTTTCCCAGCAGAAATAACATCTCTTGTAGGATACTAAAAAGCTGTGTTGTGCTGTAGAAGCTGCTCTCTGATGCTAAACAGACTTGAGTGAAAGGAGGCTCCTAGCAGGGAGTTCCTGCAACGTAGGAGTCATCTGCTGTTGTGGAACCAGTGGTTTAACAGCTCCCAGCTGCATTGCTGTGCTGAGATGGTGTTGCCCAGGTTTCATAGGTGCTGCCAAGCCTGGTGTAAGCTAGGATGAGACTCCTCCTCTTTTTATGGGTGGGCTAGTTCAACAATTTTTAAATCTGCTTTTAGTTCTCTGTGTCAGCTTCCAGCATCAGGGTCTGGTGCTTGTATACAAGCAAATTCTTTCTTCCTGGTGGTGTGTGTTTTGGGATTTTTTGGATATGAAGGTCGCACCCTCTGCTGATACCGCTTATTCTGTGGGCAATGCTTACATGCTTTTTCAAGTGTGATGCTTTTTCTTCTTGTGTAGTAGTTCCCTGAAAGAAGCTTTTGGCTGATTGTCTTCAATGGGAATGAAATGTGGTTTGTGGTCTGCTTATCTGCATCTATCTAGTAAACATGAGGAAATAACATCTTAAAATCGAATTCGGTGTTGACATGGCAAAGAGAAAGATGAAGGACACAAAGAGAGACTGCTGCCCTGCATACATCCAATTCCACATGCACACACTGCTATCTACTAGAAGAGCTAAACTCATAAGTTATAAATAACTGCAATGTAAGTTTATGTGCAGGTTGTTATGTAAAAATCTTATGTGAGGTACTAAAATTTAGCTTTATAAAAGTCCAAGAAAGGCTGAAGTAATAAAATTGTCAGTGTCACTTGGGTTTTTACCAAAATGACCAGTATTGCAAACTATAAGTAATGCTGGGGTTTTTTTATACCTAGTGTTTTTTAGTTTATCTAGACAGAATCTCTAACCAGCTGTGGGCTTGACCAGTGGCCGTTGAAGCCAGTGGAGAAAACAGCCTCTGCTGCGTAACTCTGTTGCCTACTAGTATGTATGCAATAAATGTAAGCTTGTGTGTATATGTATGTGCATAACATAAATATATGTGTTGTATATGCATTCTTATGAAATTTTAGGTTGGGTGCAGCTTTTAAGTTGTCATTGAGGAGAAATGTGTCTGACTTCAGGCACTGTTTGAATCTCTGCACTGTTTCTGCCATCTGTGAGGAAGAAGCTAGCAGGAAGTATTTAAGAGGCATATGAAATGTGCTTACAGTTTGTCCATCCTTGAGTGCCTGTGCTTGGGGACAGCATTTCCTCATGTTGTCAATGTTAACTTGAGCTTAAAGATTTGAGCCAATACTTAATTATAGGCTTCAGACAGACTGTTTGGCTAAAGTATTGGTGTGGCATTTTGTTACTGTTCCTGGAGCATAAATGACCTCTAAGTAGGAATTGATCATGCTTTTAAGGGTTCTCAGCCATAATACAAATGTGTTTTTTGTGGGAAGACAGCTTATAAAAAGCGATGTTTTTGTCAGGTTTCTAATTTATAGGGAACAGTAACATGCAATAATCAAATTTAAGCCTGTGTACATTGTCACTGATCATAAGTAATGGAGCACAAGTAGATTTGTATGTATAGAAATTGTTAGTGGTCTGAGCTGATGGTGGAGTAGCTTTAGCTTGCAAGAGGGAAGCTGTTGATTTTGTGTTGGTAGCATAAGAAGGTAAATCACGTGCCTGATGTGCAGGAGATAGCTCGTCTTCATGAAGTCTATACTTCTGTAAGCTGAAATACTATTTTCTTGGTCCTTTAGATGACAAGATTTAGGCAAGGAAGCTTCATCTTGGTGATTCAGATTTTATGATGTGCTCATCTTTGATTAAGGATATCTTCTCCGAATGAAAATAGGGATAATTGTGATAGCTATTTCAATTGTGATTATTTCAATTTGGTAATCTTAAATGTGTTTGAAAAAAAATAAATGTTCTACTAATAAAAAGAAATTAAGATAGCTGGTATATTACAATTGTTAGTTAAGTCTGTGCACCATATGCTAAGTGCTTTAAAACTAAAATAATGAATAAGCTTGTTTTTGAAATCTTGATGTGTTATGGGAGCAAAAGGATGTCTACTAATATTTACATACTTGGGCATATGAATGTTCAGGCACAGTCTATCAAATATCTGCAATCATTTTTTAAATCAGAATTTGGTAATACTTAAATGGCTTTAAATTTTTTTCTGAACAGATTCTTCTCCGATATTTCAACACATTTTATTCATTTGATGCATGGACTAGGAAGATTAAGTCTGTTATTTGTAGGAGAATTTGGGGGGTAGGGTGGAACACAGGATGACACCATTACCAAAGCAATCTGATGCTAGTTAGTGAACAGAGCATGTGAATGCATTACTTTAGTTGTAATAATTTTATATACTCAGGACAATGTCTGTGGGATCTTTAGAAAAAAACAAGGACATGCATTAGCAATGAGATCAGTTTGCTAAGAAAGATGCTGAGGACCACTCTGTGTCAATTAAGAGCAATCTGGAGCAGCAAATATCTTAAATGCTGGCTGACTCAGCTTGCAGAATGTAGCCAATAACCAAATGGCAGAATTTCACAAGTGGCTACATCAAAAACAGTCTGCCTCAGTTGGTGACATAAACAGCATTAATTTCCTGTGTAAAGTATTTCCTCCAAGAATGAGATCTGTTGATTCTAGATTTTTCTTCACATCTAAGGAAATGTCATTTCCCTTCAAACTTATTCATCTCCTCCTTGTTCTTCTTGAGTCATGGATTAATCTTTTCCTTCTAATATTTTTGCATTAGTTTTCCTCTAGCCATGTGAGTGAGTGAGAATGAATTCACCTTTTTTGGCAGAATAAATCCTGTCTGCCTTTAGCTGAGAATATGTGCTGATCTATACTAGATAATGCCCTAGTGTGCAACAGGGCTAATTAAAAGAAGAGAGAGGGAAGTAGAGATACTCTTTCTCCTCTGTCTCTCGTGCCTCTTTCTAGTGTAATAGTGCTCAGATCTGTCTCTTGGTCACCAGGTATAATGGAAAAACATGAAGGAAAAAGATATACACAGTATTTCAAACTGATAGAAAAATGAAATTTTTTAACATGCAAAGATCCAATACCTCAGTGACAGAGACATCAAGAGCCTTTCTGTAAATGTAGTACTAAATGACCCTGAAATCACAGGAGCATACACTTGCTTTCTCTTGCAATCTTTGTCACAGTAATGTAAAGAATTACAATCATAAAAAAATTGATTTCTTCTAGATTTCAAGTTAATATAAAATAAATGAGGCTAAAGAATAACTCGATATTAACTCAAAAATGTTTAACACAGATGGCTGTCACCAGTACAGTAGTCCAGGAAGTTCAGGAATATGCAAACCCCATGTTGCTTAGGCCATGAAACATACTTATCTGCTGGAGTTTTGTGGTAGCCTAAAGGAAAAAAGCCCTTTGAATTATTTTTAATGAGTTAGCTCCACAGATGAGTAGGACAATGCCATGCCACTCTGGGCTGAAGAGGCCTGAGTTTCCTTAGGTTTACTAAATGACTGTTTGTTTTCTTTCTAGATTCCAGCCTATGGAGAAGTGCACATAAGAATAGGATAAGTATGGCTTTTAAGGGTGAGGACCACTTAGATTGCCTTCCGTTACCTGTTCAGCGGTAAGTGGTGTGCTCTGTCATTCAGATTTGAGTGAATAAATGTCTCCAAGGCTGCAGCTACACTTTCCTTTGAGAATCCAAAGATGCTTAAAACTGACTTTAAAGACTAGGTTTAGGTAATGCTCAAAAAATGTTGAGAATGAACATGCAAAACTGGGATACATTTCTAAAGGTATTTGCAAATTTGTATACCTGCAGCCTGGTAAATCATGAAGGTGAATATGCTGTCATGTTAAATGGATGAACATGTTTGCAGTGGAGATGTTACTGTATTTACTGGATCAGTTCTTTGTCATGATGGAAATCACTGGAACAGCGTGCTGAAAGTGATAAATAAAAAATTCTTTAACCTGGTTGTCTGTCTTCAGGTGGAGCTTTTACCCATTTCAGTTCTTGTTACCATTCTACATCGTATCTGCATGACTCTTGCACTTCTTTCTGTTATTGGTGCCTGTCCTCAGAAGATTTGCCTCACTTTTTTCATTTTTTTTAATAGCATCTTATCTCCTCAAGAATGAGCAAGACATTTGTAAGCATATACAACTTTAGCATTGTGCTCAAGTTCTTAATTATAAAATCATGTTTAAGTGCTTTAAATGCTTTGTATAATCAGTTTTTTGGTGTCCTGCAAACTGAATTTCCTGTCTGATAAGCACTCCAGGTAAAGCAGAAAATAACACTTGCATTTCCTGTTTGTGTTTTTAGGCTAATTACTGTGCATAGATCTTGCCCTGCTAATTTGAATCCTACATTCCCTGTAATCAATTGTATTTGGATGATGTTAGGAACTTGTATATTGTGGCTTCTTTAAAGCATTCAGATAAAGACTAAGAAACTCTAAAGCAAAACTGCATGTTATCTGTAATGCAAGAGCTGAAGGTTTCAGAGTTCAGTGTGCTTACATGGCTCTATGAATCACTGCTCTATTAATTTTTAAAAACCATTCAAGAATGGGATGCTTTCTGGGGAATTGAAAATATTTTATGAAAAACCTCTTTTGTAGAAAGCTGTAGGAATAGAGTACTACAGAAGAAAGGAAGGTATTCTGCCAATAATGCAATAAAGTTACCTTCTGGTGACAAGAAATAAATTCAGTTATTGCATAGCTCCAGACACTAATGATGCTTCATTTAATGACCTTGTATTCTTTCCACTTCACTCAGTTACACTATAAAAATTCAAAGAATTTTATAGTTTCCTAAAGGGAGGTTACCTTACTATGAAGTGTTTCTGATTTTAGTGATTTTTATTCTGCTTGTTAGCAAACTGAGAACTGGGTTGTTTGTGGGATTTTGATGGTGGTAGGTAAAACCAATTTGTGTATCCATATGGTCCTTCTGGGAAGGATTTTCAGATATGCTAGTTGACTGTATCCAAAGGGCGATGTTAGTGAAACAGTGACTATTGATTTGCCATCATTTGGTGGCATTCATGAGGCATATGAACTCATTAGATTTTTTCTCATGTGTCACAGTGCAATGCTGTGTGCCTGGCAGTGATGTGCCCATGGGGTTGGGGCTGCTCTCAGAAGCTGCCTTTTGGGTGTAAGGCAGTGACCCCTAGAATGGTAAAGATGGCATTGACAGGTCATCCTAAAGCTAGTTGCTCACTTGTTCCTACTCTGCTCCACAAAAACATAGGAGTGCCTCAAACCCTGCCTGTGAATTGTACAGAGAATTTTTTCTGCTGCACTGGCTGCAGTTTTTGATGTGCATCTTAGAAAATTTAGTTTCAGATTTGTTAGCAGGTTTGGTCAAACATGGAAGAGTATGCAAGTTATCAGGAGTCTTCAGGAAGGCAAATTTAAGTAGCATTAACAGTGGACAGTACACCTTACAAGAAAACCAGAGCTTGCAGTGTCTAAACTTTAATTTGGTT
Source organism: Bucco capensis (assembly GCA_013396975.1). Classification (NCBI taxonomy): domain Eukaryota; kingdom Metazoa; phylum Chordata; class Aves; order Piciformes; family Bucconidae; genus Bucco; species Bucco capensis. The sequence goes on along the minus strand of VWZO01008936.1, from coordinate 143,052 downwards.
ATTTTCCAGGTCTTTCTGAACTTTGAAAAATTACAGTAAAGACTGTCTTTGTTTTTCTGTTTGTGATACAGGGTTAGTAGTTATCTGTTTTGCAAAACTATTGTAAGACCTTTGCTTTCGATGCGATTTTATGGATATCAAGCAATCTGAATTTAGTATTCTAGTGGCAAGAATAAAGATCCATACTTTTGTCTCTTAATTCAGCAGATAGGGCATATTATTGTTGTTATCATGTTAGTAACGTAGCTGGAATTGTTCTTGTTTGCCATGGAAGGCAATTAAGCATGAAATCCTGTCTGCTGACTTTATTATATCCAAGTTATCTTTCTTGAGTAAAATGCAAGCTGCTTTGGAGTGCTCCAGGGACATTCACCTTCACTGTGCTAACCAAGAAGGAAAGGAGCCAAATGGCCCTCATTAATGGGAATATACATGGAAAGCTGAGATCAAACTCTGTATTATGGCTTCATATGCCTTGTTATGCTTGATCTGTGTGTATCATCCTGTGTTGTTCATTCCTCTGTTTCAGCTAGGGAAACACAATGGAAATCCTTATTAGCCTATCTCCACAAATTGCTATTTTAATGATACTTGCATAGTACTCAGTATGTTATGACCTCATAAGCCTTGTTATGGCTGATGTGGGCCTCATCCCACTGCACTGTTGGAGGTTGGTCATGTTGAATACTCCCTTACAGCTGCTCTCAGCAGCTACAAAGTGTGTGCTTCTGTTCATGAAAAATAACTTTTTTTCTTCCATGTGTTGTATTTTACTATAATTTTCACAGCAATATTCCCTCACAAGTGAGTTCACTGAGCTCTTGTCATAATTGAGACTGTAACAGAGGGTGATGAATAATTACTCATACCATGTTATTTTTGAGGTGTTTTCCCATAACCTGATTTTTAAAAACAAAGCATTTCATTAAGGATATTGTAATGATATTACTATAACTTGTCTTCTCAGTTATTAGAAATGTCAGTACCACGTTGTGTTAAATACAATATCTGTCACTATAATTCACATTTCCTGGGAATTTTTTCCTCACTTAATTGCCTTCTCTCTTTCTTAATCTGGTTCACTGGTGCCTGGGGATGTGGGAGGATCTTGTAATCAGTTGTTCAGTAACTTGTAACAAGCAAATTTAAGAAAGCTAGCAGAACAATGCTAAAACTTTGTAAATGGTTTTTTGCTTTTTTTCTTTTTTTGACAAATAGTATGGTGATGTTAAGAAATGTGCTGGTCTGACCCCATTTCTAGTCTCATTATATTTGCTAGTGTCTGTTAGTGGTTGGATTTCTGAGCTCATATTAGCCCTGAGGGAATTGCAGTGAAATACATAGCAGAGTTTAATACTAGGCTAAAATGTGACTGTTAGCAGTGGCAGTTGATTCTTTTTGCTTCTTACAGTGTTCTAGAGAATGTGATGAATTGTGTATATATGTTATTTTATTTAGGGCAATATGCCTAAAGGACTAGAAATATGCAATCTTTTACTTATTTTATAGAAAAGCCTTTTTACTTTGTTGTATGGATAGACTATGTTTCAGGTATTTGAATTTGTAACTTTTCTTTTGTGGATACTTTATTATTAAGGTTATTCTGGGGTACAATGGAAATGTGGAAAAAAACTACACTAAGAATATAGTATTCTGTCCAATTAAATTTAATGGAAATATTTTTCTACTATCTTAAATGGCAGCAAGACTGATCTCAGAATAAAGATCAGACAAGAAAAACAGGATAAAGCTGAGAAAATAAAATATCAAAGGAAAAAGGGGAGACCAGGAGATGGTATCCAAGTAGATTGAGGTTATTCAGTGGATGGCAAAATAGTTGAAAGCAATCTTCTGGTAAGTGCTACGAAGCAAAAATGTCCTGGTCAGTATCAGCAGTGCACACAGAAATGTTTGGACTTCAGAATTTACCTTCTTTGTATTTTGCAATGAGCTTTATAGGTTCAATATGAAACACATGATGCAGAAAGTAAGGTATTTTGCCACAGCAATGGAAAATTATTTTTGAAACTACTTATGCAAGAAGGAGAAATTCTCATCTGTATTTTAAAAAAAAAATTGAAAACTAAAGGATGTTACATGATTTATGAATCTATGGTTTCTAAGTATTCAGGTAGCAAATATTCATAGTGTGATACTCCATCAAATTTTTCATTTAAGAATTAGATTTTTATTCGATCAGAATTAGAACTGTATCATCTTCACTGAGGGAAAACAGTTTATATGTGAAGAGGATGATCTTTATTCACTATGTGAAAATATCGTTTCATTGACTGTTCACTAACTCACCTGTAATTTCTGAGGTTTAAATAAGTCAGAGACTTGCGGAATAATTCAGTTTGGAAAAAATATAATGAAGTGGAGTTTCATCTCTTGCTTGCAGTAGTCTACCTCTTTCTGTTTCTTTCCCCTTTTATTATTAATATCTTTCATATAGATTGGTTTTCCAAACATTGGTCAATTTGATTTTGATGTATTATGTGTTTGCTTCTGGGAATAAATGTGGGAAAGAATGGAAAGCAAAAGGCAGAAAAATCCTGGAATTGGGAAGTAGTAAAATCAGCTAATGATTGTTATTCAGACTGTTATTCTTACTTGTTGGGATCCCAAAGTAAGGGAGCCATAGTAGTCTGCAGGCTGACTTACAGGCCAGGCTTGAAACTGGGGCCAGTGGATGCAGAGTTCAAACCCAGAGAATGCTCTGTGCCATTGATGCAAAATGACAACTTTTCCTTTATTTTGTGAACTTTTTTAAGAAATACCACTTTCAGAACTAATTTTCTTAAGTCTTATTGCTAATGCTAAAATTTTCAATATAAAAATCTGACATGCTGACTTGTCTTCAAGGCTTAAAGGCTGAGACCTCAGCAGTGACCTATTGAATATTACAAGCAACCAGCCTGCAGCAGTCCAGTCTTTCATTCAGTGATGTTTAAGCTGAGTTCCCAGTCTTGTGAATATCATTGAAGTCCTTGGGCTTCCAGATCTCAAGTAACAATATTTGAATGCATGTATTGTTCAACACTTTCTTATAGTCCAGTGCCCCCAGTGGGAAATCAGGATGGAGAAATAGAGCAGAGCAATGTCTCTTCAAAAACTTCCCCCCTTCCCCCTTTTTTTTTTGACAGAAACTTCTCTCAATAATGGTTGAGGCATTAAGCTAATTTTTCTTTATTTAAAAGAAAAGAAGCCTGTAAAAACTTGCTGTGGCACAGTCCTGATGTGGAAGGGTAAGAGTTGTACTTGTTTTGAAAATGAATCAGGAAGTAATTAGGTTTGAACATTCTTGGTTTTGCTGGGTAGAGAGTGTAACCCCATATTGCTCTTGGCTAATGTACCAGGGAAAACCTGGAAAGACATAAGTGTGCTACTGCCATGGGAAAAGAATATATTTTTTTTCTTCATGCATTCTGTTCTGCTCCGAAGGGCTGGAATTGCACTGAACATTCTCTGTGGTTCAGCTGAGGGGTGAGAGGTTTGCCTCAGTATTTTGAAAAAAATATCTTTTTCTTGGTAAAGTGTGAAGACAGTCCAACTGAATAAACTGATACACAGCTGCCCTGCTCTGAAAGAGGGCATGAGAGCAATTGTATTTCAAAGCATGCATTGAACTCAGCATTGTTCTACTGTAGTTCCAGCTGCTGCAAATGCAAGACCCTCAGCAAATGCTCAAGCTGAGTACTGTTTTACTATTGATATCAAGATATCAATTTACACATATCTTCAATTGATTCCACAACCAAAAAATTATTTTTTGGATTTTTAATTTAAACAACTGCTCTGACATGAGAAGCTGGGCCCTTGCTTGTCATTTGCTCCAGCTCCTTAGTTTGGGTTGCATGAACCAGTCCTTAACAGCCCACCTGCTGGACACCTTCCACACCAAGGGCCTTTAAGACAGCAGGACACCAGCATCATAGGATTGTTGAGCCTAGTGTGGCATCCAAGAGTGGATATGCCAGAAGACCACATTTGAAAGAAGTTTGCAGGCACATAGCATCACCACTGCTCTGTGTGTGCTATAAGGACGTAGAAGCGAGCTTAGTTACATTTTATACTCAAAAGAGCTTCAACAGTGCAAACAGCCCACTATCATCAGAGGTCTGTGTACATCCCTGCAGCTTGTTAGGACAAGTTTTTCTACTTCAAGCAGATAAATGTGGTACCGATTAGCTGATTTACTACAATTACATAAGAGAAGGCATGTTAAGATTTTAAGTGTTCTGTCAGAAATAGTTGAACCCTTTGCTAGAAGGCAGCAAAATGGTGCTGATATTTGCCTTAACACTGTTATCCAAACTTTTGTCTTTTTTCTGAGTGCCTGTGAAGCTGGGTGCCCAGAATGCTGTCACTACTAGGCACCTGTGCAAGGTGTAGGTAGGCAAGTGGTGCACTAAGCCATCTTTCCAGGCAGCTGTGAAGTACAGGAAAGACTGGCTTGATGGAAAATCTGATCATATATTTTATAGACCAAAGGTGATGCTCCCTGAACACAGGAAGAAGATACTCTCCATGCCTCTCCAGTCTTTGTTGGACTAGCAACACTTCTATCAGTACTGCCTTTCAAAGCCTGACTATTGCACTTTGACCTGAATAGTGCAGCCTGGAGTATCTTAAATCTTCAAAACTGAGTTCAGGTCATATCTTTGAAGGGTTGAGGTGGTGAGAAAGGTGGAGAGGGAAGAGCAACACAAAGATATAAGGACACAACTTTGGTTGTCAGTACATATATGGCAGTATAGAGGCAGAAGATATTAAATATTGTGTTTACTAATTCAGTGCTAAGAGTAAGTTTGCACAATGTAGCATTGATTTTTTTTATTTTTTTTTACTACTGCTGAATGTAATTACTACTGAATATAATTTAAAGGTGGCAAATTGTGGTGATCTATTATTGTTTAGCTTGTGCCTTCTAGCATATTGTCTCTTATGCCTGTTTTTTGACCAGCCTTAATTTGTTGATATTTCTTTTCTGCTGTCCACTGGAAGTGGGTTGTCTTCAGCTCTTATGCATAGTGGTAGTGAGAAGCAGGAACGTAGGGGCACTTTCTTGTTTGGTTTGTTGGGGAGGGAGTGTGTGAGCGTGTTAATGGCTATTTTATTGGTAACAGAGAACAGAGGTACCTGTCAGTGTCTTTTGAAGAGCACATCTATTTAAATTATTAATTTCTGGAATATATTGAAGAGAAATGCTGTATTTTTTCTCAAAATGGGTATTGTGTCATTGGTTCTTGTTTCCTGATTTCAGGAGGAAGGTTCAGGAGCTTTGCTTTTTTTTATAGGTAATTTCTAGTCTAGTAATGAATTTAGCTAAACTTTTGTGGGAAAAGGATACTGGAGAGAGAAACTCTATATTCCTTCAAGTTAGCGATGGCCAAAATGCACAATTCTGATCCTGTTTTGAATGTTTTCACATTTAGGATGTGTATTTTAGGGCATTGTTTCAGTCCTTGCAGAAACAGGTGTCAAGTGAGAGGTGGAATCTGAATTGCACAGCTTTTTGCTTGCATTCTGTGCCAAGTTAGCATTGAAATTCCTGCCTGTTTTTTTTTTTTTGTTTTAATGGCAGTCATAGAAAAGTACATTCTCCTTGAGAACTAAGATTTTGAGAAACCATTGAGCATGTGAATTGAAAATTTTGACTTGATAAAATCCTTTAATAAAGCTACATTGACTTATTTTTGCACTCCAGAAAACAGTAGAACATAGAAATCTGAATCTACTTGCGTTTGCTTCTTTATACAGAGAAGTCAGTCGTCTTATTTTCCGGTTACATGATGGCAGCAGGAAAGGATTGCTAATCAGATACTTGAGCTTTTTCTTCTTTTGAAGACTTTACTCTTATAATAGAGACTGACAAAGAGAAAGTGAAAGACTATTCAATGAATAAGCTGCTACTTATTTTGTATCAGACATATTTCCCATTTGTAAGGAAGTTCTGTTATCCCACAGTAATCTATATGAAGCGAATTTCTTTAGTTAGGGCTGGTGACTAGAAGAGACTTAATATCATGGGCTATTTCCTTGCTTCCATATCTGATACATTTTTCACATTCAATTTGCTTGTTCTAAAAGCATTATGGGATGTAAAAAACCTGGTACCACTTACCCTTTAATTGTTTTTTAATGCAAAATATTGTACCCACATAAAATACCCATTTATTTATCTTTGGTGCCAAAAGCTAATTCATTGAGCCTGGGATGTATTATTGCAAAGCAATGTTCACTACACTTTTTCTGTTCCTGTTAGCTCTTTCTAAGGTTCCTTTCATGGCCAATAAGGGTTTATTAATACTAAATAAGTAATTAAGAACAGATAATTGACTTATTTGTGTAATGATACCAGAATGATGTGCTGTTTTTTTCTGGAAAACATCATTTTTCTGTTTTTAATGCATTGCAGAATGTGGTGCCTGCACACCCTTTTGAATCATGGATAACTCATTTGTGCCAGAGACTCACTGAAAGTGACCCCAACCCTGTTCTCACTAAATGAAGAGGAATAAATAGATATGCTGTTTCATCCTTCCCATGAAGAAGGGGTGAAAAAGAAGAGATCTTTTTTCTTTTGGCTTTCTCTTCTTGTCATTGTAATATTTTTAAGTCCACATAAAAACCACCTGTTTCTATCCTCCATGGTATGTAATTCTTTTCACCTGCTCCTTTCTGAAGATGGAGATTTGACATCTGTGCAGTGGGGCTCTTGTCCGCCAGATTTGCTCTCTTGCTTGTTCCTTTTACATCTGAGATTACCAGAGCAACTGTGAATAGCAGTAAGGTGAAAAGTCTTCACTAATGAATTACTTCCAAGGAATGGAGCATACTGTGGGACTCCTAACCCACTCATCTTTACTTTCACTGGGAAACCAGACTGTGGTTCCTTCCTCATCTCATTCAGCATCTTGAAGAGCCCTCCAGAACTCCTGTCTATTCATGTCTTGGAATCCAGTCACTTTGGATTTTATATTTTAATGAGACTGTTCTAGCTCAGTCTTTCTTCACACTTTTGCTGTTGTCCTTCATTCAAAAGCAACTTCATGGTAGTAAAAATAACCACTCCTTTCCCCTTTTGCTAGTCAGCCTTCAGAACTTCTCTCAGACTACTTAATAATACTTAAAATACTTAAAGTATTTTTACCAACTCATTATGATATTTATGACAATGTTCCTAGTTTTCATCTTTTAGCTTGCATATTGACAAGTCAGTGTTCTAATGTGAATCTTGGGGAGCCTGATATTGGCTTTTCTTTTTCTCAACCCTTTTTTGACAGTTTTAGCTAGAGCTGCTGTGCAAGAGATGTGACAGGGTCCCCAAATTTCTATAGTCTCCTGAGCGATGCTGATCTCGTAACTCCCTGTAAAATGGTTGTTGCTTCCTTCATTAAGTAATCCAGGCTTTACTTAATCAGTAGGGTTAGGACCTTAAATGACTAAATAGTAAGAGGTGAAAGGCTAATGGTAGTGCTCATAATGCATGTCATAACTCCTTTGAAAGAGGCACAGAGAGCAGTACTGTTTGTTATGAAACTACAAACTAAGGCAGATTTGGAAGAAAAAAAATGTTCAGCGAGGCACTATTTTTAGGGCTCTCATGTTAGTCTCCAAATTGGTTCGTTCTTGTGATTTTGTCTGAGTATTTCCACAGTCTACAGTCCCAAATGATTTCCAGTGCTGTTTTTGTATTCTTTCATTTCTGTTTCTTCTTCCCTGCTAGGTGTTTACAAGGACTTCTCTTGCAGTATATTGTTCTATAAGGCTATGAGGAATATGCCCTCAGCAATTACAAGTGTAGCCTGAGCATCAGGAAGCAGTGGACTGGAGCGAATTCTCTGGTTAATATTCTGCACACATTATCTCCTGCTGTAGGCCTTGTTGACTGTTTTGTCCCACGATGCAGGAAACATGCCCACCTATTTTATGGGAGTGAGAACTTTGTGCATACTCAATAATTGGCAATTCAAATGTATGCTGATTAAAACATCTCTTCAAGATTATCACTGTACTTCAGATATCAAGTCAGACTTAAAGTCCTGAAAGAAGCTGTAAAAATATTCTGAGTAGATCTGTCTTGTGATGTTCTATCAAGCTATGCTGTTCTCCTGTTGAGCTAAATACAGCCCAAAGTCATGTATTCTGTCATTATGCACAAAGCTAAGGCCACTCAGCTCTAGTATCTCAGTTTTCAGAAAAACTGTTTCATGTTTTCATATGAACCTGCTTTTGTCTGTGTATTGGAGAATAGTTTATTATTAACAAGCTAACCTTAGAGGGAAGCAGTACTTCATCCAGCTCATCAAAGAGCAATTTGCCTGAGGAATGAAGGGAATCACCTTCTTTTCTGTCAGGAAATAATATTGTCTTTTACTGCTGTCTGTGAACTTGGTGGCTTATGCGTTTGAGACAGGTACTGTTTTAGCAATTTAATGTGTGCCAGGCACAAAGTAAAAATCCACAAACCCAGTTTGAACTAGTCCTTTTACCTTTTGACTTGGCCCTGCTCAAACTCTAACCATGTAAAGGAAATTAATGTAAGTGTATCATAGTTTTTACAATAGCTAATCAGCCAGCTATATTGGTCTGTGATTTTATATCTTCCTTATGTTCTATAGTGTGCCAGTAATTCTAGCATGGTATAATATTTCCAGACATTTTTAGAGGGACAACTTACAGTGAGGATTTCTCAGAAAAACATAAAGATCTGAGAAGATCATTGGTGCAGCACTTAACGCTACTTGATTTATGTGGCCTTTTAAATAGGTGCAGTGAAGCTATAGTTAATTTACATGTTATATCTTATCTATTACAAGTGTTTGTAGTGTTTTTACTCTCCTTATAGCCATTTCTGTATTGGTGAATGCATAAGATATGGTTGCCTGACCACAAATGTTTAGTTCTGAGTTTCACAGAGTGATCTTCACTTGGTCTCCCTGGGGAAAATGGATGGATACTGTTACTGTCTTCATTTGAGGAAATTGATTTTTAGTAACTGTACAATTAAGTAATTATTGAGATAAATTAAAATACCATTTTTAATACAGCCTGTTAACTGGTTTGAGAACTAGGAACTAACTTAGTTTTACCAGACATCCCCCCCCCTTTCTTTTTTTTTAAAGGTTTAAATAATTCATACTAAACTCATCTTTGGTCCTAGTGAGGTTGGGCTGCTGATTTTTCTACTGGGGAAAAAAAACAACCAAACAAACATAAAATCTAGGGAGGGGGCAAGAACACAGTGGAAATAGTCTGGCTAATCTTTTAGCTTGCCACATCAGTTACAAACACCAAATATTCATAGACTTTGGTTACCTTAGGAATTATCTACAAAGCAAGTGTGTTCACTTAAAAATCAGAATCTGATTCTTAGCTACCCTGAAGCTGTTCTGTATTTTCTAAGCTGTCTCTCTAGCTAGCTCTATAGAATTTTGCTAAAATCAGTGCAAATACAATATCGTGGATCTATAAGGCTCATTTATGCAATTAGTATTCTGTAAAGCAACTTGAGGATAAATAAGAGCCACCTCTATGGCTCTTCACTAAATCCTTCCAGTGAGAGTTGAGTTCAGCTGTCCATTGCATTGATGTGGAAACTGGACCTAGGTGTATTGGGTACCTATGAATAATTTTGAAAAGATGAATTAGAAAAAAATTAGAGATGATTTATGTTCAAAGAGGGGCCTAAATCCATTCAAGGAGTTGTTTGTTGCCAATTAATTACCTACCACTAATTAGAATAATAAATTTGAGCACAGTTTTAAGTCTTGGCATTGACTTTCACCATAGGCTTGTCTGGAAGCTGTACTAAACATTATCATTAGGATTGGTAATAAATCTGTCATAATAGGTGAAAATGGATAAAAAGTCTAAGAAGCCTAAAAACCCATAATTTGACTGACCAGAAATCTTTACACTTTATAAAAATGACCATTGGAATTATTCACAGGAATTGATCAGCTCAGACTTGAACACAAAGTTATAAAACACGAAACTTAGTGAAATGCACTTAGTGAAACTCAGTACTAAAGTGGAGGTATAACTCTTTTCCATTATAACATTTGCAATTTAAAAAAGAAGTGTATGTGCTGCCAGTAAAATTGTAGTGGAGAGCTCCAAGCTGGATATTTTAAACAAACGATCTAGTTATTAATTCTTCACTTTTGTATTCATGTAGTACCAACATGAGAGAGAGCAATCCTGTAGATGTCAATCCATCTTGTCTACACTAAAGATCTTGTGATTCATTTGTTAAACTACCTACTAGATGATATAAAATAGCAAAAAAAAAAGCTAGTAACTGAACACTGAATATGTCTATTTTCAGAGATTTAAGATGGGAATATTTTTTCAGGTGAGTCTTTCTGCAGGACGAAGTTTGCCTGCAATGTGTTGTATATAGCTCAGAAACGTCTGTATGAAACAAGGTTTGAGCATCTTCTGAAGCAAATTACTTTTGACATGCTGTGACTCTAAATTGGCTCAGATAGTGACGCCAAATAACTCTGTCAAAACAACACAATTTTTAAGAGACTTTGTTTTTGGCAGGCACCCTAGAATTCAGAGTATTCAAATTGCTAGTTACTCAAGTTCAGTAACTTGAGTGCTCTTGAAAACTTCATCAAATATTTTACAACCTCAATTAAAAGAGAATGACTTTGAAGAAATGCGGGAGACTCTCTTGGATTTTTATTTTGCACTGAATTATTTTTACTACTATTTTTACACAAAATGCTGCTTTTTATAGTGTAGAGTCTAGATAAATTGCTTTTTTGTCAATATGCCATGACATAGTATATTTAGAAATTCTGACTTGTGGGGAACTACTGTCTATATACACCAGGATTTCTGACAGTTACCCTGCTGTTGTTGCTCAGTTAAACAGAACTGGGGAAAATCCAGTGAGATCTCTTATGCTTGAACCATTCCTGCTTAATGTATTTAAACACCTGAAAAAACAGTTATAATAGCAGGAAAACACTTCCTGCTGATGCATAACTGTTTCATGCTAATTTAAAATAAAGTGCAAACACAAAAAAAATCTCACAATACTTAGTCTCTGAAATGTAAAATGCCAAATGAAATTACATGTTAACAAACAAAGCAGTGCATGTGAGGAGGGGAAAGGGGCTAAAGAACCATCTCTTTTATCATACATATAGAATAGCAAACTCTAAATTACATATTATCACTCATGGAAAAGATTCTGAAATCAAAGCAAATAGATATTCTGGAAGTTAAAAATGAAACAGCTTACTGGAGAACACAAGTAAAACAGAAATTTAATTTGGGGAATCCTTGTAAAGTGGGGATGGTGCAGAAATTATAATGCAAATGTACAAATCCATAATTTACCTGAATCTTGTCATAACCTCTTAGAACACGGAAAAACTAGAAAATGCTTTTTGAAAAGGTGAGGGGAGAATAAGTGGGTGATCAGAGGAGTAAAATCACTCCTGCATGGTGACAGACGAGATAGACTGTTTTGCTACATTGGAAATGGGATAACCAAGAGAAGATAAGGTAGAGCAAATAAAGGAAGGGATAATACACAGAGGGTGAATGTGAAACTGTCATTTTTCTGTGTCTCTTAGTGCACAAGAAGAGCTTGTCTTAATATCTCCAGACAGCAAGTTTAAAACAAACAATAAGAAACACTTTTTCACACAAAATAATCGATGTGAGACACTGCCACTAGATGTTGTAAAGGCCAAAAGTTTAACTGAGTTCAAAAAGGGATTAATGACTACTTTTGTTTCATGTATTGTAAAAACATCCTGCTCAGAAACAACTTCTGGCTTAGGAAGTTCCTAACCCACTAATTGCCAGAAGATGGGAAGGAGGGATTGCTCAGCTCTTGCTATGCCTCTTGTAATCTTTCCTTATGCATTTCCTAATGGCCATGTTGGGAGCAGGATAATGGGCTAGACATATTTTTCTGGTCTGACCCATTATGGCTGTTTTTATTTTGTAGGTGTAGATTTGTTGTTTTCTTTTTCTTTTTTTTTTTTTTCCCAGTAATGGGGAAACAAAATGGAAATTTTCAGCTTGTTTTTGGAGTTCAGTAAACGCTGTCTGGAATATGACTCTTAATAGCTAATTAGAAATGATTGCTCTTCTTGCTTTCTTCTTTTAATGTAGAAAAAAATCTACAACTTTATCTATTCAATGCATAGTAAGATTTTCTCTAAATGCAGGAAGATGTGGATGAAGGAGAATCATGTATTTTACTTGACTAACCATGATATGTATATTTTAAACAATGTATTGGAAAAACTGACATAGTGAGCAGGGGAAGTTTTCTCTGGTCCTTTTATCTGAAAGGAGGTGAATGGTATTATTTTCCTTTTGTTGTGAGTTAAGGAATACTAAGTTCCAATGAGAAACCATCCTAAATCATATAGTTGTTTTTGACAATGAGTAGGAACAGAGGCAAACAAGGAGAGTTTCTTTAACATCTGTATCTTTTTTTTTGGTACAATTCTGTCATCTTTTTTTCTCCTCAGAGTGAAGGTTAGCTTTTGGGATTAAAAGAAATATGAAAATTTTTGTGTGTTTTTCTGACTAAGCTTCTGTTAGTCTCTTGCCTTTTCCGTTTGAATTTATAATATAGGAGTTTATTTGTATTTACTAAACAGAGAAATAATTAATTATCATAGTGCACTTTAGAAATGAAAACTACATTACTCTGTGTGAAAAGAGTTTATCCTGTACTGCATGTGAACTATGCACGCTGTTATAAATCATGGTCTCAAACTTCTGAAGTTGTTATTTTTGTTTATTAGGAAACCTTGCTTCAGATCCAAAAAGGCAATAAAGAGACTACACACAGCAAGGAGAAAGCAAGCCACAATCGATCATGAAATGCAATTACACAATATTCAAAGCTCAGTGAAAAAAAGATCTTAAATAGTGGTAGCCTGTAAAGTTTAAATTTAAAAGTAGTTCTATCATATATGGTGAAAAGTGGGATTGGATCAATGAAACTGATCTCTTGTATCTTGTTTGCTGTTGTTTTATATTAAATTGTATTTGAGTTGAGCTTCCTTTTGGTATGTATGATAATAAATTTGGGTTTTTTTCTCAACTATTACCTCAGTGGTCTGGAATTGTCTGGTCATCCTTAACTTGGCTAGTGCAGTTGCAGGTTTTGTTCTAACAGCAAAGCTTTATATAGCAGCACAGAGCATTACTGCTGTGATACTGAGTTGCAGTAAACCAACATCTGGCATAAAAGAATGGAGGCTGCCATACAGACTTCCTTTATGCCCTTTCAGGTGTAGTATCATATAAAACTGCAGCATGTATCCAGAAGGTAAACAAAATTTACTGTGCTGTCTGATTGCTGTAGTAGAAGCTTGGAAAAAATAATTAAGCCAAATCTCTCTTGCTCTTACTCCAACTTAATTTCTGCTTTACTTTTCAACCATTTCTTCAGAATCCTTTAGTATCAATCCATCTTTCACTAGAGGAAGAGGAACTAAAATTTACGAGTATTTCACATTAAGAAGAGTTACCAAAAACTAAGACTGAGTCTTCAGATGATGATAACTCTCAGGAAAAAAAAAAAAGTAGATCAGAAATCTGAAACTCTTGCTAAGTAAAGTGCCCCTTTTGGAAACGTGTTGTGTGTGCCAGTATTACATTTGTTGGTTATGCTTGCATTTATAAATTCAGCAGAAAGTCTTTCAGATATATAAAAATCTCTTGTGTCATGGATACTTGAAGTGATTCTTTGAACTCTTGGCCTCCTGCTTTGCTTTATTTTCAGTGCATGGTATTTGTTGAGAGGGGATATAATGAGCCTAGTGTAATTACCATTGCAACCATCACTGAGAATCTTTCAAGCTTTTGTGTAAAGATAAGGAAAATTTAAGTAATTTGAAAATAACTTATGGCTTTCCTTTTAACAATAACCCTTGTCTTTTTCCCTTCGCTCTGTGTAACTGTCCTTTAGATTTATATAAGTTTTATATCTATATTATTATATATAGTATTGATATTAAAAATGTTTTTGATATATATATTTTTTTACTGGAGGAACTGGTCTCTTGTGAAGATTGGGGCAGATGTAAACTGAAATAATCTGGACCTACTGTAAAATATAATGTTTTGGATAAATGATTTCTGGAGATAGGCAGTGTATGTTTGTTAGGAAGCAAGGGTTAGATGGGACCTCTTGGCAGAGGTGATGCTCCTTACTTGTGGAGCTCACCTCCTCCAAAGGGAAACAGGTCCAGTCTTATTGCTGGTGGGTATTCTGAGGTTTCTTTGCTTTACCTCATTCTTCCTTCTCTTTCTTTGCCTTCTAGCATGCACTTAATTCAAGTGGACTCTGTTCAGCGATGGATGGAAGATTTGAAGTTGATGACAGACTGTGAATGTATGTGTATTCTCCAATCGAAGCCAATCAGCATTGAGAAGGATGAACAAAATGAACTTATCCTTTCCTCACAGTATAGCACATGTGATAACTTGCAGCTGCTGTTAAAAAGAGCATGGATAATAAGCACAGAGTTGACTAGGATTGCTCAAAAGCTGGAGAAGAATAGATGGCAGAGAGTCCACAGCATGACAGTAAGAGTCAACTGCCATGTGCGTTCAATGATAAATGAATACAATACATTCACCAGGAATTCTTCAGAAGAAATGCACCAGGTAGGATGCCTTACTTGATGTCATGTTTGTCTTGTTTCATCTTCTATTTTTAGAATTAAAATTTACTTTAAACAATTTATAAGAAACCCTTAGACTGATACTGGTCCCTTGTTTAAGACTTTCTGATCTGTTTTCAGCTATGGAAATATTCCTGACTCATTTTGGATACTATTTTATCATAGGCCTGATTTTGAGTAGTAGTAATAATGGCAAACTATGTTGAAAAATGTTTTCGTTTTGAGAACTAATGGGCTAACATAACTAGATGCCCCATCTGTGAGTTCCTTTGCATTTATGATGTAGAAAATATGATTTTTGGTGAATTTCAGTCTTATATAATCCTAGAATAGGATCATAGAAATGTTTGTATTGGGAAAGACCTTTAACATCATTGAGTCCAACTGTTAACCTAACACTGCAAAGTCCACCACTAAACCATGTCCCTAAGTGCCACATCTACATGTCTTTTAAACACCTCTAGGGATGGAAACTCAACTATTTATTTTCCTGAACAGTTGGTTCCAATAACCCTTTGATAACCCTTTCAGTGAAGAATTTCTTCCTAATATCTTTACTAAATC
The DNA here is from genome assembly GCA_013396975.1 of Bucco capensis. Lineage (NCBI taxonomy): Eukaryota > Metazoa > Chordata > Aves > Piciformes > Bucconidae > Bucco > Bucco capensis. Next base: position 127,804 of record VWZO01008936.1, on the reverse strand, counting down.
TCTCCTGACTTGACTTGAGGCTGTTTCCTCTTTTCTGAATAAAATGAGTAAAGATAAATAAGAAAAAGGTTTCTCAAAATGTTTTTGGAGGCTTTTCACTTAATTACCATAAACAAGCATTATGTATTTAAAAAAAAAACAAACATTTCTGTGTATGGATACTGCTTTAAAGCCACTTTCTCTTTCTCTCTCTGCAGTTTGCAAAACTTTTAATAGACAAGTGTTCAGAATTTACAGCATTCACAGAAAGGTAATTTAAATTTTCTAGTTGAAATATTCATGTGGCTGTTTCATTACATTGTAGAATTTCTAATGAGAAGTACAAATCCACTAACACCCTCAAATGTTTGAAGTAGGCCCCTGCAGCTCTGAAACGCTTTCTAAATATTAGCCTCTGGTGGGTAGAGTTGCTTTTATCTAAACTCTATCTTAATGGAAGATGGGATCTGCTGTTGCACGAAGAGCCTGGCATAGATACAAAGCTGTGTGCAAGTGGATTTTTCAGGGCTTTTAGATGTCAAGGAAAAAAATCTGACTAATGAGATCAGTGATGAAGTTCCCTTCAAGTTCTGTAGAGTCAAAGTGTCAGCTGGTATGAAAACTCAAGTTGCAAGACTGTCACATTACATGTTCTTGTATGCACGTCTCCATGTGTTAGTAAATCAAACCAAAATAGATACACATTCCTTTAAATTGCAGCTGTAGGTTTACTCAGCTCTGTGCACTCCAGAATGCTGAGACTGGAAAATAAGAATCTATAATTTTTCTCATTTATAACATAAGTTATCCTGTTTCCTTCAGCACAGTTCAATCAGTCTTTTTTGATTTACTTTAAACACTGCAAGTCATTCTGCTCGGGACATCATCAGGGAAAAAGACACCATCTCATTATCAGGAAAGAACATTTCTTGAGCACTATTGCTTTTTGCCTAACCCATACAGCCCAGACTTTACTTTTATAGTCTACTGTGAGACACTGATTTAATGAGAGCTCTCATCTCATAGTGCCTGCCCCAAATCAGCCCTCTCCCTCCTTGTCTGTTTGACAGGTAAAGCTGAAAAGGGAACACACTGTGTAGGTGGAGACACGGATCATCCAAATTGTCTTCCATTACAGTGGTCTGCCTGGGTGGAATATGTTTTGACAATTCAAATCAATGCATTTCTCTGAGGAAATTATTAGCTGATTTAATTGAATTGTATAAAGTTTTCCATCTTTATCTTATTTCTTTGGTTAGAGCTAAATATCACTGGTTACAGGATACTAATAGTGTAAAGCTAATGTATGTAATTTTTCTGTATAGAAGGCCAAATCTTACTTTTGAATATTCTGTTTAAATTTAAATGAACTCCTTATCCTGCTATCATTAAACTATGGTAAATAAGATAAAGAAATCAAAATTATTGAAGTAATTTTTGGCCATGAAAGCTCATGGATATACACAGTAGCAGCTGAAATGCAGGCATCCTGGAGTGACTAACTATTAGCATAAGTGGAAAATGGCAGTTATGATATAAACACACACCATCTGCAGCAAAATTTGGCCTACATTCTGTGATCTCCAAATTATTCATTTTATGTCCACTGTTATCCTTTGCTATGCTTGCTGTTTGTAGAAAAAGCTTTAGCTCTGATATGATGTCAATGCACAAATTGTCCTCATGAAAAGTAGAATTTCCATTATACTCCTGTTATTAACACAGATCACCTTTGACAATCATCTTGGTAAAATAGCAGTTGTCTGTTGCATTGTTTTTCCTTCACCCTGCCTTTTCCTTTCTTTTCAGGTGCATACAAACTGAAGATGAACAGATACTGAAGTCCATGAAATCCTGTATTAATGAAACGCTCGCTACCATTGCTCAGTATTTTGGCCAGTTGATGGAGCTGGTTTTAACATGTGAGGCACAGGTTAGATCACCATTTTAAAATGAACTTGTTAAATCTTGAGGGAGGATTAGAAATTCTAATTAAATTAGAATTTAATTAGATTAAATCTCATTAGAAGATTAGAAATTGCAGCTCTCAATTGTCAACTAACTTACGATAAGTAATTCAAATATCTTGCAAAGAGATTTAGGTGTTTGTAGTCTCAAATTCTTCATAACTTCCAACCACAAACATCTTGTAGCTCACTGTGTTAATTTTCTTTATAGGTATCCCTCATTTCAAGGCATCTAATTACTGAGCAATGTCTTGTTAGTAAGGCACATTTTGTCATCTTTTCATACAGACATTGATTTTTCTCTAGAAACACAGAAAAAAGTCTGTCCTGCTCTGAATGTCTCCCATTAAAAGCTAAACTTTTTACAAGATGTCCATGTAGCAAGTATATTACTGCAGCACACACTTATAACCAGGGCAAGTCTTACTCTAGGAAGCAGTGATAAAATAGTGTTGTGTGCAGGTTATACATGTGTGTGACCTTCCAAACACTGCTGTATCATTGCAGGCATGATGTATAGTTTCCAGTGGTGATTAAATGTAGATAAATACACTGGGAAATTAGACTGAGACTACAAATGCATTACATTTTTTCCACTAGACCATTCTTGAAATAGTAGCAACTTGCAAGTCTAATCAATTTATCTTGATTTTAAACTGGTTTCTTTCTTGAGATCTCACTAGAAATCCCTTTGCTCCCTTTAATCTTGAAGTAAAAACCCCCAAATGAAATAATGCTCAATCAATTAGCCCATGTTTTAGAGATGATGTTATGCTACAATTTTGTGTTATCCCTGCAGACAAAGAGGAAGATAGAGGCTTAGTGAAGAGGAAATGGTTAAAAAGTATTTACTCTGGTGCTAAAACAAAATTAATGCATGGTGTTGGTTAAATGCTAACATAATATATTAAGATAGCCAAAAAAGTTGTGGTACTTTCAGAAACATCCCTTATAGTTTAAAAAAAAATATTACTAGGAGGTGAGAATCTCTGGAATATATTTGCAGGATTACAGTCAAACTAACAAGCTACTTGTTAATGTGCTTTGTTTAGGATTTGAGAACTAAGCAAGAGGCCAGAACTCTTGGCTTTAATTGTGTACTCACAATCTTTTCTTCCCTAATCTGTGTATCAGGATTTTAATGGGCTCTTATCAAAGTGAACTGATAAGTTATGTCTTTCATGGAACACACAGCCTCTTAAAGGGAAGATAATTCAATTTGTATAATTAAGTGTGAAATGTAGGGTGTTTCCTTTCACTTTTTCAAAGTTGCATTAAATATAAAAATGCTTACCTTTTCCCTCCAGCAAACATAATTATATTGTTCCTCTGAAAGTACATGCAATCATTAGAAAGAGTCAAATAAAAAAAACCAAACACTTTTCTTTCAGCTGTGATTCTCTGTGAAGCTGCAATGGCACACATGAGAAAGCAAGATAACTGTTTACAAAGAGAAATATTTTATTTTATATTTCACATATATATCGTTTATTTCTCCAGTGAAATATGAATATTTCTCTTTGAGAATTCCCTGTGTTGGTCAACAACATTTTCTGTGTAGACTGAGAACAGTGATGAATCCAGAGCCTTAGTAAGTAGTCTTAGAGAGGATATAGCAGTATTCCTTATTTATAAGGTGGAAATCTTGTATTACCTTGTGATATAGCTTCTACACTAAGACAATTAGTTGCATTTGGAAAATTGTAGTTCAATCAAATCCAATAATTTGTTAAATAGCTGAGAGTTCTTTATTACATGTTCTCACACACATACCTGTTCTCTCACTCTATTCATATTTATTTTAAATATCACTATTCTTGGTTGCAGCTATGTGAATGCAATGATAAATATGCTATAGTGTTATCAATCTGACTTCTGCCCATGGTTTGTTTGTTTTTTCCCTTTCTCTGGGTGAGAAGCAAGATGATATGGATTAAATGAATGAGATTTTCTACGTAGTCTTATCTTTAAATATAAAACCAATGTTTTCCATTGGAAATAAACTGTTTCTTCTATTATGTCACACAGAAACTGCTGAGACAGATAGAAATGTCTGATAGTGTGTACATCACTCAGTCAGCAATTAGTAGTCTGTTCAGCCTTGCCCAGGAAGGTGCTCATCTGTGTCGCATCATAGCTAAGGTAAGAGGATATATGGATTAATCCACAGTGAGCTAATAATACCAGTGGGTTATTTTACTTTACATAGTGGTTGAGAGCTTTGAAATGTACAGTACAAGATGAAATTATGTATTTTACAAGACAATCTAAGTAAAAACCCAATACAATCTGAGATATTTTTCTTTTGCTGTTTTTGCAAACCTTATTCTGCAGTGTTTATTACCACAATTGTCCTATTACATGTCAAAAACAAACAAAACAAAAAAATCCAGAGCCCCAAATATTTAAAATTCAACATCTGTGCAAGCAACTGCAGTAGGATGGTAAGCTGCAACAGGATTCTGGGCATTGATTCAGCTACAGTTGTCTTGGTGCCACCTGAGGTGTTACCACTCCCTTCAGCATCTTTGGGCTGAAGTGTCTCTCCTGATCATGCTGCCAAGATCAATGATACTGGCAATCCCTGCAGAGTTTGCACCTTTGAGGACATTAGGATCTTGAAAAAGTGAGAAAGGCAGGGCATTGTGTGAGGTCAAGGATAGGATAATCACAACCACTGCATACACAGAAACAAGAAAGCATCCTTTCCCAAGCCTCTGCATATGGAGAGGTGTGACAATCTCTTGTCCTGCTCAGAGGTGATGTTAAGCAGCAGCATTTAATTAATTTTACTTCTGGTCTGCCTTTTGATAGATGTTTGCACCATAAAAGGTGTACTACTCTGTTCTGAACACTGCAAATGAGGTAGACTCAGAAACATAGAGAGGACCTTTGCAACAGCCTGAGAGGTTTAATTTTTTTTATAAATTGGTATTTGAGCTCCACTCAGTGGTATCCAAAAACAATGTTAATATTGAGTGTTGAGGAAGTACAGAACCAACGAATTGAGAAAAAATTGTCACGTGCTTTTTATAATTATGTCAATTCCATAACAATTTAATTTAGCAGAAGTGAAGCCTGACCTTCCATAAATCACTAAATTAATTTATTGCTAAAACCTGGATGTGTCACAAGTTATAAGTGAGGAAATGCCTGCTCTTACGCAAAGAACCCTAGGAGGTGCTCATTTGCCAAATCACAGCAGCGATTGCATCACTTGTCCTGTGTGTGTTTCCTCTATGCACAATGAAATATATTTATCTCAACTCACCATCATCCTTCATGTTCTGTACTGCCTCTCTTACCTGCATCAGTGAGCAAGGTGGCAGAGGAATTGTAACAGATCAGAGCTTTGAATTCAGTCACTTGAGTAGTTAGCTATCACAGTGAAAGTGCAGCGTAATTTGAAAATAATAATAATAAAAAACTGGAACTGTGTCCACTTGAGAGAGTGAGAATAGATTCAAGTTTTGCCAAGATCAAAAAACCTCCCACAGATACACAAGTTCCCTTGAGAGTTGTCATTATTGTTTGGTAAAAATTAGCCAGAGAAGTAGAATATTTGTTTATAGTGAAAACAATACTCAACTTATTTGTTCGTGTGATGTTGTAGTCTTGCTCTCCATGACAATGTGTGACCTTATGGAACATCGTTGTTAGCTTTTTTCCTGTCCCCAACTTATGAATATAGCACACCAAAATCTTGGATGTGCAAACGAAGAACTACGATAATATTGTAAAGTTACAATTCTATAGGAATTGGTTACTTCTTATTATTTTAAGAGTTTCAGTATTCTCACTTATTCCCTTTCTTCCCCCTGCAATATTTTACCAAAATTTAAAAAGGCTTTAAAATACTAACTTCCTATGCTGAAGTCTCACCTATAATTTTATTCCACCTGGAGGCATTCTTCAGCTTTTTCTCTTTAGCATGTAAGTTCATAATCTGCTGTGAAAGAGTCATGGTGCTGACTCACCCTAGCAGCCAGCTAGGCATTCTCACTAGCTGTCAGAAGTATAAAGACCAAGATCTCTAAAACCAATGAGTAGTAGCAAGGGGAAAAGTAAGAAATGAAGGGAGAAAGCCTTAAAATAAAAATCTCTGAACTACTGGAAGAACCAACATAGAGCTGTGAGTTTTGAACCATACTATGTAGTGTTCATCTACAAGCATCTACACTACTGGCAGCATAAAGGAAACTCCATCACTCTAGGTAAATTTAAAAACGAAAAGAGAAAGTGAGGAAAGGAAGAGCCAAGGAAAGTATTTGTTGCAACTGCTAAGGAAAAGTTTTAGTCAGACTTCTGCCTGCAGATCAGTTTCCTACCTTTGGAACTAAGTGTTGCCTAAGTGACTCCTTTGTCGAGTCTTATGATGCCTATTTAAGCATCAAACCATTAACTTGCTGTAACACTTGCTCTGAGAAGCTTCTAATACATCTTGGCCTCACCTTCTTTACATGTCAGTTCCTTTTCTAGCAAGTATTTACTATGAAGATTTCTTTGGAGATCATCTTTTCAGCTAATTATAAATGTTGTTCTCCGTCGTAAGAAAAGACTTGATGAGCATTCACTGCACTTTGAGACATTTCAGGCTGAAACTGCAAAATATTACCCCTTAGAGTTGGATACCTTTTTCTCTCTCCTCTTTATTCACTCAATTCACAATGTGCAGTGAAGTTTTTTATACTTGTGACCTCCTTCACATATTTTTGTGATTGTGTTTCAGGTGATTTTTTTTTTCTACTGCTAGCCTTTCTGAAAGCATCTGAGGGATGTCTCCACATAATTGAATTCCTGTTAATCTAATATAGCAGAGAAGTGGGTCATCAAGTAGTAAATGAAGTTCTTACTCTGTTAAACAGTATCTGAAAGTATGTGAAAACTGTCCCATGTGAAACTTGAGTTAGAGCAAGAGCAGCATTTCATGTGTTGTTTGGCCAAAAACTGGGAATGACAAGAAGTCTGCAAAGGATAAATAAAAGTATGCTAAGTCATACTGGGAGGTTTTGGAAAGGTGCAAATTAATCTCTGAAGCATGTAAAGCTCAGGGCTGTTACGTTTCTTTGTCTGAATGGTACTGTTTACCCATTTGACTGAGTCATATGTATCTCTGTCAAATGGAATAGTTTTGTCATGATTGCAATAAAGGACAAATCTTGAAAAAGGTGAATAAATCCTGACGAATGCTGACATCCCAGTGAGGGAAGTGGTTTTGACAAGCCATAGAATCTTGGCTCAGTATTTCCTACCTATTCCATATTTCACTTACAGCTTTCTAGGTTCATTACTTGTGATCAATATTTTACAGCTTGATAATGGCACACAGGGCACAAAATAAACAGTCTAGAGCTCCTCCTGACAGACACAGTGATAAATCATCTCCTGTCCATCAGAGGCAAAAGCAGGGCACCCATTTGTCATACAGAAAGCCTGACTCAAATGTGTCAACATTACTTGAGATTTACTAGTGTTGTCCACAGACTTCTGCTTTATTGTGATGCTTTAGCAGAGGCTCAGCTTATCTGATTCCACTGAACTATGGGGGCTTCAAATTAACAATAAAATAAATAAAACAGTTACCTTAGGTTTGGGGACAATACTGTTATAGGGTTTTTAATATTTTTCATAGGTAATTTAAGCACTGCTTAGGTGAAATATCAATATCCTTCTGTGGAAGGAAAAATGTGACTGAAATGTCTTTATTAATATACTGCCCCTTTTTATTTTAAAGGCAGAGAAATGCCTTTCTGCAGTAGGCTATATATAGCAGTACTAGATATAAAATAACTCCTACAGATACATGTGCACTACTTTCAATACCAGAAATCAAATTTACTCTTAGCAAACCTTCCTAAGCCTACTGTTTTTACTGATCTTACAGGAATTATGCATACATGGGCAAAGACCTCATATAAAAATGTTACCTTGAAAATATATTGAAGTGTTAATTTTATCTAATTCTAATTTTCTTATAAATTGATGTATATACTTTTGTTAGACTGAACACATACACCTTTCCTTGCTCTATTATTCTCTACTCTATTCCAGCAGAACTAGTATAATTCTGAAAAGGAGTAAAGTCTGAATTGTAGTTCAGATGCTTTATGTCAATACATCCTGTTAGGCTTTCAAATAACATAAATGGTTGAGGAGAATAAGTTTTTTTTCTGTGAATCTGAGAACTATTTTTATACATGGGCTACTGAAACAGGCTTAAAGAAGGGTGTGTATTACATTTAGTCCATGATTCCAGTTTTTTAAAATTTCCTATTGTAATCTGAATACTTCAGTCTGAGAGCTTTCATCTGTCATTAATATTTTGAATGTTTTCCTCTTTATTGTATGTCTGCTCTTACATAATATAAGGCATCTTTAGTCTACTTGATAGCATAACAATTCAAAATGGGCAATTAAAAAAATGCAACCCATGAAATGCATATATTGTCTATATTTATAGCTATGAATTTTGCTAACAGGTGTTTACAAGCTGTACTTGGAAATGNTAGAATTTCCTATTGTAATCTGAGTACTTCAGTCTGAGAGCTTTCATCTGCCATTAATATTTTGAATGTTTTCCTCTTTATTGTATGTCTGCTCTTACATAATATAAGGCATCTTTAGTCTACTTGATAGCATAACAATTCAAAATGGGCAATTAAAAAAATGCAACCCATGAAATGCATATATTGTCTATATTTATAGCTATGAATTTTGCTAACAGGTGTTTACAAGCTATACTTGGAAATGATTAAGGATAGCTACTATAAGGATATATATATAAAATACTTAATGCTTTGTCATTATTGCCATACGTAAAGAAAATATAGGAATGCAAATTTTGTCTTGGAAATGGAGATACAGATTGTATAGAGCTTGACACCTATTTCCACATTATTCTCAGCAGCTCTTTAACCATATAACCTTCTCTTTCAGATTTTAGTATTGAGTAAAAAACTGTGTGTGGAGCTCAGAAATGTGGAGGAATGGGAAATATATGCTAAAAAATGTCTGTTTTTAACTAATAGCACAGGTTGAACTATCACTTAAATGTCACTCCAATTGCTGTCTATTGAAAATTTTTTGTCATTTTCACATGAATGTCAAGTTTAATTTAAATTGTGCTTGTAATTGGTGAAAGTCAATCACTTAAGCACACCTCCCACTGAGGCTATATTACTTTTCCATCATTTAGTGTATAAGCATTAATCAACTTGAGTTCTCTGTGTGAGCTTAACATCCTCTTTGCTGGTGGTGTGATGATAACTAATTTGGATAAACTATTAAATGAATCTTCCCCTCTCAACCCAATTTCTCTTTAAACACTAGGAAAAATTTCAGTGCTGCTTTTCTGATTTTTGCTTTTCCCTTGCAGGAAGGAGGTGTGGTGGCTCTCTTTAAAATCTGTCGCCAGGATTGTTTCAGGTGCCTTTATCCCCAGGTGCTGAGAACACTGGCATCTATTTGCTGTGTAGAGGAGGGGATGCACCAACTAGAAAAGGTAGGCACTATCAGTGTTCTTCAGTGACTGCGTCATAAACTAGACCTGTCCTCTCTTTAATCTCTTCTAGCAATTGATAACTGGGTAGTGTTTGATACTGTGCTCCATTCTGTAGTAGCTTCTTCTGTGCTGAATATGTCTTTACAAAATTAGTCCCAGCAATATCATTATCCTGTTCAGTTGCTTGCAAAAATAAGGTAAGTGGAGACACTCTTTATAGAATAGGTAAATACATTAGCTACCACGTCAGAAAAATAGGGAAATTACAATTTCTGGATGCTCTGAAGTGTTTATTTAGAAACTCTGATATTTCAAATAACCCTTGAAAGACAGAAAGCTTTATACCTCTAAATCCTTTCTAGACACTCAAGTAAGGGCACCTGCTTGTGGTAGTGCAGTAACTTGTGAGAGTAGTAATTGCACAGGAAGAGCTAGCACTGGTATAGCAACTAACTAATAGAAACGTGTTTGCTAATCAGTAGCAGGTCTCATAAAAGCCAATTTGAACTGGGATAGCAAACAACTAAGCATTATTCAGATAAAATTACAGCAACTGCCATTGAGAGGGACCTGGATAAACTTGAAGAGTGGGCCCGTGAGAATAAAATGAAGTTTAATAAGTCAAAGTGTAAGGTCCTGCATCTGGGTAGGAGTAATCTTAGATATGAGTACAGACTGGGTGAGGAACTCATTGAAAGCAGCCGTGCAGAGAAGGACTTGAGGATCATGATAGATGAAAAGCTGGATATGAGCCAGTAATGTATACATGCAGCCCAGAAAGCCAACCGCATCCTGGGCTGCATCAGGAGAGGCATGAGCAGCAGGTCTAGGGAGGTGATTCTGCCTCTCTACTCTGTCCTCATGAGGCCCCATCTTGAGTACTGCATCCAGTTCTGGGGACCTCAGCATAAAAAAGATGTGGACCTACTGGAGCGGATCCAGAGGAGGCCACAAAGATGATCAAAGGACTAGAGAACCTCTCCTATGAGGACAGGCTGAAGGAGTTAGGATTGTTCAGCCTGGAGGAGAAAAGGCTTTGAGGGGATCTTATAGCAGTCTTTCAGTACCTAAAGGGGGATTATACTTTATAGCTGGTCAGATTGTAAAATGGCAAGTGGTTACAAGCTGAAGGAGGGGAAATTTAGACTGGAGATTAGAAGGAAATTCTTTACCTGGAGGGTGGTTAGGCACTGGAATAGGCTGCCCAGAGAGGCTGTGGATGCCCCATTCCTGGCAGTGTTCAAGGCCAGGCTGGATGTGGCCCTGGACAACCTGGTCTAGTGTGTGGCATCCCTGCCTGTGGCAGGGAAGTTAGAACAAGATGATCTCTAAGGTCCCTTCTAACCTGGACCATTCTCTGATTCTATGAACTGTTTAGGCTCCATTCCTTTCTCACTTTCACAGCCTACTGCTGTGTTTTGGAAAATGAACACTTCTGGTCACTAAATCATGATCTCATCCTTTGTATTTCATAAAAGAGTCATCTTCCACAGCTGAATAACGGCCTCTTCAAGTTAATGATAAACGATTTCGCTGCCACTTTACGTTGACGTGTCTTGTAATTTATTGCCCAGGATTCAAGCAAACTGACAGAACATCTGCAGCAAAAAACAACTCTCTGAGCTTACAGTAAATGAAGATTACTTAATTTTTTTTTTGACATAATGCTGGTTCAGACTGACACCAGAATCAGTCTAAAAGGATCTTTCATTATGTCCTCTATAATAGTGGAATTAATAGAGTTAGAAATAGAAAAGATTGATTCAGCTCACCTGGTCTTATTCCTGGCATTGTCAACATGCATTTAATGTGGGCCATACCAAGGCTGATGAAAAAGTAGTCTTAGAAAACCTGATAACTCTTAAGCTTATGTGTCTTTGATATTGGTCACAAGTGAAATTGCTGATGGTAAACTTTGCAAAATCAGGACTGGAGTAGGGCTCAAAGGATTCTTAACTGAAATTTCTACCACTGCTTTCAGCATTTAATTTGTCACCTGGGCCGTCAATTCTCAAATCATAGCTTGGCAAAACCTAAGTCTGAAAGACAAGGAGCTGGATGTTAATTTACTCACCTGACTGAACAGACAAGTTTATAACAGGAGTATTTGATTAACTCTTCAACTATTTTGCCCAAAATTGTGTTGCTGAGGATCCATATGTTATGAGAGTCTGCTACATGTCTGGGATTCTGGTTGGGGAGAATGGGATATTTTGCTATATATCAAAAGAAACAACAACATTTTCTCTGCACAGACGTTAATGCTCCTCCAAGTGCTAATAGAGGTTAAGCAACACAGGCTGGTACAATGCTATGTCATCTGTAAATAAACTATCAGCTGGTGACAGCTCAGGTTTGCCATTTCACAGAGCTGAGGAAAGACAGCAAACAAGAACGTTTTACTACTAGTACTCTTTTCACCCTATTTAGAGACAACAAAATATTCTGACCATAGGGAATTGATGGAAAGTGCATGGATTAGATGACCAATATTTTGATGTGAATAGCACTCCAGTTTTGGTATTGTATTCTATAAATAAGAATGATTTTTTTTCTTTCAAAATTTGAGGTACTCTTGCATAGAACAAAAGAAAAGAACAAAAAAGAGGGTTAACAATGTTAGCATTCCTGTCATTACAGAAATTACCACAAAACTTCTTACCTGTCAGAAATGGCAGCTTCTATTATTCAGCTGAGTACCTGGGTGGTTGTGAAGCATTTAATTTGTTCTAACGTGAATATTGTTATGCCACCTAGTGCAATTTGAACATCAGTGCAATTTGATTTTAATGAGAAACTTTATTAAAAAAAAATAAAGCTTGGCCTCCAAACAGTTCAGACACACAACCCAAACACACAGCACACCCTCCTTTATTTTTCAATTAGATTTTATGACCATTTAAGTGTTTAAAAGATCACTTAAAAGAAAGCAGCAAGCTGTCATTTCTAATGGAACACTTTGGGAGGTGAACTAAAAGGGGGCGGTATGCTTTCTGCAGTAATTGCAGTGCTTCATTACCAAAGACATTAGGAATACTGTTTATTTATCCAATCCTCTTTGATCTTGCTAATTCAGTAGCAACACAAGAAGGTGTAACAAGAACATCTGTGTTAAAGTAGATGGTTATTTAGAAAGTAAGCAAGGAAGTCAGAAGTTCAGAATCACAGAATCATTTTGGTTGGAAGGGAACTCTGGAGGTCATCTAGTCCAACCCCTCTGCAGCAGGCAGGGACATCCTCAACTAAATCAGGTTGCCCAGAGTCCTGGCAAGCCTCACCTTGAATGCCTCCAGGGATGGGGCCTCAACCACCTCCCTGGGCAACCTGTTCCAGTGTTCCACCACCCTGGTGTTAAGGAACTTTTTCCTAGTATCAAGTCTAAATTGACTCTTCTCCAATTTAAAACCATTGCCCTTTGTCCTTTCACTCCAGGCCTTTGCAAACAGGCCCTCTCCAGCCGCCTTGGAAGTTCCTTTTAGGTACTGGAAAGTCACTGGTAGGTCCCCCCAAAGCCTTCTCTTCTCCAGGCTGAACAATCCCAGCTCCCTCAGCCTGTCTTCATAGGAGAGGTGTTCCAGCCTCCCTGATTATATTCATGGCCCTCCTCTGGACCTGCTCCATCAGGACCATGTCCTTTCTGTATTGAGGGCTCCAGAACTGGACACAGTATTCCAGAGGAGGTCTCAGCAGAGCAAAGTGGCAGAATCACCCCTCTCACAGGAGGCAATCCAAGTAGAGAGTATTTTAATTTTTTTCTTGGCTTTTAAGATACCTGAATACTAGGATTTCTTTATAATAATTGCAAATTTAATGTTATTTATGTCATAGTGGATTTAAACCAGTTGTCTTGAGTGAGTTTTTGGATTGCAATGTGGAAATACTGTCCTTATTTACGAGTGAAGGAAAGCAACAATCAAGTTATTTCTACAGATACATAAAATTTAAGCTGAAATATTTTCCTCATTTAAAAAAAATAATTCTTGTTCTTCCTAGTTATCTTTAAATATATATCTGCATTACCCTCTTACCAGCATGCATGAAAGTGGTTATTATGTTTTCATTATCTTGATAAATAAGCTGATCTTCGCTATGATTAAAATGACCAAGTAGTTGTTGCATTGACTAGCTCTTACTCTTTCAGATGAATCTAGTTTGGCTGTATGTTGGGTAAAACACCAGTTTTAGAACAGTTATTTCACTTACAAGTACTGTCTTGTAAAAAGGTACTGTTACTTTGTTGTACATTGAACTACAGAGCTCCAGCAACTCACCAGTAATGAATTAGGCAATTAAAGTAGAAAGATAGTGAAGAATTAGTCTCATTTTATGACCAAGGAGTGTGTGTAAACAAATGTTGTTCTGTGTAACCTGTGCTCCACAAGTGGTAATTTTAGTGCATCAAGCTGCTTATGGATGTCTGGTTGTTTGGTACACTTTAACTTCATAATCCACCCTGACACCAGCAGGTGTCCAACCAGTCCCACTTCAGATAGGAGTGGAAAGACCCTAGAAAAGCAATTTAGAAATTTGCATCACTCCTGTAGCTGTCTGTCTCTGTACCCAAGAGAGCTTTGTCATTTCTGTCTGTGGCACTTGAACCTGCAAAGTTTTTTTAGGAGAAAGCTCACTGCATCAAAAATGATGGTTATTCTTTGTCTGGCCATTATAGAGACAATAGATAATACAGAAAATAGCTAAAAATGCTAAAACCAGAAGAACTGAAAGGAGTCTGGGGGAGATGGGCATGACTGGAAACTGAAGAAAAATGTTAGTGCTGCACATGCAGACCTGTTTCTGTAAGCAGCCCTGAGCTTTAGTGGCAGATTGATTATCAACATAGACATTTGTGGTGGATACTAGAGGGTACAATATCTGAACTTTTGTGAGTGTGCTTTGAAAACTTCATTCACTTCAAGGGTTCCCATGTAAGAAGCACTGTAGAAGGCACAGAGTTAGGATAGATTGAAATGTGCATTTCATGAAACTTAAGGTTAAAGAAAGATGATCTTGATTATCTGGTAACATACGTCCTGCAAATTGCATTAGGAGTAACTATTTCAAATACCATTTTCATTGTGAAGACATACAAGAAATCTAACAGACATTGTCTTCATTGTGAAGCTACCTTGCCTGGAAAAGGAATTTATACTTAAACAAAATAATACATCTTTAGCACATTGTTTGCCTAAAGCAGTTCTGCAGCCCTTTCCCTTCCTGAGGCTGCAAAATACAAATAGTCACTGAAGCAGCTGCCTAAATATTAACACTGGGCAGTGTATGCTTACTTACACTATTTAAAGTACTTTAGAAGGCAAGACACCTGGAATCAACTCATTAAGAGAAGGTATTCCAGAAAGACTGGTGACAACAGTTGTTACTTTTATTAATAAAAAACCTTCTTTGTAACAAATTACACAGCTTTGATCATTGTGCTTTAAACAAAATTGCCTAGGTATAGATTATAAATTGCTTTGAATTCTTCATTTAAAGCATGTTATATCAGATTACTTCCAGAAAAATAAGCCAGAGAAGGGGGGAAGTGATATAGGGCAAGGGTGGATATTAACAGCAAAACACAGGCTTTAGAAGTCATTAGAATGTGGGATGCTGTTAAAGGACCCTTATCTTGTCTCTTTCCTACAAAAACTGGTAACATGTCTTGTTGACAAACATACTCAGCACCTTGATGAGGGGAATATAATTCTTGTTTGTTCCCCAAAGCAGTGCTTGTGTACAGGATAAATATATGAAGCCTAATGGTTGGGAAGACACTGGAAACTTTCTGCCTGCTTAAAACCACAGAACATGGGCTTGTGTGCTAAAGGCATGTGAGATGATTTTGATGGGAAGAGTTCAAGTAATTCCTTTTATAACCCTTTGGCTGGAGGGTTTGCATAATGCACTTTTTTCCACCCAAGAACATTGTTTTGGGTCATTTTCCATGGCTGTTTGTAGCCAGGCTTTGGAGTCATGCTTGCAAAGTTATGACCAGTAAGCAGGAATGGATAAACAGATCTGTGCTGCTCTGAATTTTGAGAGAGGTGGATAATCTTCTGAAGACTAATTTGGGCAACTTCTGGCTCACAGCACACAAACTTGGTGTCATTGATAGCTGCAGCTGGGAACTGTCTCACAGTTGTCAGTGGGTAATTGTGCTGCCTTTTCACATAGTCTTTTTGATAACCAGGTAAATCTATTTCAGTAGCTGAGTTTGTGGTACAATTAGATAATGTAAAGTTTTAGGCTTGCAGCTCTTTAATTTACTGGACACTACTTCTCAGTAAGGCTGTTTAATTAATTGGCAGTGAAAAATGTGCTGGGTTTGGCAAATTACATTTCTGTCAAAGCCCCTGCAAAATTCATTAAATCATATCCTAAGAGTGCAGGAACTGCCCTTCTTTAACTGCTGGCTTTGTAGATATTAGGTGGTGTTTCAAGTTTTACCTCCTGATTACACAGCTATGTATACATAATTAGTAAATACAGCTTCTTTCAGCATAATCCCATGCAAGTGTAGCAAGTCTTATGTCATTGTAGAATCTGACCATCTCCAGATGTGACAGGCTGCAGTTCTAGGGAAAAATGCTTTGGAATTCATGGAAGAGACATGCTTCTGAAAAATCAGTGTGAAAACAGTCTTGAAAGCACAAACACTACAAAAAACCAAACGCAACCTGTCCACCCCACTTTATTGTCCAGAGAGAAAAGCAAAGGTTTTGCTTTTTGCTGGACTTGCTCAAGTGATGTGGAATTAAATAGTCAGACATGTTAGTGCAGGATTATGGGACATTGCCAGGACTCTGTAGGAAAAAAATGGTCACTGCCACTATTCCGATTCTGTTCAAATGGCTAATTAAATTATAGTGGTTGTGTTGTTGTAGCCCTGATGGTCTAAGGAAATATGTATCAGTTGCTCTAATAAAATATATTACTACTTCTTACAAACCTTGCTTCACTTTAGTCATACTATAGGTTTTAGAAGAAGGAGAAAGGAGTCAGAGAGTGTAGCACTAAAGATAAACATTTTGATAGTACTGGTGAAGTAGGTCAATGTGAGATTTAGCTAAGGAGCTGGTGAATAGCTGTCTTTTGAGGACACAGATTCTGTTGTTTATCAGTAGATCCTCGTTTAGATATTGGGCCTGGCCCAGAGTCTGCAATGCATACATGTGCACTTAGCCTTAAGCATGTGAGTGATTTCATTCAAGCAAATCACTACCTGTACAAAATGTCAGAGATGCACATCTGTTGGTCTGTTCAGACTGCAGTAAATTTCACAGCGAAATATTAATTTGATTGCTGAACACATAGTATTGTGGAACAAAGCAAAACTTTTAGAGTCAGATCAAATAGGTATGAGACTTTTTAATAAATGTTATCTGTCTTTTCAACAGGCACAGCAGACAGTCTATGGATGGATATATAAAACTATCTATAAATTGATAACAAAAGTGTGAGCTCTCTTCTAACCCAGCAGTGAATACTAAGTCTTCTCCCTTTAGTGTGAATCCTTTCATGACACCCACAGATTTAGGCTTTGCTTCCCTTTGTCCTGTGCTTAAAGTGGCATATTGCATAAACATGGATCTGTGATAACATCTCCACATGCAAAAATTTCATAACAGTCAAAGCAGCCCTGTTTTATTTGGATTTTGTCATGTTTCAGTAAGACCTGGTCAGGAGAAGGCATTGCAGTAGCATTCAGATACTATCAATAATGTGCTAAGAGTAAATCCTGCCAATGCTCTGTTGTATTTTTTTCAAAGGTCCAAAGCAGTGTTCATGCAGAGTGAGAGCTGATAGAATTAGGTTTGCCAATTTGGCATGTGATTCCCCTCTATGATGCAGGCACTGCAGGAAGAACAATCTATCTTCTCATCTATCCCTCTGTTCTGTCTTTTTATACACCACTATTTTCTTAGTGGAGGTGCAGAAAACAGTCCTCAGGTTTTTTTTTTTTCTTCTTATTTTAGAAAGATAAGCTTCATTGAATATTTTAGTTGTGTGTTTGGGTTTTATTAAGCTGAAAGTTCCTTAGCCTGTGCCAGGTTACTGAGGTGTACACTTCAATATGCAAGATCAAACTGGAGCAGTGCCTGTAGATTGCTGTTCACTCCAACTTCATTTTGAAAACTTGAACTGGTGCCAGCTTACCACTCTGCACTTGTTTGGCGCCCATATAATTTACACATGGTCTTTGCAGTCAGTTATGTTGGTATTTTATGCTATCTATTGATTTTATATTTCACTAAGTATTTTATTTAAAGCAATCTAAATAGTCCTAGATTTATGTTTCAGAAGTCAAGATGTTAAGAGAATTTTATAAATGAGAAATAATTTGGAAATCACTAGATGATGATTTTTCTGTAATGATTTAAAGTATTGCTTAAAGTGATGACAACGATCAGGGCAGCAAACGATCCACGAGTGATGTCTGAAAGAACAGAGGCCAACACAGGGAATGACAGGTGGGTTTTCCCTACCTAATAATAATAATAATAATCTATCAAGCAAATTTAATTTTAAGATGAAGGAAGAAGCTTACTCAGCTCCTAAACTGAAGGCAGAGATTAATGAGAATCAATTGAAGCATTTAAAATGAGTGCAGGGAGAAAGCTATTTTGGACCTCAAATGTTCCTCTTGTCCCTGATAGTGGCAGAAGAGAAACAGGAAATATGTGGCCTTACAGAAAGACTCACCAGAGGAGTAGCTTACATAAATCTTTTCACTCAGCAGGAAACTGTTCCATTGTGTATCTGCATTTGTATCCATATGTAAACACATACACTGAATGTGCTAATTTTGTATGCATTTAAATAGCTTAGCCATAGCCACATTGTGTGAAGAGAGATAGGAGTGAAAATATTTGTTAAATGAGACTGATATTTTGAGGGGGTAGCTAAAATTTCTGCTGAAATTAGATATACTAGTCTAACTGACCTGTCCTGCTGCAGACTCCATGACTCAGTATTGTTGGTGATTTTTGTGACTTAGAAAAGTTTACTGCTTGTAGTCTCCATTTCTTGTTTGCCTGACCATTGAGCTTGCCTAAAACCCCACTGATTTCAGAGACCTCTGCAGGAAAAAAAACATACCTACATAAACTTGGTTACTCAATAGGGATTGAAATGTCTTTGGAGCCTGAGAATGTAGTAATGGTGTTATTTTCCCTTCTAAGGCTTCTGTCACATTTTCCTGCCTGAATTAACTATGACTTTTGGAGTTTTCTAGTGCTCTATATGTTTTCTTGTATATCTATTCTTGTTTGCATAACGTTGAAGGCCTGAGCTCTCACAAATGCACATCACTCAAAAGCAAAAGGAGAAAAATCCTTTCTTCATCTAACTGCAGTTATAGAATTCCTCACTAATATAAAACTTCACTTACAGAGGTAGTGAATGACCAAACCCTTACAAAAAAATAATTCTCCTGGTTCCAGATGATTTCTATTCTTTCCTTTGGGGCATGCCAGTTGGAAATGTAGCTCTTTATATTCCATCTGCTGAAATTAACTCATCCATAAATGAGCTGATCTAAATCACACCTGTGGGTGACATGATGGAGGCTGCTAGATAAAGAATCCATAGTATGAGTTAGTTTTTCAGCCTGACAACTCCCTTGGGTTTGTTTTTCAGTAGTAGTTCGAACTAGCAAAATACGTAAACTTCAGCTTACCCTCAACTTAGACCTTGGCTCTTCTCCAAACCTACTTTTGTAATTCTTGTACTCTCATGAGTGTTACTACCCCTCCTTGGGTTCACCATGGGGTTAAGAAGGTGTTTGCATCACAGTGCTTGTCAGTGTTCACACTTGCTTAAGCAGTAAGGCTGTAAGTGTCCTGCTGTACTGCAGGGCTCAGTACAGGTGTAAACAGAATCTTAGTACCTTGTAGACACTAAGGAACCTTTGCAAATCAAGTCCCAGCAGTGCTCCCAAAATGTACAAGCTCTGGATCCTGTTACTTAGAAGGAAATTCACTTGTATTTTGAAAAATCTCATTTCATACATACACTGTTGATTCTGGGTTTTGTTCATTTCCACCCACTGTCTGCCAAAATCATAGTCAAAACACAGGGCTCAAAATCTCTTTTCTCTTTTGTCCTCTCCAGTACCCATCACTGCAACAAACTGAGAATTCACGTCACAAAACAGGGAAAAAGTACATACAGGAAACTTTTTTATAGGATAACAGCTTTGACCAGTTCTATTACTGGCCAGTATTACATTTTCTAGCCGTGGATTTGCTTGATTTGAATAAGTGCTTAGCAGTTTAACTTTCCAACCCAAAGAGCATTATATCAACAGAGAACTATTTTTGGATTTTCCTGTCAGTATTGGTATTCTGCATCTGTTGTATGGGCCAAATGCTAACTCTTACTGGAGATGAGTTTTTTTAAAGATGTAAAAAATGAGTGATAACTCTCTGAATGCAGTCTGAAAACTTCACCAAAGTGCAAGCTGAAAGCCACTTTTGCCAATTTATTGAGTGGTGCAGTGTAATCCACACGTTGCGTTATGCAATAGTGGCACCAAGTGGAGGCTGGAATTACAGCAGCGTTTCCATTGCTGCTCGGTAAGGGCTTGCTTAAATCCATCCCATTTTCATCTTTAGCTGGTTTAGCACCCTCTGTCTCTATTTCTTGCACTTTTAAAAACTTTTTATTGTAAGCACTGGATGCTTTGGCGTCTTGGCCATGCTAGAATTATATTAGATCTACAAGGAGAGGCTGGATACAGCAAAGCATATTGAAGTAACTGTTGTTTTGCAGTCAAGAAAGAGAGAGAATGATAGGCTGGACCAGGTTATTTACAGACTTTGGAATTGTCTTTAGAGGTGCAAAAGTCATTAGGTGAAGAGGCTGCTTATTAAGTGAAAGGTCTGTATTTTGCAAGTGATCCCTTTAAGTCACCAGGACTTTCTGTTGATTAGGTTAATAGTCAGTGTAAGACATACTCTCATAATTTCTGCAGAAATGACTGCTTATTTTAATGATAATAGGGAGTATCATTACAATGGCATTTATCCAAGCATTATGTAGTTGTAGGTAAGTAGATTTTCATCTTCATTTTATAGCACAGGGTGCAAGAGCAAAATTAAATCACTCAGGATTTAGAAGCTGCCTCAAACGTGTGATTGGAACTTCATGGCTGATCCAACCACAATGCTGTACTACTGGCTAGGTTGATGCAGTTATAATGAAAGAGAAGGCAACTCAGAACTGATAAATGGGTTTGAAATTTATTTTTGAGCTAAATACTTGATTAGTTGTGATAAACATTATAAAAGGGCATAAGACACCTTTTTTGTCACTCACTAAAGATTGCTTCCATCTCATTGTATGTCCTGGGGGAAGAACTGCGTTACAAAGTCACCTAGGATTTACTCATTCATGGATGAAGCTATGTCTCCTGACATCCTGCTCCTGTAAGAGGAATTTATTGTATGTGTTTAAAAGTTGTAACAAATTGCTTTTCCCCTTACTCAGAAGAAGATTTTTGAGGAATTGTGCCCGAGGGAACTGGCAGTGTTTGATTTCCCTGGCCCATGGCACTTCTGTGTCAGACTATGTTGAGAAACAAACTCTACACCTTTACTAAACTGGCTTTGCCATCTAAGTCGTATTGCAAGCAATACTGATGTAATTCTCAGTAAAAATTCTGTGTGCTGTCCTCCTTAGATTCATTTTCCCTTCAAGCCTCTTGAAACATGAGATAACACACTTACATCTAATTTTTGGCACAGTTTTACCACTTCTCTGCTAAAATGATTTCTGTCTTGTATGAACTAGTAAAAATGAAGGACTTGCCACAAAATTTATGAAGAAGGTAAGACACCTAGGTCCTATAGCATTGGAGAAGGCATTAGGACAGAGAAGTCCCAATTAATCAGATGAAGACTATCATCCCCCAAAAGGACAGGTAATTGAGATATACTCAAGTAATTACAATTGATTTTTTCCACAGGTGGGAAAAAAAAAGGACAAAAAGTGTGGCAATTGCTGAAAGTGGTAATGAAAAAGGAAGTAATGCTAAGTAGAGATGATACTGGCTTTTTTCTTTCCTTTTCCCTCTTAGTTTATGAAGAAACCTATGAGTGCTGACTTTTTCTAATCCTAAACAGAAGCTAGTAAGGGTAAACCTATACTAATAAATGGTATTTCAGAGTTGCAAGAAAGATGAGAGAGGAAAGGATATAACAAAGACCTTTCCAGTAACATGGATTAAGATTTACAATTGAATTAAGAAAGATCACTTGTTCAAGCTCATTGTAAGATGACTGATTAGACTTCTTCAATTTTATTTTCTTTGAGCAGAATAGTTTGTGGCCAGCTGTTCTGAACAGAAACATGATTGTATTTCATTTAAAATCCTTCAAGCATTAGACTAGGTACTGTCTTGCATTTACCTTGATCTTTTTATCTTGCTTTGTAATGACTTCTGTATTTTACTTCTGGTTAAACCTGGCCAGTATCTCTTTTGTGGCTAGGCAACCAGTCCATAGTGACTAGCAATGGAGAAGGCAGAGAGACACCCTGCAGGCTTTGTGACCTGAACCATCTAGGAGTAGTTTGGATTTACTTTGCTGTAGATGTACCCTTGCTCAGTGAAGGGGCTAATGAATCTCCAGAGTTCACAGTGAGTGCAGTTCTAGACCTGAGAAGATCTGAGTGGAAATCAGCAGTTAATAAGAAGCAAATATGTTGTTTCTAAAACTCCCTTGATGTGTGATAAACAATAATTTATGAAACAGTTTAAAAAGTTTTAGAAGAAGACATTAAAAAATCCCTCTATGTTGCTCTGCTGAAGTTTGAGAGAGATTATTTTATTGCCACTCCGGTCAGGAGAGGAATCTTAGGACCAAATACCTTCTATAAGTTCTATCAGTTTTCACCAGGTGTTGAGAAAACGTAATACCAGATGAAAACTAGTACTTTTTTACTTTTCTGAGATTCATGTTTGAATAAGAGTAGCAATTTTCTGTTATTACAACACAAATGGACTCTTATTGAGTTGCTCACTAAAAGTTTTACAGTTAGTGTTGCTAGTGTTTTCATTATAAAGGGCTATCATAAAGCTCTGTGCCTTCCTTTTAGAAATTCTCTGCCAGTAAAAATCTGGCATGTGTAAGGTCAGTTCTGGAGCTAATTTATTTAAATTAATTTATTAAAATAATTGAACAGCCATTGTGAGGTAATGAATGTAGCAACAAAAAGTTTTAGAAAGAACAACGTGGGTGAAGCACTGAGTCAGTTTTGGCAATTATGTGAATTAGATATTAAAACACTTTTCTGAATAAGTTGCTATATATATTTAATACATTCTATTAGATAACTTCCCTACTGTTATGGTGTTTAATTAGTGTACATGTGTTTCAAATACTGTTTGTTTGGATAAGGATCAGTTTCTGAATGCGTTTGCAGAACCTCAAATTTAAAGTAACAGTAAAAAACCCAACATCTTGTTCTATCTCCATTACTCATTCACTCTCTGTGCCTTTCTAATGTAACTATTTCCTGCTGTTGTTTCACTGTTGTACTTTGAGCATAGAGTAGGATTATGTTTGTTTCTAACTTCATGGTATAGTGATCTGTTCAAGCATTTAAATCTAATGAGAGGAAAAGTTGTATGGGAAATTATAGAAATAATTAATGAGCCCTTTTATTAATTCTTTGGCATAATCATGTTAAGATTTGAAATTATTGACTTAAACACATCCAGAATTCTACCAGAGGGTTATCAGATATTTTTCCTGAGAAAAGGAATACACTATGAGAAGTTAGATTAACTGATAATGACTGACTCTCTGACTGTGACCTCCATGCTGCTCTTTTTGGAAAGGAACAATTTCTCATTGTTGTAATGGATGAAGAGAGTACTCTAAAAATGTGGTGTGTATTGGATTTTTTTTCTTATGAAGAGGTACACTAACAGACACTTCTTGAAAATAAAATCCATGGTGGCACACCAAAACCTAAATAATGCAAAGTAATCAAACATGCTGAAACAGGGTTCTTGTTTTTAAATGCCAGACACTAGGTGTTTGGTAAAATGCCCTCATGCAATGAAGTGTCTGTGACATTATTTATTTAGAACTAGATGATCAGAACATGTTTTTTCCAGTGATCACATCTCATTTTCTGGAGTGCCCTGCTATGCGTAACCTTGGAGCCCCTGTTTGTTTATAGGAATAGTTGAGGTGTTGAGTTTTGGTGGTGTTTTTTTTTCCTCAGACTATGATCCCCTGGGGTAAATAAGAATGAGGGCTATGTGAAAACTACCAATGTATGGTCTTTCCCTAATTCACACTTCAGGTCCCAGTATCTTGTTCAGCATTCTTACATATAACACGACAGTTCCTCTCATCTTGTTGCCGAGTTCTTTTTGTGTCTGTATAGCTTCATTTTAATGAATTTCAGACCCTAAAGTATAATATATACTTTATACAAAGCCTTATCCATTATTTAAAAGAAACAAACATATACTTTCTGGAATTGGTAATGCAGATATCAAGAAAAATCCTACAAATAGGAATTGATTCCTGCAGCTTAAAAACAAGCCACTATATCCAATCCTCCAGAATGTAGGGCATTAGTATGAAGGCCATTGCAAATGACTTTCTTTTTCCAAGCTGCCATGCTCATTTTGTGCCCAGTTTTCCTTCTATTTTATCAATGCATCCAAATTCTGTGAACACCAATAGGGGTGGAATAGAAGGTTCTGTACTACAAATGACTTCTACATAACTCCAAGTGAATTCCTTTGCAGTTTCTTCTCCTGCCTTTTGTAGCCAGTCAGCAGCTATCCTGCAGAACTGGAGGCATGTAAGTAGATGAGGAAAGATAAATGTTTCCTTGGGTGGCTCATTTAAGTTTGTAGAAAGTAGTTTGAAATAATGTAAACTGTGATTTGTGGGAATGTGTGAGCTGCTAGGCTAATAGCAGTTCAACTCCTGGTTTCTTTTATCAGCTACAGAAATAATACTTTAAAAGAATGTCTTAGCCTTCATAGAAGTCCTCAAAATCGAGGGAGTTCAAAGTCAGCTGTTCTTTTAGCCATTAAGCAAGAGAAGCCTGGATGTTGATCATGCTGATTTTGTCTATCCTTTCTGTAAAAACTCTTATTCTGTTACCTCTTTGACAAACATCTGCAATAAGCTTAGAGCATCCATGAGTGCCAAAGAACATGCCCAGTGAGGTTACTGCTTGACTACTTTCTGTAGGTTTCATAGGGAGAAAAGCTTTATATACTATTAATCCTTTCACTCTTAGTCAGCCAAGACTAAGGAACTTTTTTCATCTTGCTCTGCAATTTGTCTTTCTGCAGCACACCTTCAAGTTTGCATCTTTCAGGCTGATATAACTGTCTTTTTTTATTATAAGTTTGAGGGGTTTTTTTATGCTGTACAATATTCCTCATATAGATCAGATCATCTTCACGCTATGCCTTGATGGCTAAAAGCAAGGAAAAATAAACTTCTCTTCATTAGGAAACAAACCTCTGGGAAAACAAATTCATCTGAATGTTAGGAGTGGGCAAACAGGAATGTTAGGGAAAGTCATAGTATGAGAAAAGACTTTGGCAGCATTTTATACAAATGAAGACAGACATTACTAAGAAGGTGGCAATGGGTCTTGGTTCATGGATTGGCTTGGAAAGGCTGCCTTGAGCCCCTTTATGAAAAGCAGAGTTAAGACTGTTGTTGTGTGTAATACTTCAAATTGTGAAGTCATTAATGCAATTCATCCAGAGTTCTGTGTTGGTAGCTTTAACAGATGCCTAGTTTTAGTCAGTGTTTGTAGGAGGCAGAACCGGTATACTAAAGAAAGAAGAGAGCTGCCTCCAAACTCATTCATTCCTGTTGCAGAGAAAACAAATTATTTTCCTTTCTGAAGACTTGATCTACGCAGTGAAGTGATCATGCATTTATTTTATCCCTTGGATTAAGGTTTCTATAAAAGGACTATGCTCATAAGGATGTAAGTTCCTGGCATTTTCCCAGTTATCAATACTGAAATATTAGTGATTGAGCATTTACTGAATGCCATTCCTCAAATGCAGGGTCTCCACAGCATTTTGTTGCATTCATGGAATTCATTTGTTTGCATTATCTGGCTAACTGGTTCTTTTGTATTGCCAAGGTGATGAACAGATTTGACATTTAGCTGATTACTTCACCAAAATTAAACAGAAAACAGGGCAGCCATCCAAAGTTCCTTTCAGTGTGAAAGCTAATTATAAAAATGCTTTGAGCAGCAATTTCTTTTTGGATGTTAAAGTGCTTTTATTAGATTGTTCCTCTGTCATTTTAAAATTTATTGCTAGACACTTATAAATGGGGTTGCCTGCTGAAGTAGAATTATTTTATTTTAGTTTCTATATTTAAGATGGAAGACAAAAGTGTACAGGGCAAATTTTAGGCTGCATCTGTTAGGATTTTACATGATTCTGAATAGAAAGAAGAAAAATTACCTAGCGCTGGCTTTTCTGGATCAGTTTTATTTTTATACTGAACAAAACCATATAACCACTTCTACTTATAATTCAACAACTCCTAATTCCAAAATCAATTTCTTAACAAATAAAAATATGAAATATGTAATTTAAAAGTTGAGTATAGTCCTGTATTGTTAGAAGCTTTTATTTTGTATGTAGACATAAACAGTGGTAATGGAAAAATCTAACCATGTGCTTGTACCTGCCTTTCACAAGCCATTGCTTGTTCTGCAATAGCATAAAACTACTCTAAAGTAATTTTTTTGAGGTCATTGAATAAGAGTGGCCAGGTGAATTTTAACTAGCAAATTTAGAGCTGAAGGGTGTTGTATCCTCTTAACAGATCTTAGAAGTTTCTTGGGAAATATATATATGTATTTTTAATGCCTTGGAATATATTTAACTTTTTACACTGACTGTTGTTATCAACATGCTTTGGACCCCAGACAAGGTGTGATCTGGACAGGTTTCAAGGTGATAAAGTTGGGGATTTTTGCATATGATCTTGTCTAGCACACTTTGGCTTCTAAATCATCTTGTGAGGACATATATTAATTCTTGACACTGAGATCTATTAATATACCTTGAAGCCAAGTGAATTATGTGAATCTGCTGTTTCAAGCTGTAGAATTCTGCCATAACTAGGAGGAAATATTTTGCTGTAGGTAGATTAATGTTGAAAGCTTGTCAAGAAAAAGTTTAATGGTGAGAATTTATTCTTCCTCTTCTTGCCAGTACTTGAGCTTCTATACTAAAACCCATTTGTAACCTGAGGAAAAATAGAGATATAATTTCTTTTGTATTTATCTATTTTAGTAGAGTTTCAATGATATAGTCTATTGCCTATTAAAAAATATATCCCAATGACTGATCTTTCAGAAGGCAGTTTTTGCTCCCATCAATCTGAGAGGTTTTCTTATAGAATACAGAAAGTGTCAGTGGTTATCAAATAACTTAATTCATGCCCGTTGCAGTATAAGTAATTAAGATAACTTTACATTCTGTATTAATAAATAACATATCATGAATAAGAGATTTGCTGAATAACCTTTGTGGAGGTAATAGATAGGAGTAAACGTGCATGTTCTGGGACAGCTTTGAATAAACAGAGAATGCAGTCTAAACAGATCTAAGAAAGAGTCTTGATCAGTGCATAATACAAATGTGGGTTTGCTTTTGGTTTGACTGTAAAAAGTATATTTGCTAAGCCTTCGTCACTCGTTTTTGTATCTATAAACTGTCCAAGCAACATATATTTGACTATACATTTTCAGATCTTCAAACAAATAAGGGCATTTTAAAAAACAATTACTCAGTGAAGTTTGTAAAAACTGATCATTTGTAAAATGTCCCTATAGTTACACCAGTTTTACTAATATGAAGATTTTAATTAGTGACCATAAATGTTCACATAAACATGTCCATAATTAAGTAGGTAAATCTTTATTCTCTGTTCCTTCTAAGTACATCTACCTACCTGCTTGACAACATGATGCATTACTCAGGGATGTGTTAAATAGGGGGAGAAACACACTGTTAATATGCAAGTTCAGAGCTTATGTCCCTCTCTACAGACAACCTTCCTTTGCTGCTTTTACTTGTTACCAGGTGACACATTTCTGCAGTTTAAGTATCCCATGGGCTATGCTGATGCAGTCTTTCATTGTGTCAGTGAGTCTTCTCTAACTCAGAGCAAGGCATGCATGTAAAATATATCTGCCTAAACTGTAAGGAGCTAGTTTAGAACACTTCAGACACTCTAAAAGCATAAATCTGTGAACATCTTATTTATTTTTCTGTTTTTCTTCTAAGTAAGCAAGGGCTATATGGAGCTAGTTTTAATATGAGAGCTGTGTAAGCTTATCTGGTGCAATTTGGTGAGGGTCTCTCCTTAACAGTGTTTTTGATCCTGCATTGGTTTTGTGACAAGTTGAGAAAAAAGTGGCAAATGAATGCATCTGTGAAGAACTGCACACTCAGGCTTGAGTCTTATAGTGGGACATGCTCTAACAAGAGCTTAAGTGAGGCTGTGGCATAGTAGCAGGTAATATTTGCTTATCAGAGCTTGTTTTTGGATTAATGTTTAACTTGAGACACCTGTCAGAGAAGGTTTGCTTTCTTGGTCAAAATCAGTTCAGCAGAAATATTAAAAAAGAAGGAAATGCAAGACTTTTTGCTGGTCAACAAATTTTTATGCTAAACTGATTTATATTTGCTAAATTGAATCTTCTTATGCCATAAATGCCACCAAGTTTAAGTAAGTTTTGAAAATAAACTGTTTTCTTGGCCATGGCCAAAAAAAAGAGAACTGTAACCCCATCTTTGGTTGCAGAAGGTATTTCCTGGTGTCTTTCCAACCTATACCTATTGCTTTTCCATAGGTTGATGGAATATTGTGCCTAGCTGACATTCTTACTGATAACAGCCATTCTGAAGCTACTCATGCAGAAGCAGCAGCAGTAATTGCACAGATCACATCTCCACATCTCACATTCACTCAGCATCTCAGCAGCTTTCTGGAAAACATGGAAGAAATTGTAACAGCACTTATCAGTAAGTTCTTTATGGGGCTTCTGAGTCTTTACAGTTAGAACAATAGCTTGGGGTAGGACTCTTTTTCATTAAAATATTCTCTAAATAATGTTTGTCATTCTCTCCTTAACAGATAAAAGAACTCAGTCATTTTTAATTTTGAATCAGAGCATTCTGCAATCACAAAATATATTTTACTCCAGTTCATATTTGAATAGAATTTATGCATATTTGTCAAAATAATATATGTGAAATTCTGCTGTAAGAGCCACAGGAAAGACTCAACAAAGTATCTTCTTGTCCTATGTTCACCTGTAAAAGAGCAGTTTCTAAAGGTTGCTAACGTTTATTCCTGTTGTATTTCCTAAACTTGCTAGAAATCAAGCTCTCTACCACATGTACAGTTTGGGTCATTCAGTTTGCTTCTCATGTGTAAAGAGATCAATAACTCTGGATATTTCTCTACCGAGCTGAATGGTTACAGCTGAACTACAGCACTTCAATTTTCATGCATGTTGAGTGGGGTTTCTTTCTGTGTGTGTTTTTTGTTTGTTTGTTTTAATGAAAAACAATACAATAGTGTCAGTGCTTGAGGATCCTGCAGTGACTGGGAATGAGCTGAGAAGGATATAGGCATTCTTCAATATGCACAAATCAAAATCAGTGAAACAATTTATTCCTGATGACCAGCCTGTCCAGCCCTGAATCCAGGGGGTGCTGAGCTTGGTTCTGCTATAGCTAGACTTCTAGAGGCATCTGACCTGACTTGAGATGATTTTCCAGGTTGTTACAGCAAACAGACAATCTGAACAGCCTATCCAGAAGATATTAGCAGGTGGAGCATTTCTCCAGTTGTCACTGTTTAAGGTCCACAGGATTTTTAGTAGGAAATTTTCTGTCCAGGAAATGTGAGCATTAAAAATAGAACATGTATAACTCTGGAAGAGCTGTTTCAGTAATCACATATCAGTTTTTCCTTGTAACATAACTCAGTAATTGATTTACTGTAATATGTTTAATTTTTAAACTATGCTGAAATCCAACTACCAGCTGATTCAGATCTTAGTTGAAGTACATATGTGCAAGGAATTAAAAGGTAACTGTGTTCTCAGCACTTCTTATTGCAGCTGGAAAATATGTAGGATGATCTTTGACTATAGAGAAAGAGGATTAGAGATAGGCAATGTGTATATGTATCTTGTTCTAAAGAATAGGATGTGCAGCAGAAATATTCTTTCATGGATCAGTTACTGTTAGACTTCTGCCTCCTCTATTTCATTTTATTTAGTTATCTCAAGCTTTATGTTGAACCCCAAAAGGGTTGTTAAGCCCTGAAATAGGCTGTCCAGGGAAGTGGTGGAGCCACCTTCCCTGGAGGGATTTAAAAGATGTGTAGATGTGGCACTTAAGGACATTCTTCAGTGGTGGAGCTGGCTGTGCTGGGTTAATGATTCAACTCAATGATCTTAAAGATCTTTTCCAACCTAATTAATTCTATACTACTATATAATTGTCAAAATTAAAATTACTTTCTTTGGTTTGTTTTGGTTTTTATCTTGATGATTATGAATTTGGTCCTGGATACCAAGATTATTAATGCAAGTCACAGATGCTTAAACATTGCTTTGAAACATCTAACCATGTTTTTTACAATAAAGGAATGACTTTTATTCAACTTGTTTTCTACATTCCTAGAACTGTGCCAAGAAGCCTCATCTGGTGAGGTTTTCCTGCTGGCTTCAGCAGCTCTTGCCAATATCACTTTCTTTGATACTATGGCTTGTGAAATACTGCTGCAGTTGAATGCAATGAAGATTCTTCTAGCAGCATGTTCAGACAAACACATAGTGGATACTCCATATTCCCGAGATCAGGTGAGTGTTTTCTCAACAAGATTCCGTCTGAGCGCATCTCCATGTAAAAGTCAACAGGTTTCATCTCTTTGTCTCTTTTGACATCATCAAAACTAAGTTGTTTTCATGTCTGCCATTTTTTGTTCTTTTCAATATATGGCTTCTATTTATCTGCTTCTGCTTGTTTTTATTATGAACACTATGAAATAGAACAGCTTTAGTTGTGATTTTAGGAAAAACCCACAAAACAGAAAACAGGAAGTTACATGTTTCTGAGATACTAGAATTATTTTTTTCTCATGAAGATGGCACAGCAGTGACACAGAGGCCTGGAGAGGCTGTGGAATCTCTATCTTTGGAAGCCTTCAAAAGTTGACTGGACAGAGCTTTGAGGCAAATAAGATATGGAGACTGCAGCCTAAATATAAAATTGTCAGTTCAAAGATGAATTAGCTCTTTAAGCTGAATAAGGATCTGATTCTCAGCCCATTGACGTTGGTGGGCTTTGGCTCAAGTCCTGACTGCATGGTAGATGCTTTGCAAGTTTTACTGCCAAACACTGCTGATGTACTTTAGTAGTTCCCTTTCTCTTTTTGCCAGTTTTTTAAAGTAAAGAGATGGAGAAAATTAAAGGTCTGTACTAATGCACAGATGAAGTCAGAGGCAACTCTTTTGCTCCTATTATGTCCTGCCATGCAATGGGGTGCAGCAGAGGCACTGCTTATTCGGCATCACTGTAATTAATTTCACCTCAGCAGAGTAACAAGTAGTCAAAACTCTCATAATTCAGGGCATTCTTGACTTTAACCATCATCTTAGGCTCTTCATAGAAAAATATGAAATATGTATGTTTGTGTATCTTTGTGGATAATTTTTTTCTCTTGGCATTCCCACTTGTCTCCTCAGTGTTGCTTGTATTATCACCTTACCTGTGAAGTTGTGGAGGTATAGACTAACAGCTTCTGATATTCAGCCAAAGAATTAATGTGCAGTGAATGCATTCATTTTACAGTGGTTATTCCTAGATCTAAATTCAGAGAGTTATGTTTCAAAACATTTTGGAGGTGGAGAAAGACTTTTAAGTTGGAAGGAGAAAATGGAAATTGTTTCTGCTTTTATAATAAACTCTTAAAAATATTCTTTTTCTATGTTTCGCATCCTTTTCTCTGTACTTCCATTCTTTTCATATTTGCTTTTTCCTTTTGTTGCCCTTTCCTCTCTTTTTTCTCTTGCATGGGAGACCGTAGGGACAAAAGAAAGGAGTTGATGAAGAGTTCTCATTTTTTCAGACAAAATGTGTGTTTAGTGTATGGTTCTGCCTTTCAATTTGATGCAGGATAAGACAATGTCCTTCCATCCAGGTCTGGTTGGGAGAATAAAATCTCAGCTCATTTGAAGACCTCTGCTATCCTTTGCTAGTTCAGTGCAGCAAGGTTTGTATTCCTAATACTGCAGCTGTCCTGATTTTGAGGAAGCTGTTTAACTTCTCTGCATTTTTTGTTTAATCATCTGTAAAGTTGGACAGACATTGCACTTACTCAGTGTAAAGTATTTCTAGAGGAAACATGTTATGTCAGCATAATTCATTGCAGCTTTATTTTCTGCCCTTGCCTGCCAGGTTCACAGTACAATCAGGCTGGTGCTGGGCTGTTTACTGCAGAAACTATAAACAAGAGACTTTGCTACAGGCTGTACTAATCTGAAAGCCATAAGCCAGAGATGGTTATGTATGCATCTTGCTGTATTTCTTGTCTTCAGTCCTTCAGGAAATGAGATAGCATATTTTGAACAACCTCTGGGTTTTGCTACTGATCTATTTTTCCAAAACCAAAATCACTGCCTAGGTGAAGGTTGGGATTTTGCTCTTAGTTCTGATCAACTGAGCTCATAAAAATTTTTTTCTACAAATTACAGTTTCTTCTTTTCTTTTCCTTCTCAAGGAAAAAAAACCTTCTAGGAAGGCACCAGAAATTGCTTCCTGACTGCTCTGCTTGAGTTAGTGGCAGTTGAACTATTTCTCTGCATTTTCTGCCTCTTCTAAAATGGGAGTAAATAAGTTTCCTCCCACATACTCAAACCCGGATTCCAATTAGGCTAGCTAAACAAGCAAAGTTGTTTCCTACAGCTGCGCATTGGCTTAGGCCAAATTATGCTCTGCTCTAGGGAGACCAGATATCCTAGATGTCTTTGGTTGATTGAGTCAGTTTCAAAATCTAAGAAACTTTCTAACACCATAAAGGAATCTGAAGGATGACTACATTTTTTCCCTTCCATTTTCATCTGAAAGACAGAAAACTGTGGCCTCAGAAGGGAGGAGACACACTCTAGCTTCACCACTATTGTAGAGCTGTATGACCTGGTTTATGGGTCATGCCCATTCACCACGTGACCCATGAAGGACATAGTTCCTAGTGCTTCTTCAAAACAAAAAAATGTAGAAATCTGGTTAGTCTGCCTATTCTGTAGTTAGATTAGTCAGCAATATGAAATAAAATAAATAAAAATATAGTAGAGACACCTTTCATTCCAGAAGGTAAGATTCCTTTAGTTTTAGTCTCTCATGCTCTGCCTCAGCATTTTAAAATTATAGTTCCCTGACACTCTCAGAGCAGACCTGGGCTTCACAAGAAGCTTCTGTCTGTAATCACTCTTACTATTTTATGGGGATGATTGCCTCTTCCAGTCAGGTGACAGAAAGGCCTACTGATCCACTTATATTTATTTCTCTGTTTTCAGGAAAAAAACTGAATTCCCAACCACAATAATGCTATCAGAAGCAATGGGAATTAAATTTTCTATTTTAAGCAATATAATGTCTCAGAGAAAATTTCTAAAGATTTCTTAGCAAAGTATTTTCTCCCAATCGATATCATCCTGGAAGGGTTTTCTACCTAAACATGACGTAATGCCTGTTCTTGATCCTTGCTATATGTACTCTTCTGCAGTTTCCCTGTGGATTGATCTTGAATCCTGAAGTTGAAATGGTTTTAATTTATATTCAGAAACAAAACCTCTGTCTTGGTTCTGATAACTGTTAGATGTCCCTTTTCTTCTGACAATGGGAATCTGGAACTTTGCGGACACAGTCTGATTTATCCTTATGTCATTTATTTGAACAAATTACAATATATTTTTA
This sequence comes from Bucco capensis, assembly GCA_013396975.1. Classification (NCBI taxonomy): domain Eukaryota; kingdom Metazoa; phylum Chordata; class Aves; order Piciformes; family Bucconidae; genus Bucco; species Bucco capensis. The sequence continues at coordinate 94,341 of VWZO01008936.1, read as the reverse complement.
TGGTATGTAGAAAAAATAATGTTATTTAGTGATGAATCAACCTTAAAGGAGTAATTGACTAAGGGAATTAGCAATACTATATCGATCTACTTTGCCACTCAATTAAATTAGTTGCTAATTCTCATCTTGAGCGTGTCTCTTTCTGTTTATGTTGGGACTGCCAACAAAAGCCTACTGAACAGTATGCCTTTATTATCATTAGAGGTATATTAACATCACATCTTGCACCTCTGTAGATACCTCCTCTGAGGCAGGTGACCTTCAAATGTGGAAGATATTGCCCCATTAACAGGCTAAACCATGTGCATTCATCTTCCAAATCCTATTGCATCTTTCTTCTTGAGTAGCTGGTTTCACAATAATGAGAAACACTTTTAGATAATCTTAAATCTCCTGTTAAGGGAAAGTTATCAAAGAAGAACTAAAGTAGAACTAATACCACTTTTCAAAAGATAAAAGTGTATTTTGTTTACTAGAGTAACCACAAGATCAACACTGATAATTTTACAGTAATGGATGATATTGTCAATACCAAGACATACCTGTGTTTACTCTGTTTATTTATTTTCTCTATAGAAACAGGTTTTTTTAGTTAGGTTTTAGATGATTTTCCTGGGCAACTGTGATACTAGCAACATGATGCCTTTCAAGACCTACTAAGATTTCAAAAGATAATATAGGTAGAACTCAACTGTTATTGATGGTAAGGGTCTTTTATATAGCCCCTTCTGGAGAAGGTTACAAACAAACCCGTTAGGCTAGTTCATAAATACATTGCAAAATATAGGGACCCATGTAATCAACGCAAAGGAAGTGTAGATATAACCTCAAATCATTTTTGGTGTCAAAAGGTACACACAAAATATTTTTATGTATGGAAATACTTATTAGACAAAATAACTTGAAGCAGTAGAATAATTGGCATGTATTCAAATTGAGGTTAATTGAATTCTTCATCTGTGGCTGAGAGAGCCGTATGGGGTACAGATTCTGCATAGAGGAAGCATTTTTCTTTAACAGGATATAATTTAGAATGAGAAAACATACACTCTGCCTTAAACACAGTTAATAATTAATATGGAACAAATACATAGATGTATACGGAGTTACCATCTTTCTACCTGTCACTCTGTAGAGTTTCAGCGACTCATTTACATTCCAAGTAAGTATATTTATTCAGAGAGATGACACTGTAACACTACCTTCAAAAGTGGAAGACCTTTATGTCACAGCATTGAAAATGAGTCATCCTTGTTATTAAAATGGCAAAGTGAGATCAGAATGGTGATTTGATCTCATGCCTACTCTAATCTAAGAAGTTTGCTCATTTGTGAACTGACTCTGTACTGTTAAAAAGCTGATAACCTGATCTCAAATTGATGATTATTTTTGAGGCTGATCAATTTTTCTCAACTAGAACAGAGAAAATTAAAATCTCTTAAGAAGATTATTTCTAATTTGTACTCTAATGATAATATTTATTATTTGATCTCTCATATGCTGTTAATATTGAGATATGTTTGGATGCAGAAAGCAAGTTATTTGAAAGATAAAGTAAAAAAGAATACTCACAGGATGTATGAGAGAAAGTATGTGATACCAATAAAAAGTACAGGTGATTGAAAGCCAACAGCTCCACCTGATCCAATCTCTGTCAATGGCTTGCTGTATCACTTTAAGCAAACTGAGTTACACCTAATCTTGAAAACAGTCTATGCTATTTTGGGTAAGAAATTCTGTAAATCATGATCTCAGAATGTACTTCTGTTGGTACAAAACCTAATCTTGGCCTTAGCTCAGGAAAGGTATAAATGGATTTTTAAATCTGGCTCATTTTGGGACCATGCTTTGACATACAGATGACTTATGGCTTCAGTAAAACTGAAAAATGCTTCTTAAACACCCCCTTCAATGAAGGCTCAAAACCTCAAATCTGTTGAGAGGATTTCTTAACATGTCAGCTGAACCCTGAAGCAGAAGGGTAGCAATAACTCAGTGCTACTCAATGTATACTGTGTGCTGGTTCTTAGTTTCACTGTGAGCTCTGCCTGAGGTAGAATGCAACTACAGGATTGGTTCCTCAGGGCAGATCCTGGCTAACTTCTCTGTAAGGCTCCAGAGGTTTTTTGTCTGGTTGGTTTTTATAAATTTTCATCTTTTTTTTTAGCAAATTGACCACAGAACAAATTTGCTGCATGGATCTCTATATGACAGACTTCCACCTATGAGCATAGGAGTGTGAGAAAAAGAGGGTTTACTTCTCTTGTCTGGATTTGAACTAGCAGCCATCTGCAAGATAAAGACCCCTGAGAAATCACAAAAATGGGAATAGGCTATTCAACTACAAGAATGCTTTTTAATTTTATTGGGTTTGCTGTAATTCTGTCATACTAATTTTATAAACCACAGTGCTATTTAATATTGCTGAATTGTGAGGCTATAGTTTGTATTTCCTTCTCTTTTAATTACAGGTGGTAACAATATTGGCAAATATGTCTGTCTTGGACCAGTGTGCTTCAGAAATCATCCAAGGAAATGGTATGTATTTTAACTGAATTATATTCTGTGTGTGGAGAATATGGGTAGACAGGAAAGTAATGGTTACAAGTAAAGGAAAAAGGCTTCACTAATTCTGTATTTTGCATCCTATCTTTGCTGGATACTGCGTGTTTCTTCAGGGTTCAATGTGAGTTCTCAGGGTGGTTCTGTGTAACTGAAATAAATTGCCACCACTTCAGAAAACCTTGCATGTATGGCCATATTGCTGATGTTTTGTATGACTTTTTCATAGATGCAATGCAAAGAATACAGAGTTTCAACAACTTTTAGTCTGATAATTACTTTGTATAAAGTGGCAATTCTCACACATTGAAAAACATCATTTGATACTGAGCCATACCTGCATTTTTTTTCACTTTTCCCACAGGTATTCAGAATTATTTTGAAATTTGAACCATTATGTTCTTATTACTATACAGGAGTTCCCTGTTTTTTCCCATGCTACTTTAAATGTATTATAAGAAATTCATTATGTTGAAAAAAAGGTAGGTGTAATGGGCCCACGAGAAGTCTGAGAAGTTAGATTAATAATTCTGTGGATAAGGATATAAGGCATAACTGCCTTATTATTAATTCTGCCAGTAAATGCATGGACACACAAAATTATAAGACAGGTTTTTTGTTCTTGGCTTGGGTTTTTTTTTGCTTGTTTTTCTTTTTTTTGTGGGAGATGTTATATTCCAATGAAGCATCATAACTATTGTTTTTTTCTGTCCCATAAATATCTTTTCTACACTTTTTTAATTAAGGATTGGATAGGAATGATTTGAGTTTGGACCCATTTGAATGTTTGACATGGCTGGTTGTAGGTGGGAGATGGGGCTTCAGATAGCATTTGTGTAGAAGCAGATCTGGAAATAGAACTGGCCAATTCTTAGGTAATACTGGATTTAGGTGTTTCTTGCATTTTGGGGAAAATCGAGCTCTGTGCACACAAATGTATGTATTTACCTAGCTTGCTATTTTACTTTTGGGACTGAGTTTTTTATTGGAGAGAGGATAACAGTGGCTCTTACATTCTTCTAGGTGTTCAACTTTTAATGGAAATGCTCTTTGAAAGATCATCTTCAGGCAACTCAGCAGAAGTTGCTGCTTGTGAGCGAGTTCAACAGAAATCTGCAGTTACACTGGCACGACTCAGCCGAGATCCTGAAGTGGCAGACATAGCTGTAAAACTCAGCTGTAAGGATGTATCACTAGCTTAATGGCAGACTGAAAAAGAGGGAGGAACTGCCAGTCATGAAGAAACTCTTTCAATGTTTATCCTCACTTGGTAGACTTTATGGAATAGGTTCCCTATACAGTCTATCCAGAGAGTGACTGAGGCGGTTGTAAATGAACTTCTGGCTCATTTCCCAGAGGAACCTGAGGTGCAGCATCCACTCAACACATAGCTGTGGCAGACTGTGCCAACTGACAGTGCTGCCTCCTCCATTCTTTTATTTAGACCCTTGTGTAGAATCTGTTAGTGGACAGAAAACTTGGACCCTTGCAGGTTCAGATGTGATAGATTTAACAGGAAGGAACAGGTTCTTTTGGCTGGAGTTTAAGGGCATGTGGGAGGATTGATAGGGAAGAAATGGAGGTCACAATTCCACTCTGAAATAACAGTAGTAGGTAAAACCAATGATTTTTTGTTTCTTTATACTTTACAACTATTAGTTATGACTGCTCTCAAGTGCATAGCTCCATGGACATTCCCTTACATATTTGCATATAATCTTTGCATTAGAGATCACATGTACTACAGAAGATAAATATGAATCAGCTAAAAAGAGAATGAATCAGCTAAAAAAGACCCCATCTCAAAATAAGAAGATTGTTTTTCTAAATTTTTCCTCTCATACTCTTTTTTGCACTCAGGTATTCCTCGCCTCATTAAACTTTGCAGATCACCAACTGAAAGAAACAACAGTGATTCTGTTTTAGTGGCATGTCTGGTAGGTACATTTTAATCCTTCTTTCATGTTTATCCTGAAAAATGCAGAAAAAATCCAGCTCTTTAGATTTCAAAATACATAAGTATTGTAGGAATGTTTTAGATTCATGCCAGACTCTCCTACTTTCTCCCTTAAGCATAATCCTCTATGGTGTCAATTATTTATCCTCTGATTGAAGATTTAAGCACATAGGGGAAAATGGCTTTATTTTCACATTATGTAGCACTTCAGAATTTCACTGCAACACTTCAGAATTTAAGGTTTCAGTAATTCTCAAATTCCATTCTCTGCTGATGCTGTTTGCTGAAATGAGCTTTCAGTCACAGGGGTAGCAGTCCTTCATATGCACAGATATGGAGGGAAATATTGATGTTAATCAGCCAAAGAGAGGAAGGGGGATTTCTTGCTTTCACTACAGTGTATATATATATTTTTTCCTATTTGAGTCTCCAAATACAGTGGCCAGCAGGGTAACATTTTCTCTGCTTAGGAGAAAGATCCCAGCTGTTGGCCCTGCGCTACATGGACTGTGAGCCCCAGCCAACTGTCAATTGAATAACTTCATCTAGCACTGTGAGACAAAAGTGCTCTGGAGACATGGGTGATCTTGATGAATCAAGACTGAAGACTATTGTTTGACAGTGCTTTCTAGTATTAATCGTATTTTAAATGTAAAAGTTATTACAGCTTTAAAGTTTTGTTTGTTTAAGCAGAACTCATTCAGGATGAGGAGAGTCTGAATGTGAGCATAAGAAATGCTGTGGTTATTCTTCATACATGCCAAGAAGGCTTGTTAATCTTTTATGGCTAGAGCAGAGGCCACAGACTGATAGCAGCAAAACAGACTGTGATTCTATCATCTCATTGAAGTTGTTGCTGCACACTGCTTGCATGCCTATCGCTTGAGATATTACCCGACTCAGCTATTCTGTCTCTCCTGATATTTTAGCAACTGCCTGATGACAGTCTGTAGACCTGCACAATTCAGTTTTGAGTCTTGACTGTTATTAAGAGAGAGTTATAACGGATTCCCGCAATGAAGACTTTCCCAAACCTTAATAGTTGCAATTGTGTTGTTTTGTTGTTCCAGGCAGCCTTACGGAGACTAGCGGTTATGAGTCCTGATGGCCTTGAAGATTCAGATTTTCAGCAGCTAGTAAAGCCCAGACTTGTGGATTCCTTTTTGCTATGCACAAATATGGAAGAAAGCTTTGTATAAATGTGAGCCAAAAAACTTTGAAAAGTAATCAAGACAATAGGTATACAATAAGATAACACGTATAGGATTTTATTTAGGTTTAGTCCTGTTTTTATTTATGACTTATTTATTTTAAAACCATGAACATGTGGTTTGTTGGAGCAAAGAACCAGAATGAGCAAACTTGTTTCAGCTGTTTGCAAAGGTTTCTTTGTTTTGTTGTTGTTATCTCCTGCCAAGACACATCAACAAACCTTATTGCTGCCATCTAACCAAATGTTGTTCTTTTGTTTAGTATAGTTGAATCAAAGTAATAAAGCCAAGAATCTGGTGCTCTGATGTTAATTGCTTCTAATAATGCTCTATTGCTGATATTTTTATACAGTTAAAATATTTTGCAGTTTTTATAAGTAATGCTTTAGTCTTATGCATTTGCTGCATTAGAAGAAAAATAATCATTACAAGTGCAAATATAGATTTTGAAATTAAAAGAATGTTGGAGTCTTAGGCCAGTTCTTAACTGTTGGTATTAATAGAATTATGAAAATACTGTAACTGTGATTAGCTGAGAATATTTCAGGAAAATTGTTGAGTACTGGCTTGGAATGATGTTAGAGGATGTTCTTAGGCTGTATGAAGGTGTATTCCTTTAGAGGATACAGGTTGTAGACAACTATTTATATTTACTGAAGTTTGCTAAAGAAATGGAGAGATTTCTAGAAAAATCTTTATGAAATCAAACACAAGTCACCAATCTAAAGGTATCCATGTAAGAGTTAAAATCATTACATACTGATAATTTTCCCTCCTTTCCAAGCCTTAGAAGAACTGGAAGTGAGCATAACCAGATGTTTTTATCATTCAGGCTACTACTACTGTGAAAAGTTGTGCATGCACACACTAAATAATCAGAACAGATTAATTAATTGTAACCTGAGTTTCGATTTTCCCGGTTTTCTAACTAGTTTTATATTTCTAAAACTGTGAAATAGGACTCTCAGGAGCTCTTGGCATTGACAAAAGGAGATTTTACCAATGGATAACAACATAAAGAATAGAGCTTATTTTAAAATAGATATCTCTTCATAAACATTCCTCTTTTTTTTATCAAGGAAGCATACAAATTTAAAATTACTCAGCCAGCAATATCTTGAGAGTGTTTTTCCACCAGCTTCTCACAAAATGCTCTCTACATTATGAAAGCATATGTTGGTTTTTTTCCTTGATGGCCTGCAAATATTGCTCTGGATCATTTTATGATCAGCAACTTCAGGACATCTGCCAAAAAGAAGTAGATTTCTCCTTTACCATACTTTGTAGATATGTTCAGCAACTTAATTCATTAATGTTTATTTAGTATTATGTGGTGCTTAGATAAAAGGCACTACAAAATTGCAAAGCTGTGATGGCCTTCCATGTTTTCTGTCTGAAAAATCAGTCCTGTTTTAAGCAGTGATACATGGTGGCTACTTTTTGCTCCATTTGAGTATACAGGTTAAGAAGTTTCTGCCTTAAGATTTCTTCCTTGTGATCTCTTCATTTAACTATGAGCTCTATATTGACTGAAGTTTAAAAATGTTATAAAACATGCAATGACCTCTATCATCAGCCACTACTCAAAGATAAGCATTGAATCAGAGCTTTAACACATGTAATTTTCTAGTAAGCAGAGATGGATTCTGCTTTGTTTGCTTACTTTGCAGTAGTTCCTTAAACTTTGGAGATTTTTCAGATTATGGTACTGTAAAGCTTTAAAAGTATTATACAAATGATGGAGTTTAGCATGTTCCTCACATGGCAGAAATACATGTCTGAACCGTGGATGCTTTAAATGGGAAAATCAACATTCTTGAAATAAACAATGAACTCAAACATCTCATAAAAAAAATAACCCATGGCTTCCCAGTGGTAGATGAGTTTGTAGCTGGGGTAGGGTTTATTCTGTAACAGGTAAAGTTAACATCTCATTTTAAAAAAAAGTCCATACATGTAAAGTGAACTGAAGTAGCCATTAAGAAAATGCCATTATGACCCATAATGTTTTAAAGCCAATTCTGACAGGTCAATCAAATATTAAGTAGGCCAGATTTAGTCTTATTTGCCCTCAGATACGATAATGTGAATCCACATCAACTGATTTTACTACAGATACTCTGTCTGTAAATATGTAGCCATAATTCTAGGCCAATATTGCCCATTTACATGTGTTGATATTATGAAGGTGGCTGTTTAAATTATAGAAACAAAATACTTTTAAGTGGATCTCATAATTGTAGTAGAAAAATACATCCTGAAAGAGCCAGTTTAGACCTGTTATCACCTGGGTGTCATCAAAATCATTTTTGCTACATTTGAATTTTTCACCTGAACTAAGACATTTTATTTTTGTATACCCTAAAGTTTATGAGAAAATAAAAATACCTCCTCCTTTCCTCTTAATTAAATTGAAATAAAAATTCATTAAAAATACTGAAATAGTATTTCCTCTTTACTTATGAATAAATACTGGGTTAAAAGTATTTGCTTTGAATGTGACTTTTCAGTTTTTAAATAAGAAGGAACCGTTTAAGCCAGAATAAACATGTTTGTTTTCAATGTAGTACAAAACAAAATATATTTCCTATTGAAAGATTTTTTTACTAGAAAGTATGTTTTGGTGGATCAATCTTTGGATTCTCTGTGTATATACATATACAGTTAGTAAAGAGAGGTACAGAGTATGTGTAATACATTTACATATCAATTCATGTAAGTGGACTTTGACCTGTAGAGACTGCATGTAGGTGAGATATTGGCTTAATCATTCCGGATACTAGATGTTAGTCATGTCAGAAATGTAATTTCATTTAAATTTTTCTAACATTTTAGATTTTGCATGAGATTAGAAATGTTAGACAGAGGCAGTGAACTGCAGGATTTTTGTAACTTTGATTTACCTCCCAGTGAGTATGGAAAGTGTGTTCAAATTTTGTCTTTAGTTCAAACTGTTTACAAATATCAGGGGCCAAACTGTTTAATTCATAGAAAAAAACTTTCTAGGTCATTTTATTGTGTGATTGGCATGTGAATAATTTATGTGGAATGTTACTTATCTGACCTGTTCAGTTAAAAAAAAAAAATGTATCTACAAGAGATAAGATAGTGGCTTGGTAAATTTGGATGTCTTACCTATTTTTTAGGGTTGCCTGTTAGTACCAAAAGGTGGAACTTGGTCTGTAGGGTGTCATGTTGCCTTAGCACAAGAGTGATTCTGGTATCTTACATGGCTTGTTCCAAAGATGCATGTAGACAATCTCCTTTTAAATAATGTGCTTGCTTCCACTTCCAAAGCAAGATCCAATGCCCTTTGTCTCAGCTCTCTACTTGTGTACTGCTTAATTATTAAGAGGCCATGCTTTTTTCAGAGTAGCAATTATTAAAATTACTGATTTCAAAAGTTTAGCCAGTCTTTAGGAATGGATAAACAGGGAAGTGACTAAATACTGTGAAGCCCAGCCAATCATTTACATTAGTGTCTCATCCTGAAAAGGGCAGAAACTAATTATTAGTTTAGGATAACTGGGGTAGAAGAAATCTATCATGTGCTTTACTCTAGGGGGAAATTCTCATCTGTTTTGAAGTTCATTTCTGTAAGTCTAGTCCAGACTAGTAATATAAGTATGTTCTGTAGATGACAGAAGTGGGCAATTCTTTCTCTTTGAGGATGATTGCCCAAGTCACAGAGTATGCATAGTGCCTTGGCGCTGCCCTTTCCCCACCCAGCGGCTATGGAAAAAAGTGCTGATGATTTGTTTGGAGTAGATGTCTAAACACCTCAGTTTCTAACTATTGCTTCAGATCATGTGAGATGAATTCCAGACTCAGTCTGGAGAAAAAAACAAAGGCACTGTTTCATTTGAGGTTTCATGTGCTGTTTACATACCAAATATATTTCCCATCAAACCACAATTTTTTTGCAAAATCAGACTCTACCTTTGAAATTACTGTGTTTCTTGTTTGGTATGCACTAGATGATGACTTCTGGTTGCAAGTGTTGTCAAGCAAGGAATATATTAAAAGTAAACATTAATGCAAAGACAAGCTCCTTTGGTAGTACCAATATGATATTTGAGTTTGTGACCCTATGATATTCTTGGTGTGGAAATGGCTTTGCAGCTTGTTTTGCAGTTGTTTTGGGTTTTTTTGCAGTCTGACGTGGCTTTAATTGAGATGGTTGCCCTTTGTGTCCAAACACATTTTCAGCTGCCACTTTCATTCAGCAAGAACAGCTGAACTCAAACATTTTTTTCTATTGATACATCTATTGTTTGCAAGGTCATATGAGTGCCCCATTCATGTGACAATACTTTTGTTGTTTCTCATACTGAGTTGAAGCTCTGCCTTCATTTGACCACCTTTGTAATTTTTTCACTTTTCTCATGATGCGTATCAGTAAGATGATGTCTCAGATCTGAGATGTTTTTCTGATGACAGAGTTTTGAGTTTTATGTGTGGTAAAGGATATATATATATAAGGATTTAATTTTTGTTAATCACATAGAAGATCTTTCTTTGTATGCTGAAATCCACCTATTAATTTCAGGTCTAATTTCCACACAAGTCTCATTGAAGCCTCTGGAGGAAAGCTCATGTGAATGTACTGCTGTTGTAGCCTTGTACATTAGAAACTTAAGGTTTCTCTAGTGTGTTACATGTTTAATGTCTTTGTAAATGGATTAGTTCTCTTTTACTTCATCACACTGCTATCTAGAGCAGATAAATTCATCTGGGATTAGTTGAACAGAGTCAAAAATACACTGAACTCTTTTTTTTCCCTTTGTTAGTTTAGAACTTTAGCTTACCTGTTTGTTCTTGTGGTTGTCAATGGTCAATTGTAAATGATCTGTAAAGCATTAAATGCACTGTGTGCTAATGATGCATTACCCATGTATTATCCTATTAGCCATGAAACCAGAATACATGTTGTGGAATTATGGTGAGCAGGAGAAAGTTATTAATGCACCATGAATTCAGTAATAGTGGAGATAATTGAAAAGCTGCTGGAAATTAAATCATTAAAACATGGGTTTGGCATAGAGATGTTACTGACATCAGGATCTCAGACATTAAGTATTTTGAATTAGTTCTCAGATATTTTTGAGATAAAACATCTTTTGCTAAAGAAGTATGGATGTATTTTTCTTTAAAAATTTCTTTCTTAATTTGGTTATATTAATTAAAAATGTTTCTATTAAACACAAGTGGAGCCTCACTGCTGTTTTTAAAAAACTAACTAGAAAAGAAAGAACTCTTCTTTAACCATTGCTTTGTTTTCTAGGGTCTTGCTGTATATGAATAAATACACCAGGTCATTCTCTGATGAGTGTCAGTAGACAAACTATACAGTTCATCAAGATTCTGAGACTACTTTTTCTAATATAAAACTATTTCCAAGTCTTAGCTGTAATCACTTGAATAAAATATGGCTTCTGGTAAGTAAAAATTCTAGAAGTACTTTTAATAAATTTAAGTTTAGCAGTTCTTCTCAGGCCTAGAGACTGCACTCATGGAATAAACTTCTTAGTTTATTCCTGAAAAAACTTTTTTCACTGTCCAGTGACTCTCAGCAGTTCTAGACACTCTATTTGCCTTAGTGTAACATTTTACCAAACAGAATCTCATATTGTTTTCTTTCAGGACATTTCACAGAGGTTGCATGTCATTTTTACTTTGAGTCCAGATGCTCCAGGGTCAATGGACAGAAGAAAATCTAGGTTCCCCCAGGGGCTACTTCTCAGGCAAACAACATATGATTTTACTTGCATCAGTTTTGTAGTCCTACCTTGCAAACTGATGGTCTGTTCCATGTGAGAGGCCAAAAGCTGGGAAATGTATGAAGACAAATAAGAGCAAAAGTCTTGCTGAAAGTGCTTTTTCTTTCTGAAGATTCAACCAACTCATCTTCATTTGGAGAATGCTCAGTAGCCCCTAATTAGTTCAGATATCTATTCCCTTTATTCAGTGTTCTGTGGACTTGTTTACTCTTTCAAAAAAAATCTCTTGAGCAGTAACTTCTGCCTGTTCCCATCAGGACAGCTGAGAGCTGCAGCCCTGTGGATAATTCTCATTTTGTCTGCATACCTCGTTTTTTCCGCTTTATCGGTAACTCTCGCCTTATATTTCCCATCAAACCACAATGTACATGAGTGCCTTACTATTTGTTTGTACATGACAGGCTTTTCTAAAACCTAGATAACTGCAGTCATACTCACCACATAACTAACGTGTACAAACAGAATTACTTCAGTAGTACTGAAGCACTTTCTGGAATACTTGATGTTAATAATTAGCCCATTTTGTCAGGGACAGGTGCTTATATTCTCCTCTGGTCACGTACTTTTATTCAAGTCAATAAAATGCTTTTAACAGTTCAAGTAAAAAGTCTTTTTTTTTATTTTTTTTTAACTTTTTAAACAAGGAAGCAATTTAAAAACCTTAGCATGAAAGTTTGATTTTTAAAAAAATAGAAGGCAATCAGAAGAATCTTGTAGAAAGAGTCAATCCTCATGTAGCAGTCCAAGATTTTAGCCTAGGTTGCCTTTTTCTTTTTTGTTGAGCAGGAGTACAATGGTGCTATTGTTCAGTTTCATGTTCCTTCTGGCTGCTATTCTGCAAATCCCATTGACAACACAGTAATCTAGAGGCCCCTTTACAGCTGGGTAGGAAAGGAATTGAAACAAAAATGTTTAAAATATTCTTTAAAAGTACTTGATAGTTTAACTCATTCAAGTGACCCAGTCACATGAATAAAGGACTTTTTAAAAAAGTCTTAATGGTGCATTTGAATCTTATCTCACTTCCTAAAATATCTAAGATCCAATTTTCCTTACTTGTGTAATGTCTCTACTCAGTTTGGCTGTTTTAATCTGGATGAAATCTGAATAAGATTAAGTTTTGTAGAGATCTGAACCTTTTTGAAGCCTTTAAAACACTCATTGCTGAACTCATTGGAAATATATGATCATTATGCACTGCTGTGTATCCAAATTCTGTTCCAAGTCTTAAAGGATGAATGTAGACAGAAAGCCAGCTTCTTTTGGAGTCACCTGGTCATACAAAACATTTTCTTGCCCTGGGAATTGCTGAGAATTTATTTTATTTTCCAATATTCTTAAAGAAAAAGTAAAATCTGTCTCTAAAGGAAAACAACATTAAATTCTACAGAAAATCAAGTTTAGGTTATAGAATTTTCCTGCAGCAGTGTATGTTTTTTCTTTGGTTTTTACATTATCATGTTCTGTGGATTTGAGTGTCTTTTAAAAGAGCACAATAAGTAATTTTTTGTTTTATTCCATGATGCAGATAAATAAAAAGTATGAAAAGTTATTAATTTTAAGAGAACAAAGAAAGATGCTACAGCTGTCAGATGCAAGGAGTCAAGGTCAGTATAAACAAATGAATATCCTTTGATGTTGCATCTCCTTAAGCACAGATCTGGATTTTAATTGGCCTTGAGTGTAATCTGGTATTTACTTAAGAATACATGCATTCATGGAGACTTAGGGTGCAAATGGGAAGGCAAAGTACTAGGAATCTCTGTCTGGATGTAGCTGACCAGAAGGAGTAGGAGCCCTCTTCCATAATTTGGGAACTCTTGTTCCCAATGGGAGTGGAGAAAAATGTAGCCATAACAGCCAGGTGAAATCTGAAGCATGAGGTCCCATTTTATATAGTACAGTCGATGACAGCAAGTGAAAGCTGAGAAGAATTGAAACCAAGTGTTTAGGAAGGAGACACTACTGGTCTTGTTTAAACTTGGAAACTAAAGTGAACATTGCAGGGACTGGATGTGCACACTATAGGTGGAAAACCAACTGTGGTCACAATCAGGGCTGTAGCTATAATCAAAGTATCATTGAAAACTTTGATATTTATGGGGTATCATAAGACATGGGAAAATTAATACAACGCTGGGTACTGTTTTGTATTAGCAGTGACATCACTTTCCAATTGACAGCTAATCTGCCTGTGGTTTGGTTTACAATAGTGGCATGTGTTCTATAAGCTCATTAATTCATTGACAGATTAGAAAACTAGATATATTCTTTTTCTGTCAAAACACATCGACATAACCCAAAGCAAAATGAGTGTCTCTGCTTTCTCAACTGATGATGTAGTGCAAACTGGGTTTTCAAAAGCTTCTTTTAGATGTACTTAAGGACTTGCTGGGGGAGAAGTGGTGACATCTACTGGAATTTTAAAACACTTCATCATACGTTTCCAAGGCTGCTAGTAAGATATATTTGGTTTAGGTCAAAAGTTGGATGAATAATGCAGAAACAATTTCTACTTATATTTTTGCAAATTTGGAAGCAAATCTTCAGCCATCTTGGGGTTGCTTTTGGTGTCAATTCCTGCACACACTCATAGTTATTAAACTTTAATCGCATAACTGTTGGCAGAAAACAAATGTTAAGCTCACATAGGAATACTATGAAAAGTGAATTTCTAATGTGCTTTCTGTGTACCACAAAGATGATTCCATGAGTTGTGTTCTTTAGACTGGAGGATGGAAACAATATTAAGTGATTTATGGGACCAACTGCAATTGAATAGTGAGTTTGTGCTTGGAGAAGCAACCCCTCACTTTAAAAGAAATTTAAAAAAAATTCAATGAGCAAAGCAACCCTCTCCCCACATTTCATGGAAAGAAACTCATCCATCATTAAATACATTCATTAAAAATTATTCACTCAGATCCATTTAAACCATGTTCTAACTTTAATCTCTTGATTTCTTGAGGCGAGATTTTGATGTGTACTGCATGCCCAATAAGAGTATGGAGGCTTTTCTTACATCCTGATGTAGGTTACTTGGACCTTGGGCCTGCAGGAGCAGCAGGGTTATACACCTGCTTTCTCTCTCCTGTTCAAGGGTGTGTGCCAAGGGGAAGGAAAGGGTGTTGAGACTGTAGAAGGTGAAGCAATCTCTCTTGGCATAAAAACCCCCTCTGAATATCTTAGTGGGATTGACTGGGGATCAGGGTTTCCCAAAATCTTACCACTGTAAGCCAGTGATAAATCTGTCTGGGACAAGGAAGATGTAGGAAATAAATTGGCCTTTGAAATGTACACTTGAGGTGTGGTTTCCAATGTTATCGGTGTGCTGTTGCAACTTAATCTATTCCATGCACTTCAGTCTATGCCTAATCTTGAATCCTTGCGTTAAACAGGTTTTATGACTTCACAAAATTTGCAATTGTTTTCATGGTTAAAAGTTACTTTTATTGTGGATCTTTGAATATCCAAGGTCTGTGCCCAGTGTTTGTATATTTTCAGTTAGTACTTTTCATAATTATGCTTTGCTAAATCAGGGCCTGGTATGGAAACATACCTGTATGTAAGAAATGCAAGAACTTGCTTCTGGCAGGGAGCTGGCATATCATCTGGCACAAGTTCATGGTATTTTAGAACTACATCCACTAGTACTAGATGAAGACCTGACTGAAGACATTATAGCTACAGTACTCTATGTTAAGCTAGTAAGACAATACATGATTGAAAGTGAAAGTACTAAAATCTTCCCCAGACAATAGCACATGATACCCAATTAATAGTTATGGTAAATCTGTCTGAAATGTATTCCATATCGTTTGTGGCAAGATTTGCTTTCAATCAGAGATTACAGAGAACATTTAAATTAGCGATGAGAATTACCCTGAAAAACAAGCTCATTATTTACTATATTTGCATTTTGTTGAGCTTATTAGGAGCACTGCCTGGTTAGATTTGTGGATCCTTTTCTATCCTTCCTGCAAGAAAGCCTGACTATGGAACATTTCTGAAAGCAACAATTGTGATTTTGTAATGAGCCACAAGAGGGGGGAGAATGAACACAAATGAAAGAACTTGATTTTAATGGAACAACTGTTACATTTAGGACAATGCCATATCAATGCTGAATTTTAGAATCTTTGCCAGGTGTTTTCTGTGGAATGATGAGTTTGAAATAATGGCGAGATGCTGTTCCTAAGACTAAACTCTCAGGTCTGCTGATTTATTACTGAGCTTCACTTAAAGCTGTGGTCAGAAACCACTTCCAAAGTTGTACAATACCATACTTAGTGTACTCATCCCTTTCTTTATTGCCTTCATCAAAAAGAAAAATGTGCTAACGAGGTGATAAAAATAGAGATCTCTGTGACCTGAATAATCAGTTTTAAAGCCTTCTTCTCTGCCTTTTAATTTTTCTTTGCCCCCAATTATATGGAGTTCTCTATACTCAAATAATCAAGGAATTACTCCCTGGTGCATAGGTGAGGTTTTGATGTCAATATGCAAACTAAATCTTCTCATTGTTGTGATCATGGACTGACACAGGACTGGTGAAATTCCAAGAGTGTTTTCAAGCTGCTTTTTAAAGAAGACTCATAGTCCCCCTAGCCCTCATGTGCAGAAGCAGTTATAGCCATGACACAGCTGGAGACTCGCAGAGAGGGTATTCTGAGACTGCTGAGAGCACTTGCCCCTACAGCTGGATCAGCTCTTTAGAGAGCATGCATGGGCAGTTTTGGCAAGCAATTGGATTTCTAATCCCAGGACTCTGTGAGCTGTAACCAGCTGGAGGGCAAGGAAGGGAAACATTTCAAGAAGCTACACATTCTACCCTCCTCTTTCTCTTATTTCAGAGTGGATACAAGCGACAGGCAGCTTTGCCTGTTTCTAGTCCTCTGTATCTCAGGTTCCATGTCCCTCCTACCCTAGGTTGTCAGTCTCCTGAGAGAGGGATAGGAAAGAAAATGAGACTTACTTCCCCCTAGAAAAAGAAAGAAGCAAATCAAGTATTACAACAGCATCATGAGGATGGTATTGCAGCAGGTGGTTGCAGCATTGCAAAAATTAGTAGCATAGGCATCAAACCTTCCCAGCTTTTCTCTGCTAGACTACAACTCTGAGAGAAGACCATGTGATGTTATTAGGCAAAATTACAATGTTCTTAATTTCATGTTCAAAAGCTGAATGGAGCTGAAAGAGACTTGCAGGTTGACATTAAATAGTTATACCAGATGAAGACAGAATGTTGACTACAAGTGGTGAGGTATCCAGATTTGACTAATGGCACAGATATTGTATGTGTAAGCTCTAATGGTGTTTAAGTGGTTGCTAGAATGAATGCAATTAATATAGTTTATTTGTCAGCATCCAAATGCTATAATACTTGGAATAGGAGGGGAGGTCCTTTGCCTAGCCTATAGCCCAATGAATAATTTTGAGTGCCTTGTTTCAAAGTACACAAAAGCAGTGACTCTGATTTTTATGTTTTTAATTGTTCTCCTGGTTTATTAAGGGGCATTACCTACACAGCTCCACTGATTTAGACTGAACTTTCTTGTTTTGTATGAGGGATTTTGGAGGGATATTTTGGGGTGACCTAGTCTGGCTTGCCACTTGGAGGCAATAAGTGACCTTGCATCTATCTTATATCTCCTGAGCGAGTATATGCTTTTCAGAGAGAGACCCTTCTAGTTTGACTGAACTACTATAGGGCTGATAGTAAATTGATTGCTTTCTTAAATTGCTCCAGTGATTAATAACAATCTGCTTAAAAAAAGAAAAGGAAAACTGGTGTATTTCTGAGTTTCTTTCAAGTAGAAGCTGAAGTTAACCTTCAGGTATGGGATCTCTTCATGCTACATCAATGAACCCTTGCATCTCCTACCTAATTATGACTGGGATGTAATCAGGACATTTGAATTACACAGATAAAGCTTCTGATACTTCTGATTGTATAGTTGTTGATTTTGATCCAAAGACCTCACTAATGTCATGTATATGGACAAAACCACCGTAGTGTTCTTGCATGCTATTTCCCTACTTACACAGGCAGTCAAGGGTATCTATCCTGTTGAGAGCTAGTCCTTTGCATGATATAATTCCTATGAATGTATATTGTACCTCTACCACTACCTCCTACCCTCTTCTTGCACTAACCTGCAAACGCTTCTAGGTTTGGCATTATTCCTAGCCAAATTAGAAAAAAAAGCAGATTTCATTATTCTTGTACAAAATAAAATTTATTAATGTGTTAGGGTTAATAGCAAAACTTTATCAACATGCCTTCTTTTTTCAAGTTAGTTATTCAGAAATTTAGCACCCTCTTTAAGTTACTGCTCCCCACTTCACTGTGGACTGACATTGTAGGACTGTGATGAGACATGGTTGCCATTCAGTCTGGATCCAGATCAATGACCTTATTGTGAAGCCACCAACAACAAAGCTATGACTGGGGTGTATATCAAAGTTCAACATAAATAGCAGCTGTCAAAACCATCAAATGAATTATTGTTCATTAATCCTTTCTTGTTCAAGATGGAGAAACCTTCCAAATCAAGGCACAGAAAACTTGGAACTACTATTTAGAGCAGTAGATGTGTGTTTTGATGAGGGTTTATGGATTTCTCAAAGGTTTATTATTTACATGTTAAATAATTTTTTACTGGAAGTCTTTCCCTCTATATCAAACAACAAAGTTCAGTTCCAAAAATCTCAGAAAAAATAAATCAGTGCAGTTCCATTGTAAATAGTGGAGGTACACAGATTTATATGACTGCTTCCTCTTTATTCTCCCTGACCTACAGGGCTAGCTTGAAGCAGCATCATGCTTAGGGTAACTGAAAAGAACTCCTAGGATATATGACTACAAATGGAAGGCTTTCCTTTTCTTCTTTGTCAGAGTTTGGCTAGTAAAATGTATACAGTAAGAAGAGCAATTACTAGGGAAACTCCTTGTAGTGGAACAAATAAATTAGTAAAAGTAGCACTTTTGTGAACATTTCATTATTAAAATTTAGCTCTTATTCAGAAAGTAAATTACTCTTTTTTTTTTTTCTTAATAATCTGTGTATCCTGGTGCCTATGAGCTGCTGAGTTCCTCACTGCATCTCAAAATCTCTGAATTGCTTCTTGTTGCTATCTTGATCTTAGGAAAACCTGAAAGTGATAAGCTCAGCTTAATGTACCTGTTGAATTCTACTGTGCATGATTTCCCATAGACTTTATCCAATTATAAACTTGAAGGTGCCTGGGTTTCTACCTCCAATAATCGCAACAAGAAAACCACAAATGGACTTTTCATTTTTCCCTTGCAAGAGCTGTAAAACCTAAGGTAAACCCTCTGGCCAAATGGCTTTTATGGGAACCTCACTTTCCTGTTCACTAGTTTTACTCCAATTAATTAAAAGCAACACTCCTGCCCTTCGCTGTGGTTTCCAAGGTGTTCACAAGGGACACATGCCCTGTCCAAAGTCCTGAGTGAGACTGAATTGGAGGTTCTTGGGGAGTTCATACCCTAGGACTCCTTCATCTGGGGATTTGAGCTATGGTGTCCATAAAGCCCCCTTCTCCAAAAGGTGGAAGCCTTACCATGCTGAAGTGAGCATGCCACAGAATTTAAAACAGTGATGAAGACAAGCTTACTCAGTCATGATTCTTTTGTTTGTTTGTTTCAAATAGGATTGATCATTTTGCCTCTGGAAGGAATAAGTGAGCTGAATATTTAAATTCATGGGGGATTATTTTTTTTTAAAGACCATATTCCTCTCTGTAAAAGATCTTCAAGCATTTTGCGCTCTCCTTCCTTTCCAATTAAGATTTTTGGGCTTTCTAATGTGGTCCTCTGAGGGCTGGAAAGTAACAGAAACAAGAATGCATTTAATACCTGGCCTGGTGTCTTGGCAGCAAAGCTTAGCACTCCAGTGTGGGGAGTAGCAGGTTCAAGACCAACCCCAGGAGTCTTACTACTTGGACTGGCAGAGGGCTAGTGTAATGCACAGACAGTGAGCTCATTCTGCAGGTGGAGTGTTCAGCTGCATTGATCTTATGGCAAACCTAGTCTGCAAAAGTTTTGGAGAAACATTGGCTCTGATCTAAAAGGAAATTGTGCTGCCCTTCCCTGTCTTTCCACTAGTTTAACTTGAGAGCTATAATAACATTAAAACATACTCTCTAAGCAAGGAGGCTGACGCAGCTACAGAGACACAAAGTAATTTCCTAGAAATAGTAAATACAATAAGGAAAACTCTCTAATCTCTCATTAGGTAATTGTATTTTCATGGGGTCAGCCAGTCTCCCTGGCCAGGTTGAGGTCAATTCTAAAATATGTGGATTATATACACTAGGCATCTGTTAATGATGCGTTAATTTCATCAGGAACCTGCGGGCCAAAATCAACTCATTTGGGTACATGGTTTGCATCTACAGTGGTGTCTTATGGATTTGTTTCATAGCTGAAACAGCAAGTTTGTGTAGATGAATGGCATATAATAAGGAAAAGAAAACACCACCACAAGCATCTTAGAGGACCATAAATCCTCTGATATTTTGCTAAATGAAGTTCAAAGTTCAAAGGGCTTTAAGATGACAATAAATAAAGGTTAGGGAAGAGATCATGTTACCAGAGCCAAGAATATCTGGTCAGTGTTAATAATTATTTCCTTTGACAAAAGATAAAATAAAAGTAGATAAATATGAAGTAGAATCTCAATTTGTAGAGCACCTTCTCTTGCCTAAAATGGAGTGAGCGGGGCTTCACCGTAAAAATTCAGCAGTATTTTGCTTAGATACACCACAGGGGTCCTGGTAGAGCAGCAGCAAGATGCTACCTCATCAGCAATTAAGCAACAAGCCTTCATACTTCTGTTAGCCTAGAGTGTTAAATGTTGGATTTCTTCCCCACAATGGTAAGTCTAGAAATAAGAACAGGTTCAATAACCCCAATGCCAAACCTTACAGTGATGGTATGAGAACACTTTGCAAGCACATAAGCCAAAATGCTTGTCTGCTTTGGAAGTGAAGTGAGGCTTTGTGTTCCCTCTCAACGTGCAGGCTGGAATATTGTTTTATTTTGTTTAACCATCACAGGGCCTGAGGACAGCAATGACTTTGGTCATTTTTTTATTGCCCATTAAAGTAGCAGAAATGTTTCAGAGTAGTAGCCAATATAAAAGAATATGAAATAAAATAAATTCCTCAGAGTTCAGAAATGGCTCCCTTTCATTCATTAAGTTTCCATAGCTGAGCACAGGATTGGTGTGTGCTTTGGCAGTGAAAAATATCATAACAGTTTGGAAAAAGCAAACTTTACCAGTAGCACATGTTGGAGCAACACTATAGACTCCAAGTTGTGTTAAGCCAGCTGTAAGT
The DNA here is from genome assembly GCA_013396975.1 of Bucco capensis. Classification (NCBI taxonomy): domain Eukaryota; kingdom Metazoa; phylum Chordata; class Aves; order Piciformes; family Bucconidae; genus Bucco; species Bucco capensis. Next base: position 73,465 of record VWZO01008936.1, on the reverse strand, counting down.
TTGACAGCAGAAATATATCAGTCTCTTTGAACAAATAACCTCAGGAATATATGTAGATCCATGTGAACTGTTAACTTACTTAGTTTCTATACAATAATTTTCATGTGAAGTAAAGGTGAGATTTTAGTAGGCAGTAGCATAAGCAAATTATTGGGGGAAAAAATGCAAACATGCCAAGAATTGTCCCCAAGATGTTGAATCCCACTGAGAACTGATCACCAGCATGTGTGAGAGGGAAAAAGACTATATCCTAATTCTTCATTCCTCTTCCAATTGAGAAGAGGATGAGTAAGTAAAGGTGAGTTAGTCCTTCTTACTCTAAGCTTCAGGAGGCAGGGAACTGGATAAATAGAGATATGGATAAGGGGAGGATATACATCTGTGGTGTATGTGAATAAGCAAAGGTAGATACAGACTACCTCCTGTCAAATCCATGACACGGTCTCATACTAGGTTCCTGTATATGTATTTTAAACCTCAGGTTGATGCTGCTTAATAAATAAACCTTAAAGTTTCAAATGTATGAATCAAAGTGCAGCACACACTATCTGGTAGAGAGAGTAAATTTTATGTTCTTTCTTCCTCAAAAAAAAAAAAATTTCTTCTTGCAAATAAAGGGAAGTCTTTCTCTTTTTATAGCCTATGTGTAGAAAACCTGATTTCAAGGGACAGATGTCAATGATCCTGTTAATTGAAATAATGAGATATATTTTAAGGTTGATTTGTAAAGTGTTATGTAGACATCTAGTTACAAATTCCGTGCAGGTTTTGTTCCTCGCTTGAAAAAGATATCCTTTTCTTGCTCTTTCTGAAAATATTTATCAACATAGTTAAAACCTTGATAGGCTCATTTCTTGGTGAAATTCACATCTCTCATGGACAGGGATCACTAAATATCCATTTTCTTCAGAACTTCTTTAATTGTGCCACTTGCTGCCATTAACCATGCCATTCTGTTCACACAGTTTGGTGGCTTAAACGATTAGAAGGTGTTACGATGAATGGTGCCATGAATGGTACCCATGGACACTGAAGAGAACTTGGAATACTTTTGGTGGCTTTCATGTGTATATGGTACAGCTCCAAGTATCCAGCAGCTAGATGTTCTGTTGTGCCCTTTGTCTATTATGAGCTATAGCTATTTTGTAACTACTGAGTTTCTGTGCTATTCAAGTCCAATTAGTCTGAGCTTAGCCTGGCTGAGCATCTCCCTTACACAGCTAAGGGGGAGGTTGACTGTAGGACAGCACTATGAGATAGTAGGCAGTAACAGAGAACAAAGCTTCCTCAAATAACCAATGGATTAAAAGGTTACAGGGTTTGAGAATATAACATTTTTGAGATGGAACAATATGTATCAGAAAAGGCATGTAAAAGCAGTTAGCAGTTAGCATTCAAATAAACTGATAGTTCTTCATTAGTGGAAATGGAAACCACAAAGCCTTTTCTATGTGCATCCATACCTGGCTGTAAAACATAGTGAGACCCACAGAAGCCCTTCCATGTACTTCAGTAGGCTTTGGGACACACCGGGAATAGCCGCATTGGAATGATCTTACAAGGTGCCTTCAGAGAGGCTGATTGTTTCCATTCTGCTGCAGGTAACAGTGTTAGAGTCTACTGGTTATGAGGCTTTTTATGCATACTAGTTGAAAAGAAACAGATCCTGATTGCCTCTGCAAAAGAAAGAAGTAAGTGAGACACCTTAGGTATTTAATACTGTTAGCTTCCAGGTTAAACAGGACTGATTCTCTTTTTGAAAATCTCTGTACAGTTGAAATTAGTGCAAACAGTATTATGAATTTCTTGAGGGGGAAAAAGTCTATGACATATTTTCCCCTTTATCCATCTAGCTCTGGGGAATGTAATGCTTCTGAGTACACTGGCTTTTGTGAGAGATGTAAAACAGAGTCTGTGATCATTTGTGGTCATTAAGGATCACTTTTTTCTTTTTTTTTTCATGAATAGAGGTGTTAGTGAAGGTGTTCTGGCCTAATTCCAGCTCTAGTAATTGGGTTTTTTTTTCTTTTTGTACCTACACACATTCCTTCAGCAATTTCACTTGGCTATGTGTTTTGAGCTCAACTCAGTGTTGTCCCATTGCCTCCCCCTCTTTTGTCAGTTAGACTGATGCAAACAGACATAAAGATAACTGTAAGCTCTCTTTTCCCTCCCATATAGCACTTTGTCCCAAGAATGTAATTAATGTTTGGCATAGCTTCAGCAAATTTGTTTTCAGTGATATATCTGTACCATTTCTCCTGCAGTGGATGGTAGGGGAGCATTTTAAGATAGTAGTATTCAGTAGGGACCCAAAAAGTGAATGGCTTAGCTATTAGACACTGGACATTGAAGGCTGAGTCATTCTAACATGATGACTGTCAAGTCAGCTTGTGGCAGGAGGTGTAACCCACTATAGCTGGGTTTGTAGTGATGGATGGTATCAGCAAGAAAAAAAGATAATTCTGTCTCTCTGTGTAACCTGATAAAATGCTTCCAAAGTTTGCAGAGAGGGATGAGTACACTGAAGACAGAAGTACAATCTTAGATGGAAGGAGAAATACATAAGACTGGGGTGAGAAGCTGAATCAAAGTAATACATCCTTTGCTTTGACAGATTTGAGGACATAATGGAAAACAAAGTTGTCTTTCTGCTGCTGTGCCTGACTTAAGTCACAAAGGATGATAAAAGGTCAGATACAATGCAAACCTCTCATTTTTCATTCAGAGTTTGAACAGGTTCCAATGTGTTATACATTACCAGTTTTAGTCCTTCTACACTATGTTACATAGGGGCTCTTCAGCTAGGCACGAGACACCCTGGGAGTGGCTGAGGTTTGATGAGCTACTAGAGATGTGGTTTTTTGGTCTCTCCACAGAGATCAGCAGAGCTAATATTGGGCTAAGCAACCAAACTCAGGGATTTCCTCTCAGACATTCCTTGTCCTGTGTAACTCCATGCATACCACAGTTTTAAATTCGCAGGTAAACCCTTAGGCCCAGAAAAAGTCCTTTTGCTCACAGAAGAATAATTAGAGACCATCATGTATTTAACTAGACTGGAAATATCCCCAGTTTGCCTTGGAGGCTTTTTTTAAATAAGGGTGACAGAGGCACCCAAATCAGAGTCCTGTAGTGCACAACCCATGGTTAAAAGCCTGCAATGAAAAGTTTGTCAGGTGCATTCTCACACCGTAGGTGAGAGGCAGTGCTTCTGTCCCCAGGCTGTGACCCTCAGCAAAGGTGGAGGTCACAAGGAGCAGAGAGAGGACAGGTATCCAGGACAGACAAACTGTAGGTATCCAGGACAGACTGTACTTAGCAAGACATGCATGTATATTGCCAATGCAGATTACTCTTTTCAGAAACAGAAGTGTGTTTGCTCTTAGAAACTTCACCATAGGCTATCAAGGGTTAAAAAAGCATTTAAAAATCAGCTTCTATTGGACTATTTGGTTTGGCCAATATCTGACATGCGTTGTAACTGAGCACATTTTGCCACCTGGCCAATTTTTTTTCCTGCCAAGCTATTCACTCAGGCTTGTGGTGTGAAAAATAGATGTTTAATAGTCAATGAAGTACTATAGTGGGTAATAGTTTATAAATTTCCATGACTTATTATGTTCAGCCTAAGTGACTGTTTATTAAGTGTATTTAAAGCCCCCCATCTCATTAACTTACAGTACTGGTGATTCCCTCCTCCCACCACTGCTGGTTTTAATGGAAAATATTCACCCATGTCTGTTGCCTAGGGCATGTGAAACAACTTAGTAGAAAAGAGACTGCCTGGACAAGAACAGGACATCGTCCTTGGCTAGATACAAACTATTTATCATAAGTAAAGTGAATCTGGAATATGAGATATACATGTTGCAGACAAAAAAAACCTTTGTGCCCTTAGTGTAAAATGCAGCTGCCAATATCCTACCCTTCTCTGCTTTGGGTTTACAGTGAATGACATGGTCAGTTTTATCAGTAAAAGCATGTCTCATGTAAAAAAATATTAAACCAGCAACTTAATTATGAAACACTGCCTTTATTTTCTTAATGAAATTCCATAGTACTTCAGGGAAATATTACACACCAAGGTTAAATAAATTCTCTGTTAATACAAAACAGGCCCAGTCTTAACTTCAGAGATCTACTGTGAGCTGTGCAACGGGAGGGTGAGTTTCTATAGTGGGGAAAGGCTGCTAATTATGAAAGAGCATACTTTGTTCCCCTACATTAACCTCTAGAATGAAAAAGGGTCTTTGGTTGCTCCTGATAAATTTGGTGAAATCTATGAAAAAAATCCCAATGATATCAATAAGCATCCTTTTCTCATATATGATATTTTAATAATGCTACGCAAGTAAAACTCCAGAGGTAATTCCACTGAAGCTTCTAGGAACATTATACAGTTAGGTTCAGTCCTCTAACACTTGGCTTCATGCTCTTTACATCCATTTCTTGAAGGTCTCTTGGAATCTGAAGATAAACAAAAGATAATGACAATATGAAAACAGAAAAATTGCTAAGTATTATGGTAATGGGAAGAGATGGTTCTAGTAAGGGTAAAGGGAGTTGTATATAAAATCCCCTTTGGTTAAAGAGCATCTGAGAACAGAGTTTTTCCAAACTGGGATGTGAAACTGGCACAGATGTTACAGAGCAGCCCCTTCAATATAATCTCAAATGCCATGTACAGAAATGACCACAAACATCACCTCAACCTGCAACTGTGATGAGTGGAGCAAGAGCAGGGACACCTGTGCTTCAGAGACTGAGCAGTTCTCTTTTTGCCTGCTCCCAGCTACTTCTAAACAGCAGATATAAAAATATGTACCCCCAGTGTTGAAGGAGTTAATGTGACATTGCAAAATGAGCTTTGCTATTTGCTGTTTTGTTTGGCCAATAGCTGACACAAGCACATTTTGCCACCTGGCTAATTTTGTGCTGCCAAGTTATTCATTCAGGCCAGTGGTGTGAAAAAGGAGACATTTAATAGTCTACAGAGCACTATATAGGGTAATAGTTTCTGATTTTCCATGACTACTTAGATGCTGTTCAAATTATTCTTGATTGAGAAAATTATTCTTTTTTAAAATCATCCCATTCATTTATTTACTAATGATTCTATCCCTTCCCTCCTGTACCCCATTTTTTAAAATGAGAACAATCAGCCATTTCCATATTTGAGAGGATTTAGTCAAACAAAAACTAAAAGCATATTATGGCTTAGATTACAACTTTGAAAGACCTTTCCCAAGGCATTACACATAGAACAGAATTCCTTTCTGAGTTTCCCTGGGAGCCCTGTGCAGAGGTGAGGTGGGCTGTGGAAAAACACTGACACCTTGGTTTAGTAGATGAAAATTTTAATGCTCCCTTCCCCAAGAGACTTGATTTTTTTTTCACCAAGTCGTTTTTTGCTTTGTTGTTTGGTCAGTTGTTTTTAAGCTGAACCACAGCCCAACAGGCCCTTTCCAGAGGGGACACGTAAGGTTTTGTGTTAGAGACCTTCCATGCTGGGTCCAAGGGGAGGCAGTGCTTGCCCTCAGCTGCCCCTGTGCCTGAGGGGGTGAGCTGGGAGCCTGGGGCCTGCCCCAGTGACAAGGACAGCCCTGAGGACCCTGGCAGGGAGGGCAGGTCAGGGACTCTGGGGCTAACCAGGGCCACACGGCCTGCACAGCCAGGTAGGTCCGTGAGGATGAGGCAGGTGGAGCTAGAAAGCCGCCTCAGGGAGGGTAGGCCTGGGCTAAAGGCTGCTGCCAGGCCTGGGCAGGCCTGCAGGGTCATGAGTGGAAGCAGCCAGTGCCCTGGGGCTGGGTGTTAAGAGGAGTGGGCCCTAGGGCCCTCTGCCCCTTCCCAGCCCTGCTCTGGGTGGCCAGGGAAAGAAAAATGTCCGTTTGTGCCAAAGTCCTGCCCTGCAGTCAGTTCTGTCTCATTATCCTCTCTTGCACTCACTCTCTCCCTGGCCCTGTTTTTATTTTTGTTTTGGTTATCTAGTTGAAAGCCATTAAACCCTTTGCTGACAGGGAATTCTTGGTAAAGCCAACCAAGATTGATGTTGAACTGGCAAACTCTTCCTCAGGATAGCCTACCTGTTACAGATCATTTGTCCTGCAAGGTACTGGTACAGGCTCTTACATGCGTGCCAGAGGAAGCATTTTTTGGTATATCTCTTTTCTACTTGTTTGCTTTTATATGTATTTCTTAACGTGGTGAAAGCACACAGGAAAGGCAATCCATGACCTTTCATAGCAAACACACTAGCACTGCGTGTAAGTTAGATTTCCAGACTTTTGCTTACCTTTGTACAACCAAAGGGAGGAGGGCAGATCAAGCTATCTTGCTCTGCAGATGCTAGTTTATTAGGCTATAATACCAGAAGTTGTTGAAGCAAAATTATGTTCACTTTTAGGAGTTTATCTTATGTCATACAGTTTAGAAAAACAGTGTTGTTATTATTCATTGTATGGCTTAATTTGTTTGATACAGTATAACAACACGAGTGTAGTGAGATGCTTGTTATGTAGGTCTTCGTGTTGTTTCAAAGTCTTTATTATTATGACAGCAAAGTCTTGTTCATTAAAGTTTCACAATCCATTTTCATTAGGATGAAACTGATTCTGTAAATGAACAGTTGCTCTGAAAAATCAAACCCTTGCAGCTATCACAGGGGAGGTACAAAGTCTGTATTAATTATCAGGAATATGGTGTCGATCGAAGATGTTAATTGCCCTGATGGTTAGTTATTTGGGGAATTGCCATGCATTTCATGCAGGGATAATAAAAATGAATTTTTAAACAAAGAGATCTTAAAATAATATATAATCTGTAGAGAATACCAACATCAAAGGCTTATCTCAAAGCTTTGAATTTTATCTTTGTGGTCCAAAATGTTAAAGATGAACTGAGCAATATTTCAGCTGGTTCAAGTTTGTGAGAGGAAAACAAAACAAGAGTTAATTAACTGTTATTACAAACCTTTTCAACTTTAATTTGACTTTCAAATATTAGCATTTATCTATGAACTATGCTTCTGGGTTTGACAAATTAGCTTTCACAGAACAAGTTTAATTAGGCTTCATTGTGCTTTTATGTCACTTTGCACAGTTCCAGACAATGAATGGATTAACTTACTAAAAGTCTTATGTTTAAAAGAATTTGTTGAATGCTAAAAGGGTTGACAAAGTTGCAAAGCTTTACCAGCCTAATGCAGAAAAGATGCATCCTGTTTAGCATGATAACACACATTTTTCACAGAGAACAGCTGGTGCTGACATGTACAGCCCTGCCTGGCTGCTCTCAATACCCACGGGCTATGTGACCTCTATACCACCCTGAAAAAGTCTGGGATTTTTGTTTGCTACCAAAGCCTAATACCTGTGAAAGATAGGAGGGAGAGAGAGCTACAGGTGCACAACATAGACTAGGTGTCTTGGTTCTCTAGCTGGAATAAAATTATCTCAGTGTGAACTTGTGTTTCTGTTTTATTTTTAGATTTATTTTTTTTTTACCAGTGGAGTTAGGGATGCTCCATATTTATGCCTGAGAGATCAAAAAAGGGAAGAAAAGTAACTAGGAGACTCTGAAGCAATATAGCAAGCTGGTTTGACTCGACATAGTCCCAGGTGAGAGTTGTAGAAAAGTATAAATAGAACTTGAAATTTGAGAAACTGGTTGTTGCTTTCCTTCACAAAGAGATATGTCACTTTAGGGCTCACTAAATATAGACCTGACAATACAGCAGGTCCTATCTCTGTATAGGATAGCTTCTTTTGTGCTGGGTATTAGAGCTTTTCTGGTATTTTCTTACTTCTGTTCCTTCTCTCTAGCCACACGTGCTTCTCTGCCCTGCCAGGGATGTTAAATCTCTTTTGTCTAGACAAGCTAGGTGGTGCTCAGCACAGTCAGGAGACCTTGAAGAGACCGGAGAGGTGATTTAATGGAAATTTTGCTTGATAACAGATTGTCATGGCAGTTTGTGCTGTGGAGACAAAGAGGAACAGAATTTTTCTAGGGAGCAGAGCATTGTTTCAGACCAAAGAACATATTGGTGATGGCTGCATGTAGGGAGGCAGAAGGAAATGCTTTTAGAAACTGCAAATGCTGAAGCAACAGCAGGTTTATGCAGGCTTACCCATTCTAAATGCCACAGCCATTTCCTGGTGGCCAGGTTAACATCAGGACTGTGCTAGCTCATAGTTGGCTGACTGCCTGCAGAGTTGTTCCAGGAGCTGATACTGCACCAAGACTGTCTAGTCAGGCCATTTATACTCCAAATATATCCTGTATTCTGTAGGCAAGAAAAGCCTATGCCATGTATATCGGTTTAGTGGCTCACTGCCAGTTAAGGATCTTCTCCATGCATGAGCATTATCTAGGGGCCTGCTGGTTTACCTGGCTAAATATTTCAGTTCCAGAATACAAATATGAAACACCTTATTTTGCTAAAGAGGGTTTCTCAGCCACTCTCATACATAGTGTTATGGTCTGAAAACACCTTTTAGTACTCTCTTCATGACTTGATTTCAAAGACACATTTCTGAATAAGAGTGATGTAAAATATTAAGGATTTCAGGATTTGATGTGCTTACATTAAAGTCCCCAGTGTTGGAAAGGTTTATACATTTGCTTTAAATGTGTGCACTGTAAGTACATCCTTTGAATTTAGTGGGACAAATCCTCAGTTGATACAGACTGCTGTTCCTCCACTGATTCCAGTGAAGTGATAACATTTATTGTAGCTGAAGACCTATCCTGTAGAGACTAAATGCTATTGTAAAGTTGTATGTTTAGAAGCTTTTTCCACACTTACTCCAAGTCTATTTCCTCTCTGTTCCCAGACCTTTGAAGCAGCCTTTTATAGTATTTCATTTCGCTGCAGTGATGACAGGAGTTTCATTTCAATGATGGAAGAGAATTCTATCCTTCTGTGGAACATAAAATGTTATAAACAAAAGGCAAGTGATAAATCAGACCCACATATTATGCTTTACTTATATGCTTTCAATCTAGCTAGTTGGCTGCTTGTACTAGGATGGAATTCTTTTAGGTACAGTTTTCCTGTGCAAAGAGATTGAACTCCCTTGTGCCATTTTTCACTCTCCTGAATTGTACATAGATTCTGTGAAAATGTGGTCATTGAGTTTTGGGGGTTTTTTCCATTGAGAAACGAAATCAAGTTGGATTTTTTTGTCCCTATTGTCACATCTGACAAAGGGCTTACAGTATAATTTATACTCTCAACTTTGCCTGTGTAGCCCTTTCTCTTCTTTCAAGTGCTAGGTTGATTTTAGGCTATCCTCACCAGAAACTACACTCTGAGACTTCCCTGTGTTTTCTCTTGTAACTCCTTATATGCCCACGCAATGCCAAGTGGAGCTTGGCTCTGGCCACAACATAAAATAGTCAATGTATTTCATGGCTTATCCTTTAACTTTCTCTACTATTTGTCCTCTGGATTCAGTGCCTAAGGTAGCATCAGAATGAATGTTTAGGTTGATTTTCACAGACTTTTAATAAGACCCAGAAATACTTTGGGAGGGAAACTAAAAGAAAAATATAAAGTTATTTTTCCAAATGAACTCTGTCAGAAGATAATCTGGAGCATAGCAGGAATCTGCATTAATAAAGATATAAAAGTCTTGAAGTGAGATTCTTCCTCACTGGAAATTCTGACAGACGATCATTGTGGCAACAAACTTCAGCTGTGTTTGAGACAATAGGGAAAAGATAGGATCATCAGACTTAGCCAAATCATTTTGACATGGCAGTCCTTCCGTAAGCAGAATGCAAATGTCAAGCTCAGGCTAATTCTTTTAATGCTGAATCATGGAAGATTAAGTATTTTCACACTTCTTTTCTAGAAAACAGCAGAACAATCTTCTGTAATTGGGAACAGTACCCTTTCTTGTAGACTCAGCAATATATAAATTCTGTAGTTGCCCTTTTATCCAAAGCATGGTTCCCAGACCCCAGAAGGCATGGCCCAAGGCCAAAATCCCTAACCCACCCTTACTCAGGGGAGGAATTATGGTCTCTTGCTGAAGGAAGAATGTATGCCTCTTGCTTCTGAGGTAGCAGCAACTGTGATTGTTCTTAATCCTTGCAGGGGTCTTTCTCTTGTATTGTTTTTCTGGAAACTTCTCCCATCAGCTTCAAATGTTAAGTCAAGCTGTGTCCAGTTATCTTCAGCCAGAAACCAATCTGTTGGATGAGAATGGTAAAAGGCATAAAATATAGATCCTCAGATTTTAGGGGGTGGAGGATGAATTATCTCCCCATCTTGTGTGAAAATATAAAAAATGAAAATATGTATTCTTTGGAGGTATTAATCCTTAAGAAATGAGACAGTGCAAGAACGTTGGGATGTACTCACTCTATGGAGACAATCTGTCATTAGCAAACTATGCACTTTGCTCACCAGTAACCCATTGTTACTGCAGATTTTGCAGGTAGATCGTTACCCATTTGCTGAGTCGTTTTGTGCAATCTCTAAATCATTGCAGGCCATCTATTTGAAAAGTGTTCATGGAGGAACCATAATGTGCTTTCATGGTAATGTAAAATGCATTAGAAATGAATTGCATGATGCTTACCTCTCAAATTACAGCAAAGACAATGACAACCATATGTGCAAATGCAAATTGTATATAAAAATATCACAGATGAATCCCTGAGCTGTAACACTTGTTGTTCATTTCTGTAAATATTAACATATCAGGATTTATTTTGACATACCACTAAGATAAGTGCTAGAACTGACAATAATAATGTATAATTTATGTCCTTCATATTACCTTAACATCACTGTGCTTACATTATTGCATAAATTAATTTAATGTTTCTAACATGCAGCAGATAATTCAAGCATTTGTTCTTTTGTCTTCTACTGGTTTCTGTTGCTATTTTCTAAATTACACAATATTACTATACTCTAATGTTTATTTTATGGTACATACAATTCATAAAGTCACTTTAAAGTTCTGAAAGCTTTTATTTAGCACTCAGACAAACGTGTTGTTATATGATGTGGAAGGAGCACTAAAGCCTTTGTATATTAGAGAACTTTATGCTTGTGATGCAAATTGACAATAGCTGAGCAATGCAAAGCTCAGGATAAGTTGAATCTGCAGCTTGTACTGTTAGGGCACTTAGGAAATGTATGATTGGTACTGTGTGTGGGAATCTCTCCCAAATGCATGTAAAAAGTCTTAGCTGTAGCAAAAGAACTGTTGGAATTATCAGTTTGAACCACAGTCATGTCATTACCTAGTCCATATGATAAGTTGTACATAGCCAAGTGCATTTACATATGGGCACCAAACACAAAGTTATGTGCTCGTTGCATCCCATTGGTTACACTGGAGTTCTGCTTTGCTTTTGAGGTAAGAATTCAGCTTTTTATTTTATACATAAAATCCCCTGCCAAAAGCAGAATATCTTCTCTGGACATACAGTATCTTTCAGTTAGAAATAAATTTCCAAGAATTGATAATAAGATGCATCAGAGCTGAATTCTATGTCTTGTGATGGGAGATTTCTGGGGTTTAATTTTATCTCTTAAGGAATGAGGAAGAAAAATCTGTTTCTGAATTGCCTTTTATCAATTAGTTGACACAAAATCTATTTCTCAAAGAAACCTCTCTCAAGACTTCTATTCTTTCTCGAGAAATCTAGTAGCAACTTTTTGCATTTGTTTGAGAACATTAGTAGTCAAGGCATTAGTTTATGGTGCTGAGGGACCATGAACAAAGCAACCCTTAGGTATATTTGCAGACTACCTCTGATGCTGCCAAGCATGGAGCATCTTTGGATGTGCTAGCCATGCCACTCTTGGTGGTGGCTGACTCAGAACAAAACAGCCTGTTGGTATTTAATTGCTGCCCATGTATTTGTGTATGAAACTGAACCAAAACACAGGCATCCTCAAAGGATGATGGAATTACTGTTTCACAGTACTTTGACCATTAAAAGTTCAACTTAAATGGCAGATATAGATGGTTCAGTTAAAATCCCAAGAAAGAACAAAACATGTTTAAAAGGCAGTGTGTTTTTGTGCTTAAATCAGCTATATAAAGGAGCATTAAAACAATCTTTTAGGGAAGAAAAAAAATCAATATTTTAATGGAGACATTGGTTTACCCCTGCTAGATATTTAAGATACTGAAATCTTATTTTTAAGACAGTTTCTTGTTTTCACTGGAGTCTATTCTTTGTACTGGTCAAAACCACAGTATTCTTACTCTTTGGGCTTATTTTGATATAAATTAATCCCTCACTTTACAATAGGTCTTTCTCCCTTATCAGCAGGAATAGTACCATGTTGGGTTTTCCTACTGTAGGTTAAAGGCAGAGGAGTTATTAAAGAATCAAAACACTGTTCTGCAGACACTGACTTGGAGCAACATCTTCAGAATTTTACTGAGAAAGAGGCATAGGGGAGACAGTTGTATTCCCTAACATCTCACTGCAAAAGTTGCACTCTGCCCAGAGCAGAATTGCTCTTCTCCTGTGCTAGGGGAAGCAGGTCTGTCTGAAATCTGGTGCAGCAGAAGAAATTGCTTCCCACAGAAAAAGAAGAGAACCCAGTTTGCAAGAGAACTACAGGCAGTAGTCAATAATTCTTGAGAAAGACAGAGAAACTGATAAGGGGGTGTAGGTGCTAGGAGATCATCATTTTAAAGCACTACTTCAGCAGCATTTCAAAATGGTGTGCTGCAGAAGGCCTTTAGGATGAGAAACGAGCAGCTGATGAACCACAGCTGATACCAATTATTAGTATAGGTATCAGCTGCAAACCAGAGCTGAGCCCAGAAGCACAACAGCTTTGTGAGGAGAAGTTTCTAGAAAGGAGGGAGAAGGATGATTCACTTTTCCTTCTAGGTTTAGCTTAGTGTCCTGTGATATTCCCACAGCACGCAGTCAGGACAAGAAAGAAAGGCAAGAAAAGGAGTAAATATGCTGAGTGTAGCCTTCTGGGGGAAAAAGGACAGAAGAGTGAGATGGTTGGAAGAAGCTAAGAAGAAAACAAAGCAGAAAGAAAGGAAGCACTTGCAATAGAAAAACTTCTCCCTAAAAGATTAGAGATGAAGTGCTTACATATGTGTCTCTGCTTTGATAAACAACTACTAACTGTGGCAGTGAAGTGTTGTGTGAGATATGTGAAGGACTGTAGTAAGAAGAGCCTTAATACTACAGGACTCTGCAAGCAGCATGGAGCAGCCAGGTAACTTCTTTGTTTGGTTCATTGGTTGTTTTTTTTTTGTTCAATAGTCGTGGTTGCAATCTGAGAGAGAACAACATGCCTGCATGCTGGCAATCTACTGTTAGGTTGAGACTAAGAGAGAGCCTACACTTGAAAGTCAGTGAGAGCAGAGCTGTGAAAGTCTATAATGCCAGTGATCCCTAGTCTGCATGCAGCTGTACTGGCAAAACTAACTCTCAAGAGAGAAATTAGCTATGCTGGCAAAAGCTCAATTTTGCCAGTAAAACCACATCTATGCTAGGGCCTTTTGCCAGCACAGCTGTGTTGGTTGCAAATCCCATGTCCTCGCACCCCTGACTTTCTGTTAGCAAAAGTTTAGTATAAGATTTGCTTCAGAAAGAAAATAATAGGGAGATTCACTTGTATTTATTCAAAACTACTTGTTTTAATATAAGTAAGGCAAAATCTCCATAATGCTTTAGTTTATTCAGTCTCTATTTAGAGCTTTTTTAACTTGCATTTCTTAAATGTTGATTTTTATTTTGTGTTGAGCTCTTTAATACCAAATCATCAAAAATGCAATCTGGTAACCTGAGCCACATTACAGTTTCAATACAGCACTGCCTCATTCTGTGCTAAACCACAGCTCTTTGATAAAAACATGATAAAGAGCTACATTGTACAAAACACAGTACAGCCAGCTGCAAATATTCCAGGGCTATCCAGTAGTAAATAGCTTAAAGTAGAGAATGTATGGAGGCTAATGCTCTCATTCATTCCTGGATATATATATATATTTTTTTTTAAGTAAAAATCAGATAAAGAAAGCCATGTGAAATCTGCCTATTATCAGCTGAAAGCATCAAGAGAACGGAGTGATTTTATGGCTTATCTGCTAAATGAGAACACAGTGCAAATATAGATATACTTTCAGAGCTCTAAACTAGATTTAAGAGTAAATTTAAAGCTTTAGATTCTTCTCTATGCTCCAAAAACTGTGGGCTGTACCTTGCTTTTGTGGGCCAAATCATACTGATTTTACCCCTTTGAGAAAGAAAACTTAGAAGAGATCTACTTTGTCACTGAAATATGTTATATAGATATAAATCATCAGAAAATGTGTATGTATAAATGAGCTAGAAGAGGTAGGCTCTTTCCAAGAGGCCTGTGTAATGAATGAGCTGGATGCATTAGACCTGTCTGCCTACCTTGTTTGTTGGTGAATCTGGTGCAGATTCTACTTCCAAATGGGAACAAAAAAAGTAATAAAGTAGCTTCAACATTATACAGGCATGCAAAAATGTAACAAGAACACAGTATTTCTGATATTTGAGCTGCAAGCATACTAACAGCAAAATGAAAGTTAAAGCAAGTAGTTCCAGGAGCTCAGGAGCCATTGTGGACTGGTTTTCAGTGGAACTGTATGTAACACTTGATAGTGAAATATGGTGTTTTCCCATGGTTTGGAAGGATCTCCAATCTTCACTCTAGGGTTATCATCCTGGTTTATCAAAAGCAGAAAAATGTTTTGGTGTTCATGGTGTGAATTTTTCTAGGGACTAGTAAGTGCACAAGCCCAGCTTGCAGCTTTTCCTTCTATTGACAGGTGTTTTCACTCAACATAGTATCTTTGATACTAGTTCCACTTGCAAATGTGGCTGATATGGGAAGCTTTGTGGAAAAACAGTTAAACAAATGTGATGGCATCAGCTGTGTTTTCTGAGGAAACCAGGCTTAAAACCCCATTTGCACATCTATATATAAAGAAGAGTGCTTCGGTGACCCCTTCCTAGAAAAGATTGCTCAGTAGGTAGAATATCCCTTTCCAAAAAAGTACCTGAGTCTAATATGACAGTTGTAGGGAAAACTCTCTTGCCAGGAATATCCTGAAGTAGTGCCAGAGGCTTGCTGGCTTTAAGATATGTTAGGAGTTATTCATAACTCAGTGTGGGTACCTACTAGCACTGGAATGTGCAAAATGATTTTTTGAAACCCACACAATCTTCAGAAGCTGCTCGTATTTGATGTAGGCTTCTTCATGCTATAGAGACTGTGCATAAGAAATCATAGCATACATAAATAGTGCCAAGACTTGAAATTCCAGCCTTTTCCTGAGGAGACAGTTCCCACATTTCTCTTCTTTCTTTATTTTTCTCTTCTTTCTCTGTCAAATATTCTTGCTGTAGAGCCTTGGACTACTCATTAGAGAACCATGATTTTTTTAAAAGTAAAGTCTATGTGCTTTTTTTAAATAAATAAAAAAACCCAAAACCAACAAAACAATAAAATAGTGAAATTTATCCTGAAAAGTCCAGTTTTTCAGTCCCTTCTAAAAACCCTAAGTTCCTTTTCTTTTAATTCCAGCTTCCTGAAGATGGTTGTAACTAAGTCTCAGGTCAACAGATCTCTAAATATATTTCTTTTCATGGTGAAAAAATAATCTCTCCTCAAAAACCTGACTTTGTAGGGCACCATTTAAGTCACAAAATACTTCCAGCTTCTGATAACATTAAATAAATTAAGAATTTGTCTGCTCTTCTCACTACAGAGAGACATCCCATATGTTTGTTGTGCTTATTGTCAGTGGAAGGAGAGGTCAAAGAGCTATTCTTTCCTGTACTGTTTTCTGTCAATGTACAGGAGATATGCTGAGGAAATTTGGAGTCTTGCATTCCAGCAATGAGGAACTTGCCTGCTCTGTGATAGAGAAAGGGTTGCTTGCTTGGTTTTTCTTTTACTTGTGGTAGGTCTGTTGAAGCAGCCTCTGCATTAGGAAGTAAATGAGTAGTGTTTTGGCAATCTTTGCAGATTACAGGGAATGTGAAGTTTGCAGAGGATCACTGGGATAAATAACTTCCTTTCTGTAAGTAGTTCAGTGCATGGCTGTAGACAGGATGGAGCAATTAGAGTTGGTGTTGATTAAAGGTCAAACAGATGGTTATCCCATTACTTGCCTTGGGATGCACTTTTATGTGTTGTCTTTTTTTTTTTTTTTTTAATTTGAATCACCAAGTATGCACCAATAGGTGATGTAAGGAAAGATTCAGATGCTTTTCCCTCTTTCTTTTTATCTCTTACCTGAGAAAGTATAGTCCTGACCTACAGAAATTCTCCACTATTGGATCAGGCTAAATGACAGTTTTTAGTGCTTCACAGACTCATTGCTTTGAAGATAGCCTGCAGTTTCTGTCTACTGAATAACTGAATGCTATGTAGGGGAGAAGGAAGCTTAGGGGAAGGTCATTCTTCACAGTGCAATGTGCAGTGATCCCTATGAGTGACTAATACCCTGAGAATGGAAAGAAGGGATAGAGTATTGAGAGAGTTAGGAGAACAGTAGTACCTGGGAAGTGAACAGAGGGAAGTGGTGGTGGGAGGGTTGGAAAAAAAGGAAAAACCAGCCTGGCTGTAATGGGTCATAAAATGCAAAGGGAAAGAGAAATGAAGTTTGTTCTTAAAATGCAGCCTACATGTTTTATTAATCAGAAGGAGCTGCCAGGTGAACTCCTTTCCCCAAGTCACCAGGACAATCTTTGTTCATCCACTAGGCTACCAGACACGAGTTATAGCCCTTTACAAAATTGGCATGTATTGCAAGCAAAGCTGACCTGGAAAATAAGAGCTCTCTTAAAATGGGGTGCAAGGTAATTATTTGGCTCTATAGACAGCATTACAGTCTCCTTTAATGAAAGTTTTGTATTAGATTTTTCCAAAAGAGATAGAGGGAGGCCTTGCAGCAATTGCATAATTTTAAATATTAAGGGTGTAAATTTGATAAAGCCTCAAACCATGTATGAGGCTTAATTTTTCCATATTTTCAAGAAGGATTGTACATTGGCTTATGCATTCAACTTTGTTTCTGATGTTTTAAAATTGAGTTTACTTTCGAGTACATCTTTGATTTCCTATCAGTTAGTTTTCTGAATTTTAAGCAGGGAGCACAATAGAGATAGATATGGTTGCATCCTGTTACATATGCTTGTATTAAACTTTGACCCTTTATGGATATATTTGTTTCCTTGCAATGGTTTTTCAGTGTTTAATTTACTTGAGAAATGTATAATCAGTCTCTGCTGTTTTTATCAAGGGCAGCTCTCAGAGTATGACATGGTAGAAACCTGAGCATTGGCCCAGTATTGCAATTCAGTTGCAAGAACTGTTTGCCTGATGCATACTGGGACAAATGCATGGTGTGGTTAGTTCAGTGTGTTTTCTTTGATAGTTGCCAGAGGCAGAGACATTCCAGAGAAAACTGTCCGGCTTCTGTGACTCCACTGTGGTAGGAAATGTCCTGCAGAACCACTCTGAAAACTGACTTTGCTATAAACAGAACTAAGAACCAAAAAAAAATGAATGTTCTGCCTTACTTAGCATAAGTGTTCATATTGACACAAAAATAAAGTCTGTTTTTGCTTGTGTCACTTTAAGCTGCTTGAGAACTCAATTACTAGTAACAATTGTGTGTGTTATATGTACACACATTCAACAGGATGCTTAAATAAATTACTTGCATAATTGTGCAAAATGGAAATGAATAATTTGCTGTCAAGTAGGTCCTTACAAACAGTAATTTACCCAAGAAACCCTTAAGGGCAGCATGTGGGGACAGGAAGGAAAGAAGAGGAAGGGAGGAAAATTGAACAACAGAGGAGGCAGACTATATAGAAGTGGTGAAGACACAAGAACACTTAGGAACAAATGTTCTCAAACTTGGATATGAGTAGATTCAGGTTGAATATAGGGAAGAAAAGGGAGAGACTAAACCTGACTTCTGTGAGCCCTATGGTCCAAAATTACTGTTTCCAGGGCTGAGGTATAACTGCTTATGAAAGGCCTTACATGAAGTGTGCAGCTCTGAGGCCAGGAGCTAATAGACCAAGTATGCTTGAGCATATGGTTATCCTGAGTATATCGTGGAAGCGAACATAAAATGCACATAACATGGTGCTTATTTTCCCCTGTTAAATCACAATGTTGAGTATGGACAGTAGATGGTTAAGGGTCAGATTTCATGTTCTACAAAAAATCTTGACATATCTGTTTATTTCAAAAAATATACTATTAATAATAAATGTTGTAGTCATCATTTTGAGACTCCAGCTCATCTTGCATTCAGAAAGTAGAAATTGCCTTTACTAAGTATTTCTGAGTTTTTGTCATTAGTTGTTACTATTTTATATGCAGCCACATAATAACACTAGACAGTAAATGGTAGCAGTCAAGCAGATTTAATTTGTTTTTTTAAAAAACTTTATCTGAGACCCAGTGCTTACCTCTATTGAGAACAGGCAGAGAAACATTGGCAGAATCTGTATTAAGGTTATTACAGTTCAGCCTACAAAGTTGGTGACATTTCATTTTTTAGTCTTTGTGAAGATCCACATGTGAAAATTATCCTGATATATTTTTTTAATAACAGAAGAGAGTTTGTGCACAAGCCAATTGATTCCTAAACCCATCTGTTCAGACCAGTATGTTATGCACTGTAAATCAGGGAACTCATGAAAAATGAAAAGTGGTGTTATCATATTAGAGAATTTTGCTCTCTTTGGCAATACATATATAATGCCAGTTCCCATAATCGACTAGACTTTTCCCTGTACTTTCAGAAGCCTGCAGGCTAAATGGAAGTGAATGCCGTGGGCATTATGGTCTTGATTATATGGTATATCCATTTTCATACCCTGGATGTCTGACCATAGCCTCTGGGCATCTGTAACAGAGGAGCAGGTCTAACTCTTGCATTTGTTACTTGTATCTACAGCTGCACTTTATAATGGTTGGGAGCACTTCTGCTGTTAAAACTGCTGTAAGAACAATTCTGAGTAAGTCACCCTGAATGGCTAATTCTGTTCTGGCTGTTAGGTTTCACAGGTATAGCTCCTCATTAGATCCCAACTATTCTTTCCTAAGACTGCCATGCTTTCCATGTTCTATTTTCATTCATTTCTTCACTCCTGTTCCTCTAAATAATCAGTGTCCCCATGGGCATCCTAAAGTTGACGCAAGCTTGAGTCACTCAGAACTATATTTCAGTATTAAGTTTCTGTGATGAGAATGTGGGGTGTTATGCAGAAAACAATAAAATCTTTTTATAGAAGAGGGTAAGAGACAAGGAGGAGGTATAGGAAATTTGTCTTTTACATTGTCAGCCTTTTGCCAAATTGTATTTTTATTTCATTCTAAACTCATTTTTTGTTTGTGTTTGGGTTTTTTTTGTGGAGGGGAGGGAAGTTTAGACATAGAACCAATTTTTTTTTTTCTATTAAATGCACTAGTTTCAGTTTTTGGAGTTTTGACTTCTTGCTCAGTGTTTCAGTTTACCCACAGGAATATTTATCAAAGAGCAAGAGAAGATATTTTTCCTCTACTTTCTGGGGAAAAATCTTGGTCATGCTAATAGGAGCTAAGCAGAGAAGCCAAAGAAACTTAAAGTAAGCAAGCTGAGCAGTATTTGTAATTTTTGTGAGGTGCTTTCCTTTCCCATCTTGAAACTCCTCTTTGCTATCTTCTGTACCTTGTCCCCGAAACTGCTGCTTTTCAATAAATGTTTTCCTCTGAAGCATTGTGGAGCCCAACTACTGAGAGTCTAATCAGGGTACAGGTGAAGCAAAATGCTCTCTTGAGTCATGGCTGGGTGAAATTTTCATTGAGGATTCTGTTTCCAAAAGCCTGTGCCTTGAACCTGTGGGTACAGAAATATATATAAACAATGTTTGAAGGTGGCAGTATTTATGTGGGGTGGTTTTTGTTGTTTTTAAATTGTGGGGATTTTTAAAGAGAAATTCAGCCTGGGTAGTAGTAAATGTAAACAAATGCATTTCTATATGGTGACTTGAGACTGTTTGAGCTGCCTAGCTTGCTTTATCTGGTTTGGTGTGCTGTTCTGTGTGGAAATAGGATATGGTATCTATATTTGCACAAAGTGAAGGTCCAGTCCTCTTGGCTGGCTCTGCAAAAGAGTAACTTTCTCCATGTGTACTTTTGCAGTGGTGATGCTTCCTAGCATGTGCATCCCCAGACGATTTGATTGCTTTTTAAAAAGACACTGTCAGTCTGAAATGTATGCTTCTGACAGTCCTGGTTAGTGTCAAACTTGCTTAGCTTGTTCAAGTGGGGAACCAGAATAGTGCAAAGGATGGGGCACAAGAAATGCTTTCTCTAGCCTTGGTTCTGTTTTGGTGACTAACCTACCTGATTTTCCTACAAGACTATGAAGGCTTGAGAGACCAGAGGAAAATCAGGAGTGAAATGGCTGAGAACAGGCTGATTGAGTAAGGATGAGAGGTGTAATGTTGTGGTGAAAGCCCTCCCCTGCCAATAGCTGAAAATTTGTGTGTATATGTATGAGCTAGAGCAGTTCTGCTGGACATGATATACACACAGAAAAGGCAGTCTTTGCATTGAAGCATTCATAGTTTCTAAAGGCAGAAAAGAAGAAAATATTCTGCTCTTCCCGTTTCACAGATAAGAGCAGAGATGAAATGTTTTGCTAGAAAATGCCCAGGAAGCATATAATAAAGTAAGAAATGGAGCTTGATGCTTTTGTGTCCCAGTCAGCATTCCAAAGAAGGACCAGCTTTTAAGAGGCACATGTCCTGAATACTCTGTTATTAGTACTGATTTACATAAGAGCTTGTAGCATTATTTTCATATTACAGAATAGGACTCACTCTTTTGTGAAAATGACCTGGATTTATATCAGCAGTAGTAAAATACTGTTGCAGTGAAGGGCTATGAAGAGGGGGGAGGGAGTATGAAACTAAAAATAAGAAATATGTACAGTACATAATTCTAACAATGTTATCTGAAAGACAGTAAAAATAGACTCAATTAGATATTGTCAGAGCTTTTTTCTCTATGCAGCTGCCTAGCCAAATATGACATTTTTCAACAATATAAAAGTTCTAACACAATGTGTGATACATTGTACTGAATTCATTAACACTTTGCTACCTTAAACATCATTGTAAAGAAGGAAAATAATGTAAGAGAAGCTTGTCATTTTTTGTTGTTGCTCCTTTTGTTTCTGTGACATGTTTGGAATTGCATGCCTGCGAGAGTTTTCTGATCTAAATTTAATGATCCTAAAAGGGATTTAGTAAGATATTGTTCTTTTCTCCTGCAGACATCCCTAGGCTGAGTGCTACATGAAAAGTGTGACTCAATTATACAAAAAAGTAATTTATCTTTAAAAATAAAAATCCTTTTCATGCAGTATTTCCAGAGGGACATAGCCTTAGTGTAGAGCTTTGCTAGCTCTGCTTTGCAACAGTCTAATTCCTATAGAATGAGAATTTGCATATAGTGTGCAGAATATCTATGTGCACGTGTACCCCCCTTTCATGAAGACAGACATTAGGGTGACAGTTGATATATTTGGCACTGAGATCTGCAGATCTCTGCTCTCACTCAGTATTGCTAATTTACAGAATTAGAGTAGACACTTGGTCGCTATGCAGATAGTAAAAGTTCAAAATTCAGGTTATTAACGGTATTACCCTGCATTAGGCTGAAAGATTGGGTCCAGTTCTAACTCTTGTTGTGCAAACCAGCTCTTATAGCTATCATTTTAGCTACCAACAGAGTAATATGTTTGAGAGAGACATTTGTAAAAATTGTTACCTGGAGTTAAGTCAGAATAACTTGTTGATCATACAAAGGAAATAAAAAAGCCACTGCTTTGGGTGTGCTGTTAGACTTAAGTGTATTTTTTGTGACTATAACGTTGTCTGTGTATATATGGCTTGACCATCTCCCTTGAAATGCAGAGAAAGCCTTTAGGAATGAAGAAAGGTCTGATGCCTTTTTGAAGGGAAATAAGGCTCAGAGCATATTGGTTGCTGGGCAATATCATAGATCTCTTATTTTCTATTTTTCTCTTGAGTACAATGCATACTTATGGAAAATTATCTGTAAGTATTGGATTCCAAGTTGGACAAAACTTAGCTAGAGTTCTTTTGCTCTGCCTTTTACTCTTAGCCATGGGAACTAGGAATGATATCCATCCTGTGTGCTCGCAGCATGAGCGAAGGTGATTGCTGTGATAAGTTAACTGGAATGTGGTAGGTGACAGCAGTTAGTTTCTGGGAGGTTAGACCATAGTCCTCTTCACTCATAACAAGGAATTCATAGTTGTAGAGATCTAATTTTCCTCTTGCTGTCTTCTGTGCACCCATCAGAAGTACCTGTTTGCTGATGCTTGGCTTCTATCGCTTTCCGAGACTCTGGAACTCCAGCCCAGGAGTGACTGACATGTAGAATGTCAGTTTGACATGGAGTTTGTATTGATGCATATGCATGTACATGCATGTACTGGATTATCTGTTTCTCTTTCTAAGGTGGAATCTGGAAAACTGCTTCCTCTTTCTGATTTTATGTGAAAGGAGTAAAGGAAGCTTATGAGGGTGAAAACTGCACAGGGCAATGAATTTGTTGAGGAATCAAGTCTTAATATTTACACTGGAGAACTGGTAAAATTTTGAGTCTGAGAGAAGCCTATTTTAGCTCTTTAAAGATGTTCTCTATAAAATTGTAAAGTTTCTTGGCAGCTACGTATCAAAATTGGGAAGGAGACATTGGAACTGAAGAGTTTCAAATCTGTAAATCTCTGCAATGTTATTTTTACCAATTACATAAAGGTTTCTTCTTTATTTGTGGTATCTTGTCCCAAATTAAACTGTGTTCTAAATGGAAAAATACTGTACCAGTCAAAATTGGAAGAGACCAAGCCAGCTGAAGAGAGTGTGGCATCACTACCCACTATGTGATATGATAGTATGAAAGAGCAAGGCAATAGTTCTTTAGGGAACCATTAAACAGTGCAAGCAATAAACATGATGATGGAGACTGGGAAACACCCTGGGCCAAGGCACTGCTTTCATGTTTCACCTTCTTACTTTCAACATGAATAATACACCAATATGCACTGGTAAAAACGGTGGAATAGATGGAGAGGAAAACCTCCAAACTCAGACTGGATATCTACCTGAAAGCCTGGCAACAGGTTGGCCAAACTAGAGATCTTTCAGTCATCACCAATACCATGAGGACAAAAGATGACAGAAGGACAATGGCTGTACTAATGACATGTGAGGAACAAGCCTAGAAACTGTAAAAAATATGGGGGGGTGGGGGGGTGTTGAGTGTTGTAGAAAAAGCATGACATAGTGAGTATTCATGCCTGTGTAGGCATAAGAAAATTAACTTCATGCTAGCCAAACTCAGTACAGCATGTGCTTAATTTTGGAAAAAGTTAGTTTACACTGTGCCATGGTGGAAAGTTAAATGGCAAAATTGGGACTGTTTCTTTTTCTTGGTTGTTTTGGTTTGGTTTTTTGTGGTGGGTTTTCTGTTTTGATTTTTTTTTTTTTAAGGTGTGGAGAGAAGCCTTAAACTCAGTCACTTTCTGCAAAAGCTTACTGAGTTCATTCTTACCATTCCACAGTGTAATGATTACTTCAGTTCCATCTGAGCTGACAGTACACTTCCATCTTCAACTGGAACTTTTTAAACAAAGTCTGTAATTGCACTTCAATTTGAACCACATATGATTGCATGTGTATGCTAGTACAACTTTTCCACTGCACCTATCTATATATATGTGTGTGTAGAAGAGCCTTAACAAACCTACTCAACCAAAAAAATCCTAGAGAACTTCATGGATGTTTTGCAGTGTTTTAATTTGAATTTTTCAGCCCTTATGGAGTACATCCAGTGATATTTATGGTCTGACAGGCACCAGTGGATACTGATTCATGTCTCTGTGTTGGGCCCCACAGGCTTGATTCGTAGCACTTTGCTGGACTGAGTGTTTCTGCTTTAGTGTTGCTGTGTGGCCATGGCACGCAGCTAAAACCTGCTGATATCTGCTGAGAATCTTGTCTAATATAGCAGTTAGTCTTTGGTAATGTTTTTTGTAATCCTTTGCAAGTACTGAGGCAGTCCAGTAGCAGGTTTCATGACAGCTCTTCAGAGAGTAAAACAGCACCATAATTGAAAGTATGTGCTACTAAATTATGTAAATTGTGTAGCCACTTCTAATTTGGGAATCTGCAGTTTACTGATCCTTTATTTAGGGATACAAATATATCTTAGAGTTCAACAGAAGTAATTACACTTTGCCAATCAGCCTTGACACTTGATGTATTTGCTTTCTGAATTTTCTGTTAGGATGTAATGGGAGTGAGAGAGAAGGGGACTGTGTTGTGCTAAACTCTGCTAATGTTTGCTAAGGAACTCTTTGCTGCTTTTTGTAGCATCACTATGGACTTTTAAACAGCTGAAGGATTTCTGTTCCAGAGAGGTTTGTGGTTAAGTGGTGAATCAGTCTCTCATCTTAGTTACAAAGATGTCCATTTGTTAGAGCTCTTCAAGATTCTTTCAGATGAAAGATGTTAATAGATTTAAGATAATGGGTACATCTAAGATTGTTGTCATTAATAAATATTGAAGAAAAAAAGCTCTCTGTAAGCAATGCAAAATAACACCAATGAGTATTTAATCTGCTTTTTTAATTGAATTTTCAGCTTAAAGAGGGTAACTTTTCTTCTTGTTTGAAAAATTGAAATAGAAAAATGAATATTGAAATGTATTGGCTTGGGATTTTCAACCCAGTTTAAATAACTAATTAAGAAAAAGTTGCAGGGAGGAAAAACACTAAAATATGCAATAATTTATTTTTAATAAGTGTAAAACAGATTATTTTAATTACCACTTTTTAAAAATACAGGGTAAATAAAATGCCTTAAATTGTCATTCATAGAGATTTGGAATTGAAGTGTAGAGATTAAAGGCTTTTATCAGTAGATGTAGACAAAAGACTTAATGAATAGTGAATACAGAAATAACATTAAATGACAGAACCCCCTATGCTTTATTTTTTTTCCTTCATTTTCTATGCTTTCTGCGTTTTTTCACTTCTTTGGTGATGCTTTTTAGAATAAGCTGTTACCCAGGTGAGGTTTCATGGTATCTTTTATGTTAGTATTTTCTTTTTATAAAGATTTAAAACTGCTTTTAAATACACCTCCTTGCCTTTAGAATAACAGCTACCTGGTTGACCTCTTCTGTTACACAAGGGCTTAAAGGTAGATGCTAGACCATATAATTTTTTACACTTAATTTCCAGTCATCTAGGTTTCCACTGAAATCTTTGTAAGCAACATTGCCAAAATGACCTTATGCCAATCAAATTTTGGCAAAGGCTGCACAGCCTGGCTGGAGTTAATATTTTATATTACTACATAAATTTTGGATCCAAATGCTCCCTATTTATCCTTCAACATTTCCAGAGTGGTTTTGAGGAGCCATCCCGAGGTCTTGCAAGTGTGTGAACTCAGTTCTCTGACCAGGGTGTCTCTTGGAGAGCTGGATATGGTAGTGAAGATTTTTGCCTTTTGATGTAACAAATGCAATGCAGGAGTACAACTCAGCAATACTTGCTGTATTATGTCAAGTGGGGGTAAAGTTTCCTTCTCTGTGTATGCACTTTTTGTTGACTTGCTTAAAACTAACTGACATGCACTCTGTGTTATTGACTTCATGTTTATCCAAAAGCAGAGTCTGACCTTCAAGTGCTGTATTTGTCCTGGGTTTTATAAGGTTGTATGTTCATTGTGCATAAATGAGTAATTGTCCTTTAGAGGCTTGTGCTATGAGTTCAGTCTGTTAAGGCTTCTAAGCCAACAAGCACAGAAAGAGCTATACTTTGGCATCATTCCAAAGAGTTGGAGGTTGTGAGCCAAAAACCCCAGGAAAGCCTTTTGGCTTTCCCGTCAGCCTGGCGTGCTGGAGTTCAGAGCTGCTGATCTCACCTGCAACTGGGCAGCAGCAGGAGAGGGAGGGGTGGCTGTTTCCACGGGAAGGAGGGTACAAGCGCTCCAGGTCTTCCAGCAGCAGGGGAAGCTGTCCTGCTACTGAGCAGAAAAACAAGTCATCTATTGCCTCTAGTTTTCATGAGAAAAATTTGTTCTCTTCACTTGTTCTTTTCTGCATCTGATTTTCCTGCTTCTTTAAGGGGGAGAAGATATGCCAAGAAAACTCTGTCTGTAAGCCAGAATAGTTCTGTCACATCTCCCCCTCATTTTAGTGCTCCAGATCTTCTTCTAAGTGGGGAAAAATAATCTGGGAGGTCACTGGCAGTTTTGCTGTTTCATAAGGAAACATTAAAGATGGAAGGATTTGGCCCAGTGGTAGCTGAAAGCACTCAAGCTCTGCCAGGATCTAATTCCTTGTGAACTCTGACCTGGAATGAGCACAACACACATGCTACTGTTCCTCTATAATTTAGCATCTCTTTTTCCTGTGTGGGCTTTTTTTCTCCCCCATTCATTTCTGTTAAACCCATCTGAATGGTTTATCCTTTATAACTAGTATCCCTGCAAGGGAGAGACTCTCACTGTTTTTTACAGGCCCCTTAAGACTCTAGCTAAAAGGTACTGGAGATTTGCCGTCGCTTGCATTAGTAATGTTGCTGTTTTTGGATCCAAGGGCCTCCAGTTCAAATCCCCCCAGTAGAGTTGGATTCCTCACAAAATAAAAAGGAACTCCTCAGATTAAAGAAACTGACTGAATGCCTCTGTGTAGACCACTAATGTGCTACAAGGATACTCCGTTCTTTAGCAGGGATTGCGGTGTGCTGCTAGGGGACTTCTCAGACACTGTTACTTAGAAATTACATGGTGCTACACCAGCTCTGGGACTTGTAGATTTGCATTCACTCTGCAGCTTCATTAACAATTTTAACTGGGACATATTTAGACTACTCAGGCTGCTTCTATAGGGTTGATTATTTTGTCTTGTCCTTAGAAAACAGCTTATCCTTGTGAAAATAACATATAAATTGTACTATTATATTCAGTGCTGCAAGCTTTGCTGTTGATGTTAGTTTTCTTTTCCTTTTGAAGCTGTGAAATTTCTGACAAATAATGCTTTCTGAGTTAAAATCCACCATTGTAAGAACATATTCTGTGCCATTTCCATTCTCTCCGTGAAGTCTGTGAACTTCTGCCATTAGCATGGTTATTGCCTAGAGAATAAAGAAAAGGGAGGAAGGAGGTCTCAGTGGGTAAGATGCAAGATGCTTCAGACTTGTCATCTGATCCAAGAAAAATTATTAAATCCCTGTGTACCTCCATCCTGTCTTTAAAGTGCACATAGTAGTATCTGCTCACCTCTAGAGCATTGTGTGTGTCTTAATTTGTGGAAGGATTTTGAATCTCTCCTATGGAAGCATTTATAAAAATGAAAGTGCTATTCTCCTGATCACAGGTGTTCTGTGGTTTTCTGGTTGTGAGATCTGCAGAATTGTTGTCCTTGTACAGAGGTATGGTCTGGAATCTGCGATTTAGTTGTCAGCACTGAACTGCAGAAAAAAAAGTTGTGCAAATATTTCCTTTCCTGTTTTCCCCTACATTTTCTTATTCCAATTTCCTCAAGTGTCCAGAACAATCTCTTTAAACATAGGCTGTTTTGCCTCCATGAGACTGGCACTGTTGAGCCTGAAACTAGAGGATAGCCGGATTTGTCACAATTAAAACAATTTATAATTATCACTGCAATATCTGCAACATCCACATACATCAGTCTTCATTTCATCTTTCTGTCCTTGGGCATAGCTAATGTTACAAGCTGTAACTTAGATACATAGATCATTCTCCACAGAAGTACATGGAAATAATGGAAGTATACAGGCAAGGCATAGCAGCTTTAAATGGAACTAGATAGCAGAGGGGTAAGTATATTTTATGTATTATTCCATTCATATTTACATAGGAAGAGCCAGCTTATCTGATATTAAACTGCCACAGCAGTTTTAGTCTGTGATGGCACCCAAGACATAATTTTTCCTTTGAAATCAGTGTTTCATTTCTGAGCTCTGCAGGTACTATGTTTGTACCATTTGAGATCCATAAGGTCTTAAGTTTTGAGAGGTTCTGCACATTCAGTTCTATGCAAGCCTATGGTAAGCAGTCTGTCAGTTAAGAATATGCCTCACCAGTTTATCTTTTTTCATGTTTCGTATGTGTATGTTTATAAAAAAAAAGGATAGGTCTAAATACTTCTTGCTCTTTTATTGTTTTCTGTGGGTAGCAGAAAATAATCATACTTGATACAGCTCAGCCTTCATGAGGAAGGCAATGAAGAGCAATCTAGGCACTAGAGCATAAAAGAGTTTGAGTAGAACAGTGATGAAAGTGTGCTGCAATACCAAGTTTCTTTTTCACAGCTTCTCTAAGAAAAAGAAACTTGGGTTGTTTCCAAGGATTTTTGAACAAGAGTTTCAGGCTCTGTATATTACTTCTACACTTTGCTATAATTCTATATGCTGGAAATCTAATTTGGAGTTACACAAAGGCTGATTGAATAAGGGATTTGGGATTGGGGATTAGGTGGTGACTTTGCCTCTTCATTGGGTAGGGCCAACTTTCCTGATCCTATAGACTAATTTTTGCTATCCTGTTTGAGTATTGCAGAAGTCACTGGAATGTTGTACTCTTCTGCCTTTGAGAAGCGTAGGGGTGTGTGTGTTTTGTTGGTTCCTTTTAATTATCCATAGTGTGTATCGTGGACCAAATAAAGCTTGAGCCACTTTTACAGGGGCTAAGAAATCACTAAGGTCTTTTTTCCTCTCTGCTTTGACTCCACCCATCCCTAGTTGCTGGAGTTTATTAACTTTTATGCTTTATCGGTAGTTACCTACTGTAGGTAAGCTTTCCTGGCACAGAAAGCTTAACAGTGATTCTCATCTGGTTTTGAGCTTGTCATAGGAAATGTGATGGTGTTTTTTAGAAGACAAAATACAGCATTCACTAATTAGCTTTGCTATGTATTTTGGACAGCACTCAACTTTTTGCAGCTATTGTTCAACCAATGTAAAACAGGATTAAGAGCAGCTAGCTGTTTTCTGATGAAATACCTGTTTATTTTTGAGAAAACATCCTCTGCTCATTTCCTTTAATATGTTCAAGTGCTGATAATTTTGACTGTGCCTCTGGAAGAACTGTCATCTGCATTTCTGGTGGTTACCATTGGGTGGTGCCAGGCAATCAGTATATACAATACGAGACAATGGTTTCTTTTTGCACCCATCAAAAATCAAACGAGCTTTAAAATCTGATCTCAAATAATTTACAGTGCAAATAAACGCAGCAGCCAGTGCAAATAGTTACTTTCCTTTTTTTTTAATATTTAACATAAAGGAAGCGTCTGTCAGATACATGCTGCTTCGTGTGCCTGTTTGTGTGTGTAAAGTTTGACCTGAAATGTTTGGGGTTTTTTTTGCCCTAAGGATACTGATGCCTTGTTTTTGATCACGTTGTACTAATATGGCTTAATTAATTGCCCTCAACGTCTGTGCTAATGTTCAAGCTTTTGTTGCGTGTATGTGAATTTATTACAAACCTGCTAAGTGTTAAAGCTGACTGTAGACAAATGAGAGATTTCCAACTTTAGAGAGAAACAATGTCTATTTAATGCATGTTTAAGGAAGACTAATTTTACTGCCTTAGCTCACAACTGAGTGCCCAATGAGAGCAATGAAATGTTATTTTTAAGTCATATTTTAAATATCTCCTGTCTACCTAGTTCAATATCTATATTATGTTAATGATGCAGGTGTACCAATTTTTTCTTTGAGCTAACTTATTTTCTGAAGTATTTGGCATATAATAGCTGAGGGGGAAAAATAGGACCATGGTTAATGAAAGTGAGATGCAAATATTTATTGAGTATTGCATTTGAAAAGGCTACTGTCTGTGTAAGAAAATTATAATAGTAAAAAAATTGTTATTGACAACAGATAATGTGGATTAGGGCAGTCTAAAATACTTGGTTTCACAATCCTATTTATATCCACTTTTAATAAAGGCATTGAAGCTTTATGTTTATAGAACCATTTGGGGAGGGGAGGAATGAGAATTCACAAGTCATTGCCTCTTGAACACTTTTTGTTAATGTGTGAAATGGAATTCAGCATTTGGCCTTGCAACAGAATAAGCTGAAATTAAGAATTATTTGTTTAACGTACATGAGTTCATAGAGCTTGTGAGTTGCACAGAGCAAAGCAGTAATTCTTCTGACAAATTTTACGTGATGCTGGTTTCTTTGCCAGATAGTGGTAACTGAAATATAACAACAAAAACCCAACCCAAAAAGCACCCACCCCACGATCCTTCTTTCTTCCTAAATTAAAAATAAAATTAATCTAAACATAGCCTAATAAATGAGTTTAATAATTTAAAATTCACAAGAATAATTTTGGAGGATTGCTGTAAATAACCAACAGCCTAACAACATGAATCCTTTTGTGATTCAAACTTCTTACCATATTAATTTTCCCCTCAGTGAACAGGAGTAAGACCTACTTGTAGCTAAGATGATGCCCTGAGTGACATTTTGAGGCTAAGAGCCTCTAAAATATTTGTAATAATTTAGATAGTGATTACCCTGTCTAGACCTCATACTCTTTGCTAGACTTTCATTTAAATGTTAGACTTTTTTTCAGACTGTAAATCAGTGGCAAATGTGCACATTTGGACTCTCTGATGTTTTACTTTGAGAATGTTTTCTTAAAGCATTCCAAAACACTGAAATCCTGGAATGGAAGGGAAAAAAGGAGGGGGATTCAATTCAAAGGTAAAAAACAAAAATTATTTATGGAGCATTTTGTCTCTAATCCTAAAACTGAGTACTAATAGCAACAGTGATGAGCTTAGCAGATTCTTGTGGCTAATGCTTTTCGTGAAGTCAAATTTGATTGACATTTCATCATAAATTTCTATTCCTCATAACAAATATTTCTTTTCCTCTATTTGCAAGTGCCTTTTTAAGATGCTCCCTTTAAAACAATGTAACAGTCATTTGCAGCTTTTATGGCATCTAAATGTATGCCGTTCTGCTGGCTTGGTTCTACTGACATTTTAACATTGTTAATAATCACTGGCCATTTGTGTGTGCTCTGTAAAGGCATAATGTGCTTTTATATAAAACACTGTTATGAGGGCTCATTATCTTGTGAGGCAGCAGTTATAATGAAAATTAAACAATTGCAAACTTGCTTTGCCAAGTGTTTTTTTAAATAAATTTAACCAGGCTGTTTCAGAGCTCCTACCTGATTCTGCGGGGTTATATATCACAGCTGCTGGAGAGTTGTATGCATAAATTCCTTCATGCAATCATGATTGCTATGTGTGATGTGCTTCTCGTGCTCTGCTACAGCTGAGCAGGAGATGCTTATTACATAGGTAAGATCCTAGCAGGGCATGAAATAACTGTAAACCTCTGAAACTAGTCTCCATGGTATTGAGAGTTAAATGGAGTTTACAAATGACCTTTTACTTAGAGATAGCCACAGGACTAGACCTGCAATCTATAAGCTACTGTTGCTGTTTTACTAAACACTTCCAAACACTATCTATATACAGTTGTGTTATATAAAAAATACCAAAGTAGTTGCACTTCTTAAGGAAAGGTTGAGAATGTAAATATTGGCAATTCATTTTTTTATTGATAGACTGCAATGTTTTATCAAACACTTAATATAACGGACATAATTTCTTACAACTTCTCCAGTGTTTCAACATAATTATTTGAACAATAGCTACTTTAATGAAGTAAATGAATGATAAGAAATCCAGGTAGGCTTCTCCATAGTGTCTACTTTTTAGCAGAGTCACTCTAGCTGAGGATCTGGCCATTTGAAATTACTGGTTCTAAGCACCCTTGCAGAGCTGAGCTAACTAGTGGAGTTTGTGTAATTTCTGACATGTTTCCCTTCTGTTAGGGTACCAGATTTGTCCTTGTAGAACTGTATTCAACTGCTCCTCTGTATTTTATTTTAACGCACCACTTAAGGGAAGATTGTTCCAGTACTACAGTAGTTAGGGAAACTAATTTTTCTTTTTGTTTGGATGTGTTTAATTTTGAAAGCTACCAAGGCATGAAACAATAATTCAGAGAGGCTCTGTTTCAAATCACCTTTCTTCATTAAAAAATAAAATAACCAGGAGGTCTAGCACATTATGTCACTAAGTCACACAGTAAGAGGGACCATCAAAGAATGGTGGGAATTATCACAGCAGCTTGCTACTTGTTAGAAGCATTTACCTCATGACCCTTTCATTTGCCTACTGCCACTTTAGTTTAAGAGTGACAACACTGTATAGCACTCTGCACTTTCCGCCTCCCCCTTCCCCCACTTTCCCTTAGCACCAGATGCCTTTGTAAAGCAGGCTGGTGAGGCAGTGAACAAAACCTTGTGGGATAAGTCTGACACTGGAAGTTAATGATTATCAGTCGAAACAAAACACTTGTTTACATGTTGTAGTCATTAGAGGTTCCAGTCAGTCATACCTCGGCTGGGATTCCTGCCAAATGTTTTGAGGGTTCTTTCACAAGCTGTGCAGTTTTGTAAATACAAAAGCACTCTTATTAAGCCTTTTTACTATTAGGCTGTGCAATTAAGATTACGGGTAATTAGATTCCTTTATTTGGATTAGAATGGTCCAAGATACACACAACTTTCTTAGCTGCAGGATACCATTGGATCTCTATTTGGGTGTTCCATTACAGATCAATGACTAAGAGAAACACTTTTGTATTGTGCACATTTTTTCTATATTAAAAATTGCATTCAGAACTTGAGGCGGTATGGATTTTTCCTCACCTTACTGTCAGCACCTCCATTGGAGCCATAAAACTTTCTTTTTTGATTAGCATGTCTCAATTTGCTGGAAACACTTTGCTTACATCTCTTTTAGCATTGCTGGCTTTTAATTTCAGCCTTATTACAACTAGGATTAAGGAGGTGATTTGACTATGAAGGAATTTAGGACAATTTCCAGTAAGCTAAGGATGATTTTAAGTTAACTGCAGGATAACAGAGTTGCAGAAATGACTGTTTCTTTTAACACCTGTGAATTAGTCCATACCTGAATAAATAAATGATTCCTTTGGTACCTGAAGTTGGTATAAAGCAGCTCAAATCCCACCATTTCCTTGTAAACACTTTAATCATGCAAATACACATCTAATACAAATAAGCATGTGAGCTGGTTAACTTGTTTCACATACTCTTCTGCTTTGACAGAATTCTCTGCATTCAGCAAGATGGTGAATTATTTAAGGTTTGGGAGGCCATTTTTTTGTAACTGCGAATTGTAAGGCGACTGAATCATCCATACATATTTTATCTCTATTTTTTCTTTACCAAAGAAGATATCAGGTTCAGCTGCTCCGATGCAGGACTGCTCGCTTTGACATTTCCCCGTTGTCTGTAGTGCTAGGCAATAATTAAATATCAGGTGCATAAGCTGCTCTTTAATTTGACATGTGTGCTCCAGGCAATAAACACATGCAGTGCAACGTGGGAGTGTAATTGCTAAGGAATAAAATCTTGTACCAAGTGAGATCATTGTATCAGGTACTGTGTGACAGCTCATTTGATCATTATGCCCAGGCTAAAGAGGTTGCCTAATTAGTTTCCATTAAAACTCACCCTTTAATCAGGAATTATTCTTGCATAAAGAATGTCACTTGGTCCAGATGAATGAACAATGGTTCCCCCTTGAGATTCAACTATCTGTTACACTTGGGATGCCATATGTCTTTTCAAACAATTCAGCTACAGCAGTACTCTCTGAATTTGGATCTTGTAGCACTATGCAGTATTTGCATTTTCTTGATACCAGCCAGTGTTCTATAGGAAAATCACAATGGTATTCTATATATACTTCATCAAGCCAGAGGAGTTATGTTCAAGCAGCAGGAAGTGTGTTGTAAACACACAAATGACTAATGGGCCTCTCTTAACTAATGTGTCTTAGTTGTTGTCTATGTTTCCTAAGTGACATACATAGCATATATTCTATTACCTGGAGCTAGACTTTAGTATCTTACCTAGAAACGTCAAGGTTCATCTAAATTTCATATTTTGAAGGGAAATAACTTTTCAGCTTTTTTTCTTGTGACAATAGCTTTGTCAGCTGAAGCTGATCACAGAAGTAGATGTGATTTTTTTTTTTAATTTTTTTTCTTCACTCCTCCCCTAAAATCTTGCAACTTAAGTGCCTTCTATCTGCTACCACAAGATCCATGAGGCTCAGCAGATTACTGGGTTCATATACATCACAGATGTAAAGATCAATTGTTGGGTATGTTTCAACCTGAGCTGCAGCTACACTTCTGCAAGTTCTCAGTTGTCCACCTGAGTTGGCTATTCTGCTGCATAGCAACTGAAATGGCTCATCTGAGCTGACCAGAAACTGCTGTCCAGGAGAAGGCTTCTCCCTCTGCCTTTACAGGCTATTGTAGCTCAGGTGGAGAGAATAGACTTTCAAGTCAAAGCCCAGCACTTGTGTTCAGTGGCCTCAGTCAATTCCTTTAATGTATCTGCTTCTACAGATATGAACTGGTTTTGTGATGTTTGCAAAATGCCATGGGCTGAACTGGCAGTTTGAAATCTAGCATGTAGGCAGAGCAGCAGCTCCTCTTGCTTCCCCCCAGAGGTACCCTGTTGGGGAGGTGTGGGCTAAGTTTCCTTTCTGCTGTGGAGGGATGATCCTACATGTCAATGTCTGCACTGACTGTATCTACCAGTGTGATGTCCAGCCTCCTTTAACACAAATGGTTTATGGGACACCCAGAAAAATGGTTCTCAAAAATACTTCTCCAATCTTTTTGCAGCTCAGACTGTTGCAGACTTGTCACATTTGGAGGAATGAAGAAGCATTTTGTGGGCTTTGTGTACCTGGAGGCAGTGACTTTTACAGCAACAGCTGCAATCCAAGGTGGTGTGAAAGATTGCCATAAACATTAAGCTCCATGGCATGGAGGAAGTATCATACAGGATGCCTGCTTCAAGTTCATTCCTGGTAAGTCTGAATGCTCTAACCTTCATTCTTTACATTGTATAAGCTTTTACACTGCAAGACTGTTTGTTCAAGGCAATGGAAGGATGTGCATGCAAGGTAAAATTGAAATACTTAACATTTCCTGTTGCTATTGCTCTAAGTGCCTCTGCTCTCCATACCCAGTACATGATGTGTCATACCCACATTGAATGTAGCAGAAACAAAAAGTGGCTAGAATGTGAGCAGGAGAGATGTTTGATGATCTAACATGACTCCCTGATACTTAAAGGCTTTTAATTTACTAATTCTCATACCTTGAGCTATGTGATTAGGAATGAGTATTCTATGCTGTCTGAGGGTGGTCCACGTTTACCTAAGGTTTCCTTTGTGGATGTGGTCAATCTCCAATACATCAGAGGAAGGAAGAGGAAGAGGGATTCAATGTTTCTGTGAGCACAGAAACTGAATTCTGATTTTCTCTGGCTTCTTGTGATTAATCCATGCTATTTTAGCATTCTTATGTGTATTTTAAACCCTGTCTAATATCTCCAGCAAGTTTATCTTTAGTTCTCTTACATGTTCTCAGTGACACTCCTCATTTCTTTCCATGTCCCCTACTTGTACTTGCCCAGGCTTCTGGAAATATGTTGTGGTTGATTTAGAGTTACAGACATTGATCCGTGTCACTTGCTGTGTCTCAGCTATCAGTCAGAGAGGATTTGTTGCATCTTAGTTGCTTTAGACCCAACAAATGCCTAGAGGGGCTCCACGATGATGATTTATGCAAATATTTTAGTGAAGCTCCTAGATAGTATCCAGACTGCTCTGGTGGTATGCAGTGACAAAGAACAATTGTCTCTAGAATGGTATTAATTATCTGGCTATAATATCTTTACTTCTAAGGAGGTTATTGATAGCTTCAAAGCAAGTAGATAAGTGGACTAATCATGAATGAAATGCCTTCTCCTATTCTGCAGGCCTCTCTTAGAAGCCTGTGCACTGAAGGACACACAGGATCTTTGTAGATGACTGATTTCAGAGCAGTCCTTTGGTAATAAAGACTAACATAACTCTAGAATGAAGAAAATTCTGGAAATTTAATAGCATTAATAATGGGAAATACAAATGCTGAATTATCTAAACTTAATAACAGTAGTAGTAGTAGTAGTATTTGGTACAAAGGGCTGTATGCCCAAGAGGGGAGTGCCAATTTGTCTTGAAACAGGTTAACCTCTAACTGGTCAGTTTTTGTGCTAAGCATCATGGTTTATATTTTTGGATGTAATCATTGCATTTCCCCTACCCACCTAAGCTTTTTTATTATAACAATGAATTCTACAGGATATTTGTAAATTGTGGTTAAACAAACAAAAACCAAAATCTAACAAACCAATCCACCCAGACCAACTTTATTACTTTGAAGAACACTCTAACTTGAAAATTCCTGTATTCTCACATGGTGGGAGAGGACACGGGAATATCTGAATTCCCCCCTATCATGCACTTGATACAGTAGTGTTAGCACACTCCCTGCCTCTTTCCTCTGCAATAAAAAGAATTCCATGTCTTCCAAGCTTTCTTTCTGTGGCTGCAGTAATGACTGTCGCATGGTTTTAAACACTGTCAGCTGCCCAATCCTTTCTCTGTTCTTTTCAAGGTAGGTTAGGCAGAACATCGAGAATTATTCCATTGATTTATAATATTGAGGCCATTATTTAATTTTTGAACTTTCTGAAGATGACAAGGTACATCTACTTTAAATGCAATGCCATAAATCAATCTGAGTTCATTCTAGACTTGACTCAGCTCTACTGAAAGGTTCATGAACTTAGAAAACTTGGCTCAAATATTGATGAAAACATGCCCTGAGAGTCATTGCATTTTAATTAAGATCTTGCTGTAACCCTTCTATAATTATTAAGCATATCTAATTATCTTCAATAGCAAGCTTAAATCAAAAATTATCTAAGAAAAATACTTCTGCTATAAACAAATATAGGTGCTAAAACCATTTGGGGTAAGTATTCTAGGGCTACTTTTACCTTCTCCAAATCTGTTTGCCAATATCTGAACTTTATATCTTTTCCACAAAGTGCATTTTTCTATTACAAATACATATATTTATCTTTATAATAAAGTGGGGACCATTTTTATTACTCTTGTTATTAATCCAAGTAATCTTTTGTGTTTCTACATGAAATTCACTAGAGTGGAATCAAAACATTGTTCAGTATAGAATTAACCTTTCCCATATGCAAAAAGCAAACTAAACTGCATTAAATGTAAATAGAGTAAGAACCATCAGAATTACTCTGTGTAATATCCTGATACTTTACAGTCCTTTTGGACCTGAACATATCAACCATACTTCAGAAGCCTTCATAAACTTGTATAAATGTTTTCTTTTACAATGATTTTTCAAAGTTTCCAGTAACAGTCATTTATTGCCCTCCTGTGAGTTGAACTGCATGGATTGAATACTATCAAGGAAAACAAACTGGTTTTGTTTTATTTCTCTGAAGTGCTTTCTGAAAGAATTCTATTCAAAATGTACGTATTGGTTTGTTCTGCCCCTAGCTATGGCATCTGATAAAATGCCATTGACTTTATTACAGTCCACTTTGACTCTGGCCTATTTCCGTGGACTCCAGGCTGCCAGTATAACTGAGGAGGGCAAACTTTACCTGGGGTGTGTTTTGCTTCAGGAAGAACTGCATTATTTATCCTCAGTGAGGAAAGTACAGCAACTCACATTATACACACTAAGACAAGAACTAGTCCTAGAGTCCCGCTGTAAAAGTTTTCCCTTACAGAGCTCTCCATAACTTACTTCCCAGAATAGTCAGCTGCAAGCACTCACACATAGAGAACTGTGCTCAGCTTCAGCTTGTGGCTTCTCAGGAGTAGGAAACAAAAACTGAGTTTAGACACTGTGCAGGTCAGGGTCCAGGGTGAGTCCTGGTGTGAGGAGGACAGGGAAAGAGAGCAAGGACACTGCAGCATCAGACTCACTGCTCCTACTAGGATGCAAAGGATGAAGGCAGCAAACCCTCTTGCTGAGCCCTAAGATACCCCAGTATCCCTGCTGGGGACAGTGGGTGCTGCTGTCATCATCTTGACTCCCTGGGGCTCTCATAGAACTGCAATGGGTTCAGGAACAGCAGCCATCTTTGGTGCAAAAGTTGATTGCCACCCTATGAACTAGCCAGAGCTCTTGGCATCCCTAGATCT
Source organism: Bucco capensis (assembly GCA_013396975.1). Lineage (NCBI taxonomy): Eukaryota > Metazoa > Chordata > Aves > Piciformes > Bucconidae > Bucco > Bucco capensis. Next base: position 35,185 of record VWZO01008936.1, on the reverse strand, counting down.
GGCTGTATTTGCCTTCTGCCCCCTCAGGAGTCTTGACTGGGGGGAAAAAGAAAATAAACCTATCTAGACCCACATTTTCTCCATAATTTCCAAGTGTAGTTTGGAACACCTAGGTCTAATCTACGTGAGAATAAGGAACTGAAGATGTTTTGCAAAAAAAGGAAGTGGCATGTCATTGGCTACAGACTATCCCTCTGTGTGGCTTATCATGAAACAAAAGCCATTTTGCTTTGAAATAACTACTGTGAGAAAAATAGTTTATTTCAATTGGAATATATTCTGGAAATTTGTCTGTGTATTGAGTAAATGTTTTCCAGCCTTTCTCTCCAACCATGAAGCTAGCAATTTTCTTTTTATTACGTTTGAAATGAATGCTGCTTTCAAAACATGTCATTCTGGAAAAAATACAAGATATGCTGAAAACAGTGGTCAAATTGGGACCAAGGCTTATTTTGTTGAAATACATAAAATTTAGAGCAGGAAGGATCTACACCTCATCCTTCAACATCAGATTAGTGCAACTACAAGTATTGTGAAAAAAATCTCATTTTAACAAGATTGTGATGCATTCATCTTTGAAATTGCTTTGAAAATATAGAAATTTTGTGTGCTATGCCTTCATTTTTCAAATGTTGTTCTCTAACTTTTCAAAAGGCCAACTTTCATGGGAGCTTGTGTCTTAAGTTCAAAAACAGTGTGCATTCACAGCTGACTTCATTTTGAAAGCTTTTACTGTTCATTCTTTCACATAGAACATTGAACACATAATATTCACAGCCCTCATGATAGTAGTTTTGTTGGGACAGGGAAGGCATCTTTCTTTCTTGCTCCATTTCAGTTAATACATCTGGTTTGGCCACTTGAGAGATAAAGTTGGCATCTACAACCTCTTGTTTAAAAGATGTCTAGATCATATCCTCTGTGGTTTGTCAAGAGTGGTTATGAAAGGGTCTCTTTTGAGCTTTGAAGAAAATGGATTTTTATTCATGTCTTAACGTTAGTTTAAAACCTTAGTTAAACCTTAACTTAGTTTTTTTACTCTTTAGCTACCGATTGCTAAACCAGGACAGATGTACATGTTATGTTGGATTGAGAAGTGAAGCAGAAGCACTGTTTTTCACAAAGGGAAAAAGGAAAATCTCCAATGCTTTTCCTTACAGGAAAAAAGGCACTAGTGTGTGTCTTGGAAAGTGGAGTATAAGCTTTCTGTGGCAAATCACTGGAAATGTGTTTTCCAGTTGGTCCCAAACACTGTGATAACTAATAATGAATCTGTAGGGAATAAAGGAAGGGTCAATATGTGCAAGTCTTATTTAAGCATTTGCTAAAGTGGTATGATTCTCTTAGGTCACAAGAAGATACTGCCATTATTTTACCTGGAAAATAACATAAATTAGAATTTACATATATTTATTCATGTTTAACTAAAAATATAAATTTATATATGTCACAATTTTAAAGTTTACTTTTATTGACAAATTTGAAGAACTTGTTTGCCATGCCTGCAATTTCCACTGGACCCAATGCATTTTAATGTCTTTGTTACTGAGTTAGACATGGGATGGAGTATACCCTCAGTGAGTTCATGGCTGATGCTATGCTGGGGAGCATAGCTTTGCACATGTCCCTAGAGTTTTGCTCTTGGAGGGACAACTGGGTGAATGGATGTACTCAGCCTTAGCTTCCAATTGCTCCTGCCTCAACAGCTACCTCCTTCTGTTTGCTAGCTGACGCTTGTCTCACCTAAGGAGTATGCAGAAGTGAATGCTATGAAGACATTTGTGACAGCATAACATTAATAGTGAGCAAGAGAGAAGCATCCCAAACAGTTGAATCTCCATGCAGTCTGCAGGGTTTTTTTGGCAGAACTTTACAAGCAAGTGTTCTTGGCTACCTCAGTAGAAAAGTTCAGGATTGAACTACTTTTTCTTGATCATTATGAATGCAGAATTTTTCCTGGCTTAGGCTTTTGGCTTACATCACCTGAGATGGTCCAGTCAGTAACTGTTATAAACCCATTATAATGAGACACCTACCCAAGTGTCTGGGGCAAAAATCAGAACTCCATGGTTCTGTTCAGGAGGGCAGCTCTTTCTGAAAGCTGCAAACTGAAGAGTTTTGAATGCTTCTGAGTACAGCACTGCTTTGAGGACATGTTTTTGAGACAGAAACAGAGAGAACAGTTAAGGATAAATGGGGTGAGATAGGAAGTGGGCATGAGATGCTTTTATTCAGTTTGGAGAGCTCAGAAGATGCATGAAAAGACATGAGGAATTCATAGGTACTATTGCAACAGTACAGGTTTGTGGGTTTTTTTGTAACTTTAAGGATTTGTAATAACTAATACAACAATAACTATGGCTATAACTTTTTTCTGCTTATGTGCTGACTTTCCCTGAAACTGGCCTAAGAAAATAGATGTCTGTGTTGTCACTTTGATATATACTGTTAGGATGCTCTTGTTTGATGATGGTTGTGCTGTGCTCCTTTGGGAAGAGTGGTTCATGCTAGCAATGGATGTTCCAGAGGACAGAGCCTATGAGGGCAGGGGCTACTGGGCTGTGTGGCATGGCTGGCTGGCAAGCAGAACAGGGCCACACTGCTCCTGTATTGGGAGGTTATGGTGAGCCTCCAGGCTCTAAGCAGACACAGGAATCTTCCTGTAGCCCAAGAAAATCAGGATTTGCTGCTACTGAGAAACCAAGCTGGAAGTGAGCATGTGTTGACAGAGGAAGAATATTTTGTAAAAACTTCCTTTTTGTGGCCTTCTTGGTATAAATTTGCTGGGGCTTTGCCATTTTTGTAATGAAGAGGAGTGTGAGGAACACAGGTAAAAACACCCAGCTTGGGCTAGGGGCAAGGTGACAGTGTGTGTGGCTGTGTCAGGTTGTTCCCTTAGACCACCCAGCTTAGCTGGGTCGGGTCTCACAGGAGATAAACTTTTTTTTAGACCAAAAAGCAGCTGGCTGCTTGGAATAATACAGACTGCTGTCTGAAAAGAGACAACCTGGAGCTGGGCATGAAATGAAACATTGCAGAAATTACTTTAAAGACTAATCTAGCTTGTTACATTCAGTCCATTCCCAAGATACTGAGTTCAGGCCAGATTTGATGCCTTTATGACATGAAGCAGCCTTAGTTTGCAAAGCTGAGAGGAGTCACAGAACAGTTCCAGAACAGGGATTTTAATTTTCTCTTGCAACTACCTTTACTTCTCCCACAATGTAACTTCTTGTGGTTATTTTATGTATCCTTCTGACAATGCTACTGATATCCATCTTTCTAAGACATACAGCTAGTCTGTGAAGCTGCAACACTGATATGAGCATTAGATCACATTGGGGGAATATTGCATAATTCTGCTGCTCCTGTTCTTGAGAAGAAGGCCATTTTGACTTGGAGAATGTAGTTTTGCAAGTACAAATCCTTAGAGCTTAGAAAGCTTGTCAGCCCATATCCAGTGTGGTATGGCAACACTATTTTTGAATTTTTAGAAGAGATATTTGCCGGCCAGAGAAAATGAGAGTGAACATGGGAACAACAAAGGGTGGTTTATGTTACTTTGCATGGACCTATATATGCATTTAAATGGAATTCTATCTTAATTGCATGAGTAATGTCATCCAAATCACTTGTTGGTACTATTTCATTTGGTAAATAAAATAACACCAGAGAAAATTTTGTGCAACCATTAGGGCTTTTTCCAGCAGTTTGTATCTGTCCAAAAACTATTATCATTGTTTATAGCTCTAGAATGTTAATGTCTCCTGTCAGTGAGTTGGGACTGCCTTTTCTAAAACTGTCAAAGGACTGTGATATCTTACATTTTCATCTGAATTGCTTCTGCTATTTGAACTGTAAGTAGCAGGGTTCAAATGCTTTTTTCTCTCTTTCCTACGGCAACTACTTTCTCAATTTCTTCATAAACATTACTCTAACAAAGAGAAAGCAGTGATCTGTGTTTTCTTGTCGAAATAAACCTTGTATGACCCTGTTATTATTTTTACTATTGCCTTGGCATCTCAGTATATCCATAGTGCTAGTCTGCCTAATATTTTTTAAGATAGCTTCACAGATATTTTGTTAGTTACCACACGCTACATTTCCATGATGACCATGGTGAACACAAAGCTTGATCTCAGCAGTTGTGTGAGCATGGAATCTCCTTCAGGGACTCTACAGGTTTGTTCCTCACTAGAAGGGACCAGCCTGGAGCTTTGGAGCCTGTGGGGCAAAAGAAATGCAGTTCTAGTGCCCAGCCCATGTGGTGACCAACATCAGGGCTGTGATAACATGCTAGGGTGGTGTAGTCCAAATTCATTCCGGAATTAAGTGACAAATGCCATGGACATTGCCAAACAGCTGGACATTGTTATTTTCAACAGAGGAGGAGAAAGTGTTCAGGGAAATCACTCTTCTTTGTTTTTGAGAGGCATGGTGTACTGCAGTTCTGGACAGAGAACTCACAGTTTAGAAAGCTGATCTAGGTGTTTTGGCACAACTTTATCAGGAAAATAATCTTGGGAACCAGGCACCATTAATTGAAAGAAAGAGTTTTCCTGTATAATCTGGATTGTTCACAGAACCTGTGATGGGTAGAGTTAAGAACCTTCCTGATTTTCTTGTACTATTATTCTCAGTATGGAAACTGAGAATACTTCATACTTGGATTTGCAGTTAAGGTTATGGTTTTTCTGTTATTGGGAAAGGCATAGAAAGGCATTGACAATCCAGCCATTTAGAGTCAGGCTTGAATGTAAAGGCCTTTTAATGTTACATGAATGTTTAACTGTGTGGGATAAAACTACTTATATAAAACCTTATATTATTTAAATTATACCCCAGCACTTATCTCTGTACAATATGTAACTTTATCATCACAAACCAAACCATGTTTTAGAAGTACTGCTAAATTAGCTGTTTAAATTCAAGTTGATATACTTTGATTTCAATCATATTGGCTGGACAGAAACTTAAAACTTTTGTCAGTTGCAACTCAGCTGAAATCATTCTCAGACAAAACCTTACTTACAGTGGTTGCATTAAGCACTTTCCATCAGTGCATGAAGAAAAGGGTACAAATCCCATACTGGATGAGAGTGGACCAAAAAAAGGGGGAAGAAATGTCTGGGAAATGGCTTAATTGTGGTGTAGGCCATAATAAGAAGTGCATTACAGGGGCTTTCAGAAGCTGTTGTACTTAAAGGCAGACTATTATCTTTGGGAAGGTGCAGGGCAGTAGACAATTGTGTCCTCTCTCTTCCTTACACTGTCTGGAGGATAGCAGTAATGATCAAGCTGAACTTTCCAAAACCTTCTCCCAGGAACTTGCTCTTCTCCTTTCTCCCCTCCAGGTATTCTGTCTTTTTTATCTCGCGTCTCTTCATCCAGAGCTCTGCGATTCCTTTCTCTCTGTTTAGAGAGATGGAAGCAAATAGGCCTGATAAAGGGAAGGATAGATATTTTTCCCCTGTGGTCTACTCTTAATCCTGAGATGTGCTGTCAGAACAGCTTGCCACTGCAGCTATAAACTGCCATGTTAAGGTCTGAGCCAGGTCCTGGCCTGTGAGGGTCAGCAGGCTAGCCCTGCACACATTGTTCCCTTCTCATTTGCTAGTAAGGCATCAAAGAACAAGTGGGGAAATGATCAGAGAAGCTACCACATCTCAGTGACCCTTTGCAGTAGGAAGGTAGTACTAAAATGATTAAGTAGAAGAGACTGTGTCACTCCCCAAGGCTGCAGGAGTCAAAAATGAGAATAGCTGGAAAGCAAGGTCATCAGAGGAGCTGATTGGAGAGCTGGAACCAGGCCCCAGGATCTAGAACTTCCTTTGTTTTAATTCACTAAGAAATTTTGTATGGGAGGTCATTAGAAGAAAAAACCCTTCAAATCTCATCTATGGCAATAGCTAGAAGGCACAGGGAAGCTCAAATTTGACTATTTCAGGAATCATGCAAATAGCTCTTTCAGTGAGAGAAAAGGGAATTAGTTCAGATTTTTATGAAACACTTCCTGAAGTGAAGATCTCTGAGGAATTTTAAATTGTTGTCAGATCACTGGCCAGGTAAGAATTTGCAGTCAAGTATTGATATTGCTGCCTGTTAACAGCTATCTAATTAGTACCAGTAGTTTTAGGCTTTATGTACATGATTCCTTTATAGGAACAAGTTTTCTGGAATTATCAGGTGCATAGTCATTATTGCCAAACAATTCTTATGTCTTTGAACCTAAAGTATTTTCTGAACGTTTCCAAGAACTGACTTACAAGAAAATTTTTGTTTCCATCTGTATTTCTGTTATAATTGACCAAGAAATGTGTGGCACTCCTTGATATCAAGCATGAAGCTACAGGTCAGATTCTAGCTAATGAAATATGAAAGAGAGCTAAAGTGCAAGGGAATGAGCATGCTGAAATTATAGTAGACACATACTCATGGAATTAGACTTTTCAGTTATTCTTTAAAAAAAAAAAATGCAACCACCTATTCCCCCAAAATATTTTTGTTCCTGACTGCTGCTCTTCTCTAATAAAATAGCTGTTTATAAAGAGTATAAAATGCTTTTTGTTAGACTTCCAGAGGGAGTCAAATGCACAGTTTGCAGGCTTTTATGAATGAGCCTAGAGAATTGTTGAACAGCAGTCAAAATATTCAGCTACGACATGTAACTTAAATCTCTAGCAAGTTAATTTTTCTTGACTGAATAACAATGGACCTCTGGGCCAGGAACAAGTGCTGACTCTCATGGGTACTGTACACATGTGTCTATTCACCAAACTTGGCCTGAGAAACCCTAGGTGGTTAACTTGCCATTTAGAAAGAGAAACAGTCTATTCATTTTAGCATGGAATAATAGTAATTTAACATACTTGAGCCAAAGTAATTGCATTTCACTGTTTCCACAGCATGAAATTACAGTCTACAATAATTTTGAAATATTCTTTTGGGCATCTGATGTTAGAAGTGTTTCTTGAATACATTGTGCACACTGGAAGAAAATGAAGTTTTTACATGCCTATATTGAGTCATTTGACTTCTTTTAAATATGGTATCTACTATGTAGTTTGAGTCTTAACCTGCTGTGTAGAATGAGAACATCTAGCAGCTGCAGAGAAGTTGCTACTGAAATTCCTCATACATACACCTCAGGTGCCATCAGTTCTTGTTTGTTTTACAAATATCTAATATGCAAAATATGCATGTCCCTAAGATAGGCTTTCTTCCTGTTTTACTTTGAGTTTTCTCTTGTTTCTGTATTTTATTGAAAGAAATCAGTTTTGCATGGAGAACACCATTAATAATAAAATGCAGCCTGTGTGCTTTTTAAAAGTCTATTTCTTCCTTATTTATAAGTGGTAATGTGTTTGAAAGCATCATTGCACACAGTGTTCAGCTGCTTCTCAGCCAGTCGATTATTTTAAATAAATGTACCAGAAATGGAACAAGTTCTTTCTAATTTGCAAATGATATGCAACATTTTTCAAAAAAAAAAAAAAGAGAAAAAAGAAAAACTGTAAAATTTGTTCTTAACTACATCTCATTAATGGGAAGCTGTTCAATGACCTGTAGAGATTAAAGAATTAGTGAATTGGTAAAATTATCAGAATGAAAAATCTGTATAATTTTGATTTCAATTTAAAAATCTGCTAAACAGTCTAGGGGCTTTAGGAAAGTATATTACTTTTTAATATGGGTTCCACAAACCTCCTAGTATCAGTGTTACAAATGGACTGAAATAAAGCAACAAATAGTATGTTTAAATGTATAGTGTTACAACATTCTATTAAAGCTGTGGTTGTTTTTTTTTTCTTTTCATTAAAACAACTGAAGACATTTAATTAAGTGGCCACTCTGCTAAGTGGAGCAAAAATTAATATACATAAATGAATTTGTGTGGGCAATGATGCATAATTAAAAATATGCTTCAAATAAGGAGTTGGGGAGAAAGAAAACAGTTTAACAAGAATCTTCAAGACTATTGCCTCCTGAATTTTTAACGTCAGGCATTTGTAGGATTGACTTTACTGATAGCATTTGAACTAAAATTTATGTCAAAGTTTTGTGGTATTATGGGACAGTGATTGGCTGAAAGCTTGTCATAACCAGAGGAATCATCTTACTATCTTGTTAACTATTGCATGTGACTCAGCTTGCTGAAAATGCTACCTTCAGGCATATGTAATCTTTGCCAGACTTTAGTCACAACTTTTACTCAGAAGTTCTCCTTATGGCAACGTATGTCAAAAGTGGAATGCATGGAAAACTGTTGCAGGAAAACTAAAAGATGGTGTGGAATAGAAATGTAAATTTAAGGAATATTCCTTTGACGTGGGATGGTTATATTGATCATGTTGTCTTAGTTGTGGGTTACCTATTTGGGATGGAAGTTCACCTTTTATTGCTTAGTAGTTGGAAGAAGCCAGCAAATAAAAGGAGAGAAATTCCTTTCTTAAGTGAAAAGTGGAGTCACTTCAACTTTGGAATGTTTCATGGCAATCTATACAGTTATTCTTTGTGGGTCATAAGTTGTTGAGGTTTTTTATGATGCAGTTTTCTTAAGCCAGGCTCTGAACAGCCATCATTCCATTCATCCTGGGGTTTTGGGCTGTTTCTCCATATATTCCCTGTCTAGTGATCAAATGTCAGAAATATGGATGTAAAGCTTTTATGTGTTGCTGATGTCCTACTCCTGTTAAGGAGCATATAATGTATGTGATAGCAGAAAACCAGGCCTGTTTTGTCTTTACTAAGAAATACAGGGAAGAACTGTATTTGGATTTTTGGTTTATGATCAGTTTTGTAGTATTTGATGTTGCTTTAAAGCATCATGACTTTTGTTACGTATTTCTGTCATTTCATTTGAACAATTACTGCGTACTTCAGCTCTATTTACTATTCTTAAGAGACACAAAGAAGGAAAATTGCAGCATCCACCTGTACACCTCTTATGTTGTAGTGATGTTGCAACATGAGGGAGAGAGGAGATCAGCTCAAGAAGCTCTCTCTGTGTGGTTTACCTTTCCCATTCCAAGAAATCAGCAGTTGCTGTTTTGGTGATGTTCAGGTTCAGCTGAACTCCCATCTGCACTGAAAAAAACCAAACTCCCTTATCCCCTGTGGTATTTTATTGGTGAGTTTAGCTTGGTAATGAGAGGGCACTTTGGGGAGGACAAAAGTTAGAGTCCCTAAGGCCACGTATAAAGAACAGAACAGCAGCAGTTCTTTACTATTTTTTACTAATAAACACATGTAAGAGTAACTGCCATTACTTAATTACTGCAAAGCAGTTTTAAACAACTGGCTTAACACTGTATTAACACAACATAAAAACAACCACACCAGGAGTATCACTCCTGTCATTACTGGATATGGCCCTATTGAAGCCAATGGCATGAAATTAAGAGGGGCAGGATCTAGCCCCTTAGGTCCTTGTTGGTCTAAGAATTCATTGCTTCATGCTCAGGTTTTCCATTGCCTTACAGCACTTGTAGTCATACTTTCATGAGCTTTCACAGTGCTTCTATTTCTAAATAATTATGTGTAGGTTTTTTCTCATGATACCTATGTAGTAAGAGCTTAATTTGTTTATCTGGTATGTTTTTCTGTTTCAGACACTAGTTAGCCCTGAGAGGGGGGAAACTACAGAACAACCTTTGCCTTCAAAGTGTAAAGCAGTTCATAGAGGGTAGATGAGGTCTCACAGCTTGGATTTTCAGATATGCTTAAGCAGAGCCCTGTATATTTTCTGTGCAGTTCTGCATCTGTGAATTTTATCCAGCTGTTTTCTTCATCTACTAGCTCAGTTCTGGAAGCATGCTGTTCCTTCTATGAGTATCTACCCAGACACTTGGTTCTTGTGGGAGCAATGGAGATAAACTGAGCAGCCACCTTTCTGTTCCATCAGTGGCAATATTTTATCTGTGCTGTTAATGTTAGTGAAATGGGGAGTCTGCAAAGACAAGGAAATGCTTACAAGGTAGATACTGCTTTCGAGATTCCATGTGATGAAGTAAGAATGGTAACTTCTAACTGACAGAAGGAGATGCTTTGAGGCAATAGAAAACTTGATTAGCAAGCTATGCTGTTTGTCTGTTGCCCTGGTAAAAACTGTTTTATAACCTTTTATTCTGTAGTGTTGCTAGCATACTTCTGTATTCCTTTCAGAGTCTTTTTGATACAAAGCTGCACACAAAGGGATTCTCTAATTATGTGCAAGTTTTAGAAGTATTGTATAGGGGCCTAGTAAAAGAACTGTGTTTTTTTCTTTAAAAAGGTTTTTTAATACTAAAGGCAAAAAGGTAATTATGAGTTAAGTCAGTTCAGGGAACAAGGAGGTAAAGTAAAATAAAGTGCTATAAGGATCAATGTTTGGGATTCATTCAATTTACTTTATATCTTACTGATTGAGAGGAAAAAACATGGCAAAAGGATTTAAGATGCTAAAGATAAAAAGCTGAGGGTAGTCAAAATAAGGAGGGCAGTATAAATAAGGATAATTTGGATAAACTAGCTAAATAAATAGAAAGTAATTTATGCTTCTGCATATTGAGCTGTGTGAAGCTAGGGATAAATGTATACAGGAAATGGAGTACTGAGAAGTTATACCTGTGTTTTGTGGTTTTAGCATAGAAAAATACTGTTAGAAGAGAAGTATTTAAGAGAGTGCTAAACATTTCCAGCAGGACAATACTCTGAAATTGGAAACTTGCTCTGTGAATGCTTTTTGTGCTGCCTGATTTACAGATGAAAATTGTCTCTCTTTGGGCGTGAGCACTTGCTTTTGTCACTTCATTTACTTGCTTTGTGATACCAGCTAGAACCTGCACAGTGCCATTTTCCTTAAGCTTGTGAAAAAGAGAGAGAACACAAAGATAAGGCCTAAATGATTTACTTTTGAATTCTTCCATAATTTTAGAAAATAACTATTCTACTTCTTATATAGTTAGAAGAAAAATTCAAGTCTCCTGCCTACCTTCCCTGTCCACACTTGCAAACTTTTCCGATGCTCTTTACAGAAGGAAAGACAACAGCTAAAGCCCTTCTATACAGCATTTCTCTTTACCTAGTTTGGGCAGTAGTGTTTTCTCATATGGAATTCTGGACATAGATATTACTGAGGAATATCAACTGCTGAAATCCAACCAATGTCTCTCTTCATGGGCAAGGTTATCATTAGTAAATGATCTCCTTTGAGTCCCTCTCACAGACAGAATCCCTACATATCACCTACATAAAGATGTGGGAACCTTTTCTGACTTAGTGCTTGAAGGTTTTACCTACTGATAAAATGGTTAGGGTTTTATTTCCCCCCCCTCTTCCCAAAGGCTCTTTTAAAAATGGTCCAGTAGCAAGTTCTGGTAAGTTGACTGTTCAGTATTAGTACTCCAAACTGTACAAACCAAAATGGAAATAGTCTGCAAAAGCTGGATCTTCCTTTTTTCTCCCTCTCTTCAGAGAGAGGAATTTTTTTTCCCCACTTTTCAGTCTTTCTCTTGCATGAAAGGGTGGTCTCCTGTTACTGACAGAGACAGTCTGTTTAATTCTGAAGTAATTCCGCATTTTGCCATTGGGTCAATGTTTAGTCTAAACATATTAGGCTTATATATTAGGTGAGGGCAGTGACTTAGTTTAGTTCAGTGCTAGAGTAGGATGGAATTGTTTTGGGGAATTCAGAACCCAAAAGAAAAATCTCACTTTAGTTTTGATTCTACCCCCTGCTTTACTTGAGCTGTATTTGTTACTTCAACTGTATCTATTCCCCTTGTAGTCACTACCTTTGCAAGGGTGCAAATATGAGTGAGATCACAACCAATGCCAAACACGAATCTTTAATTTGCTAATATTTTCCTGCAACACCTCATCATTTCTATTTCTTCATAACACCCCTACTGTGGGAAATAAGGTCACAAAACACACTAGTACTTATTTCACAATACCTCCTGATGAGGAACATTTTACTATTCTCACATCTCTATTCCTTTTTCTCCTCCTCTCCCTGCCCTCCTCCCTCCCAATTGGCCCCTGCTAATAGCTGGTCTAAATTTCCCAGATTAATCCAATGTGCAAGAAACAGTGATACAAACTTGAAAATTAAATATACACAAAAGCAGAGAGGCTACAGAATGGAAGATGTGATGCATGTCCTACTTGATTTGCTCTGTTACAGACAGACTTATAAACAGATACACAGCTTTGCCCATAGCCACTGTATTCCACAAAGCCTTTGAAATATTTCAGTTTCATGTCTGTGATAATTAAAGAGCAATGACCTCCTCATTAGCGCCAAGAGGGCTGATGATGATTGTTCCCCGTTTTTCTTAATGGATGCAAGCTACACGCATGATCTTAGAATATCAAAGCAATTCTCCAAGATATTTATTAGAGTCAAAATTATGAAAACACATAGCAAACCTTTAGTTTGAATTACAAGTGTTAATATATGCAGAACCAAATGAATAGCTCATCTTTCTTCCTCTCTTGTATCTTAAATTTTTCATTACAAATTTCCAGGGCTTCAAAGTAGTATCTCACAGTCGGTCCCCTTTTTTCTCTCTTGCATGACAAAGAGCTGTCAAAAATTGTTCCTGTGTTTGTTAGTATTTTTCTCTTTTTTCTCTCATCTAAATGTCAAACAACTTAGCTTAAATAAAGGACAGCATTCTTCATCTGGTGCTTCTCAAAAGAAAAACAACACCACAGAAGGCGTCTAAAAAGGCCCTAATTAATGTTTCTCATTGATTTTGTTTTAGTGTGATGTATTTTATGAAAAAAATATGAATCCAGAAGGCACTCTCATTAAAATCATTAGTGGCTCAATGTTAGCTGAAAACAGCTCATTCTTTGGTGCACTGTAGTGCTTAAAAGCACATTCACACACACAGCTTCTTATTTAACATCACAAGCTAGTGTTAGATGAAAACTAGCATTAGTTTTGTCAGGTACTATTGAACTCTGATGAGCACATGGTACAAAAGCTATATCAAGGTGAATGATAAGAATATACTGTCACTGTAGCTTACATCTCTAGGCCCTCCTTCATGCCTAAAACCCCAAGAATTTAGCATTCTGTAATTGATTTCTGTGTTACCCACTTGAGAAACAGTAACAAGAACGAATAATCTGGGGTCTGTTACAGGTTTAGGATTTAGAGATGTTCTGGGTTTTAGGCAAATTCCCAAAAGCTTATTACCAAGATTAACAGAGACGTGTTGCTATTGCAGAACATGGTTCACAGTTCAGTTTTGCTGCCACAGTCAACTGTGCAGGGACTGTAGTCATGTGCCCTCTCTAGCAGTACTTTGTAGTTAAAAACTAGAAGATGATATTCTGCACATACCTTCCAGAGGACCAGAAAAATTAATTTTTTTTTAAAGAAATAATTAAATGAGTAAGGAGATATTTTCAAACAGCTCTTTTTTAAGAAAAAAAAAAAAAGACAGCATTTTCTTTCCTCTCATCTACTGCAATCATTTATAAAAGGCAAAATGTGCTTTCTTTTCTAAAGCACTATGTGATGGGAAACCATTTTTGGATCAACACTGTTTTGTACTGANAAAGGCAAAATGTGCTTTCTTTTCTAAAGCACATCAACACTGTTTTGTACTGTAATATGACTTTTGCAGACAGAATAATTTCCAATGTAAAAAAAGCCATTTTAATGATTTAAATCCGCTGTGTTCAAGCAAAAGTGACCATCTTTACAAATCATGTTGTTTATCTGAGAACATTTCGGTAAGTTGGACAGATTCTGAGAAGTTCCAATAGAATAACAGAGTAGAATAGGCTCAAAAGTGAGAACTGTTGCTTTTGCCATACTCTGGCAGAAGGCATTAGAAATTGCTTTGGGGTTTGTTAGATTAAGGATGTACAGAGCCTGAAGTTAAGGAGAAACACATTTTGGCGTCAGACATACGCATCTTATTTTGAAAAATAAGAAAATAATAAGTGATGTTATTTTTTTCTACTGTCTCCTTTGGATTTTATAAGAATCTTTATGAGCTGCAATCATACAGCCTGTAATAATATCTGTATATTATGACACCGTACTGATAAACAAATAAGACTGAGGAGGAGTGTGTAAGGGGAATAGAAATATCTAGATTAAACATATAGCTGTTTCAGCTTTGTAACATGTAGTGAAATGACTGAATTTTCTTTAACTTATGCCTTGGTTTTTAATATGTCATTCATTATAAAACTTCACTGAAAACTGAATCACTGATGGATGTTATTAAGATATGGCACACGCTGCCACAGAAGTCACATTTTTAGTAGAAGAGGTAACATTTATTCTGGTATGATCACAGTTAATGGGGCTGTCAACAAAATTTTTGTAGGAAAATAATTACGCTGCAAGTAAGGCCATTTAGATCTAGATCTGGGTAGTAAACCTGTATCAATTTAGGATTCAGACTGTGTTAATGGCTTAATATTTTTTCTTTATAGAGAACACAATAGTGAAGTCATCTGTAATAAAGATGATAATACTGAACCTTGGTAGTTTTCCTTCCTATGTCTATAGGACATTTATGGCTGAAATATGGTGGAGAGAGGCTTAAAACGTTGTTTTATGGCAACCTCTGTGCAGTGCTATAAAGCACTTTCTGTTAATGATAAACAAACTAAGGAAGATCTATGTCTTAGTAAAGGGCTGTGTTCCTTCCCTTGTGAACAACCTGACTTAAGCAGTGCTTAACTTATAGTTACATGAGCTCCTATTTAACCCTTTTGCAAGAAGTTGTAATTCCACTAGTGTCCATGGATGTATAGAGAGGTTAGACAGGTGCACTGTGGCTGAGTTTGCCTAAGAACCACAGTACACATCAAACTCACCATGATGGTTCTTTGACTCTTAAATGGTTTACTCCCTCAGGAACTGCCTCATTAAAATCCATCTAAAGTTGTCCAGTTTGCCTGCAAATAATTACTTTAGGCACCTCTTAGTAAAGCTGTGTGAGGCTGTCACTGGTACAGTGCTGAGTTCCCTAAGAGGTCATGAAAAAGACTCACAATTGACTTTCATTCTTTGCTGAAATATTGATTGACTTTACTCATGCTGATGAAGTTGTAGACTATAATAGACATAGCACTCTATTGAAAAAGATAAGAGCAGATTTTGTGTTAAAGCTTCCACATATTACACTGATGTATGGGCATTTCAGGCTAAAAGGAATCTTAGGAATATCGTTAGACTGAACTATAGTTCACTTGATCATACAACTGTGGAGCTGAAGTAATCCCATTAAATTCAGAGTGAGTAGTTTCCTGAGATTATTTCCAAGTTTGCAAAGTTTTCCCCCCCTTTTTTTTTCTTTTTTTTCCTTCTCTTTCCTCAACTCCCCTCCCCCCTTTCTCTCCTGGGATATCTCAATTCCTGCACATTTATCCTGGATGCTTGCTGAGACTGTAGAAAACAATACTACAGACAGAAAATGTCCTGAGACCTCCCAGGTCTTGGATGAAACTTGAATTGAGACATCTGGAACCTCGCCCATGTTGCTACTTTTCTCCTTACACATGTTCAGACAGACTTTATCTGTCAATATTTTGTGGTGAAGGGGATGCAGTGATCTTTGTGTTAGTGTCCCACTGGATAGCTGGTCCCCATTTACAGTATGGGTTTTTTTTAAGGATGATTGGCAATGAAATCTATGTCCCTGCAATCTTTGTAACCATTCAGTGGAAATGGTGAGCTTCCTGATGTCCTCCTTAGAATGGAGAAATATCCTTTTGACTTTAAAGTCACAGATTGAAGTGTACTGTTCTTCTTTCACTACTTGGTTACTCTCAATAAAGGCTATTTGCTGCACACTTATTTTACAGCTGAGCTGATGGTTGGGCCTTTGTACACTTAGGTTTGTATTTTGAAGACATCCTATCTTTGACTTTAGAAGTTTGCAATTACAAGTAACAAATGCAGCACAGAAAAGAAGAGAGAAAGAGAGGTTAAGGACATTGCTTGAGATCACACCAGCAATCCAAGGAGAGCCAGGTGTTGTTCCACAAGCCCTGTTGAAACTACTTCTATCTTGCTGCACTACTACCTTTTTGCTAAGATGTAAAGAAATATTACTTTTATTACTAATATTTGTTACAGAAGTAGAATGCTGCTTGGTTGCACAAGCTACATCTTGCTAAAGAAAAAGCTTCAGGGACATTGATTGTGACTAATGATTGTCTCATATTTTGGATGAGCCAAGAATTCATTGCCTCTGGGAAGGTGAAGAATTTTAACATTAAGTAGTTCCTGGCTCATGCAGGTTTAACCCAGTATAATTCTTTCACTTCTGCACAGTATATCTTTGTATTATATGTGGTTACTGTCAGAGAGTTCTGTACTCTGACAGCAGCCAGAATATGTTTTTCATCTCTTTCGGCTTAGAGCTTTACTCTGATGTGCAATCATTAGCTATTCTTCAATAACTGATAGATGATGCTTTTGCAGCTGTAATTTGCTCCAGCTGCATGTGAAAGCTGACAAATGGACAGAGAGGGACCAGAATGGTCCAGAGCTAAACTTAGTCAACACTCGGAAGTTTCTCGTGCATGAGCTTTATATACAGGATCCCCTTTACTGATAGATCTTGCACTGGTTGCACTAATAGTTATTAGCTCCTTCTGAATGTATTGGACTTTAAGAAAACATTTTCCAGACTATAAAAAAAATCCCCAACAGTTCTCAATGCAACCAGCCCATAACTAAAACAGTCAAGTGACAAGGTGTCTGCCTAAAATGGAAGGGAGCACACAGCCATAGTACTGTTCCTGGATTATCTCAAACCCTAATTAAAAGAAAATATCTGCCATATTAAGAACCTGCTATACTTAGTAAGTGCCCTGAATTCCTCCTGGAATAGAGTTCATGATTTTTTTCTTCATTTCTAAATGTTGTCTTTTGTCAGTCTTCCAATACTAAACCCAATTTCTTATAAAGCATCTGCCTCAGATGATAACCTGCTTTTGTCTGATTTATCCATTAAAAAAATGGACAAATAGATAAATAAAATGAATAAATTTATCCATTAAAAAATGGATAAATTTTACAAACCAAGGGATTTTCTGCATTTTAATGAAACCTCTCTTCATTTTAATCATAGCAGTACATTTAATATTTTTTGTACTCTAAGAATTCTCTCAAATTCATTTTCATTTAATTTTCTGTTGCATTTGCAGCACTGAATGTGTCCTGTATTGTGCAATTCTTTAAGTGTATTAACAGTGAACAGTGAGTAAAAGGAATGTATTAACCAGCATACTTCAAACTCATGGTTTTAATTAGCTAGGGACAGGATTTAGCAAGTCACAGCTTTTATTTAAACAGTCTTGACATAGCTCAAGACAGCAACAGCAAATTTAACACTTAAGGCCATATTAAAAAACACAAATGGTTCCAGATCCTCTCTTTAGAATGATGCTGTTGCTTTAGATGATGCAGAGTTGTAGAGCAGTTGGAAACTTTACAAAATAATTGCTGGTTGCAAGTTTCAAGATTTAGCTGTGAGTTATGTCCACTATATTCTATCCATGCAAATGCCTTAATTCGTTTTATATATCAGTGTAAGAGACTTGACACATCAATGATTATTTGGTGTTCAGATCTTTTACTGCAGACCTGATTTGCCTTTATGTAGCAGTTTATACTGCCTATAACAACTGCACTATAATATTTTTTTTTTGCACTCTGAAAATATCTGAAACGTGGACCTTTTTCCCTTTACATTTTAGAATGTGGGGTGGTTTTTTTTTTACTTTAAAGCTATGGGCCAAGAAGTACATTTTTAGCAGCATCTGTAGCTGAATAAACATACAGCTCCCATTAGTGTTAATTGGAGTTGCACATTCTACTTTGCCTCTCAAATGGTTGAATACTTATGCCTAGAGAAGGAACATGCCATTTGAAGCTGTAGACTAGTGTCTGAATTTCTGGCACAGAATAAAACCTAAATATTGAAGTAGTTTTAATATAGGCTTATGTCTAGTATAACCTTGCAGGCTTTTATTTTTATGTGCACATGCTGCTTTGCTTGCATCCATTTGCAATGTTGCTCACTGCTTAAATCTATTAGTAGCTTGGATTACCTGCCCATGAAGAGTTATTCAGTGAGCTGGGCTTTGCTCTTAAGTCTTGCTTTATTGTTGTGTAAGTCTTAACTATGATTTTTCCTAACCATTTGTGAAGCGTGCAGGGGAAAAAAAGCTCTGAGAGCTGTTGGTGGTTTTTCTAAGATGCTTAAGGAGATGTGACTGCATGATAACTTAACTCCTTAATTAAATGAGAATTCTTTATTGTCCAGAGCTATTATCTGTATCCTAGATAGAAAAACCTGTTAAGCTGTGTGTATTTAGGAAATAGAGCTATGGAGATTCCAACGTACCTATATAATGTCATCACTGAATGAAGAGGAAGAGACAATATCATAAGCAGTTTTCATTGAGTAAACATTGGAAGTGAAACACTTGAGTAAGAGGTAGTAGAGAAGTATATGAAAGCAGAACTTTAATAGGAGTTATCACTAATCTAGTTTTGAAACAACATAACTGTAGTAATAAGTAACTGTATAGGAAGTTAGGATCCAGTTTATCATATATATTACAATAATTACAGCAATTGTAAAATGGCATAGCTAAGAAAACCCAATTCCTGTAAGAAGTTTCTTTTGTGAATCCAAGGAAATATATATATATAAAAAAAATTAATTTCTAGATTGGCTTCTACTTTGGTTCAGTAAAAAACCAAATGACTCTGCATTTTCTGTCTTCAGTGTATTCATGTACAGAGATTGTCACTACTGCCTCACTTGCCTTGAGCCTGCCTTTGTGGGCAGTAGCAGCAAGTCTATCTTGTTTGCCAAGGTTATGGCATAGGCAGAAAAATAATACAGCAAGAGCTGTGTGACTGTCCTTAGCAGTCAGGCTCTCTGGGAAATGGGCTGTGTAGAGCTGTCTCTATTTATGGAACATGAACACAAGCAAGTGGAATTTTGATTTTAGAAATGTGAAAAAATATTTGATAAAAAGGTTTATGTAACAGCTTTATTTCTTTTTAAAGTCTAAGTCTGTACAAACATGGATTGTAAGATAGGGCCATTGTCTGTAGGAAAAAGGTAATGTAACTATTGGGGTTTTTTTAATATTTTTTTTTCCCCAGTAAATGCTATTCAGGTTAGTTGGTTTCTTCTTACCCTTTTCTGCAAGCCCATATTCATTCACAGGTTGAATGTATTGTATTTATATTGCAAAGGGAATTTACTGTACTTGTGCATCAGCAAAAGGGACAGTCATAAGCATAGCACCTCTCCTAGAAGGCTCTTAGACCTCATTGGGGAGGAAAGTGCTCCATCTCAGCAACAGATCTAGCAGAGCTGACCTTACTCCTGTCTTGACAGGTCTGTGTATACAGAGCTCGTGAGACAGACCAAAGATGAAAGCATTTTTCCCAGGCAGAAATCTCATTTGAATTTTTGGCTTTTTTAATAGAGCAGAAGTCAGAAGGCTGATTAACACTACTACCTGGTGACACTTGCCTAGGACCCATAGGTATTGGTGGTCCGCCACAGTCAGAAAACACTAGTCATAGTTAGTTTTTCACATACAACAGCACTCTAATATTGGGAGACTCAGGAAGGGAGAAGAATCTATAGTTTAAAGCTACAGGAGTTTTTAATTGTAGATGATGTTTTCTTGGTTAAGTTAGAACTTATAGTGCACCTAGTTATCAATATCGGGGAAATGAACACTTGTTTTTAACAATCACTTTCCTCTTTAATTGTGTGTCTATGAGGTGCTTTTCAAGTTTGTATGGTTATTTTTTTTTGTGAGCAATAGGGTAAATTAAGGTTTCTTAGGTACCTGAGCAGTGCATTTTTTGCTTCCTAAACTTGAAAGAATTTAAAATATTGTTTTATACTTTGAATTTTCTAGCCTTAATTAATATGTGTTTGTATAAATATGCACACAAACACACACACAAATATGGATAAAGTTCCCCCAATCCCTTTTTTTCTGCAAATGCATTTGGAGCTGTAGTTGGTTTTGTTCATGCTGAATATATTCCTGTCTCTTTGCAGATCTCTCCATTGCTCTTTTCTTATTTCAGCACCAAACCAAACATGTTGAAAATGCAAATATCTAAAAGCAAAGAACCGATTTGCTCAAGGATCCAGCATGATCAGCAAAGACAGAGGAGTTTATGGGGAATAAAGTGCACCTAGGGAAATAGTGTGGTTGTGTCTATGAAGTGGAAAGGACAAGTAAGAAGTGAACTATCAGCTGAAGCCTGTAGAAAAGATTACCTAAAAAAGAAATTAGAAGTTCCTAAATGAATAATAGGAAGAAAAGATTCTCCTGTTGGCATTGTGGTGTTCTGTCAAGGGAACAGTGAGTGAACTGCTTTGGCTTAGATCTTGGACACCAACTAATGTTTACTCTGCAGATAGCAGTCGTGTAGGTCTTCTAAAAATAGTTAATTCAGATTGCAAATATGCACAGATTGTGCCAGCCCTGGAGAACACATGCCACCAAGATGTTGAAGAAATGATGAAATGCCTATGGAACATGAATAATTTTTTTATTTCCATAATTTGCTCTCTGCTGAAGTTTTAACTACAGCTTAATGAGGTTTTGGGAGCTGACAGACAATTTCAACCTCATTTTTTACCTTCTCTTTGCCCATCTCCCACCTGTATAAGCTCCTTTGTTCATTCTCATTTAGAGTCCTGCAGGAGGGAGCCCACTTATTCTGTCCTCCCTGTGGTGTTACTTCTTTCTCATTTTCTGTTTGTTTTTTGAAACAAATAGTTTGCTTCTGGTAGTGTTTGGAAGCCTTATCTGTCTGTGCTGTGAGCCTATGTACCTACACAGAAACATATAAACAAGCTTTGCCTTGAAGACAGTGTGATTGGAGATGCAGTTATCATCCACTGAACTGTGCTGTAAAATGTTAAAAAAGGGATCTGTCAGTTTTAGTTGCCTGTTGAAGACTAGACATAAGAAATAACTTTGTTTTTCTTTGCCACAGTTAGAGACCTATACTACTATTGTACATTATATAGACTGTGTGTCAGTGCTGAAGTCCCTTTCACCAGGACTAGCTCAAGTTTGATGGGCTTTTTAGTGCACATTAGGTGGTTGTTTTTCTTTGGCTTGTTGCTGTCTTTTCACTTGAAAAAAATAAATGTACCTATTGACATTTGGGTTTAGGCTTTACTTAAATATTTCCCTTTTAATATGAAACATTTGTCTCCTTTTGTTCACTTGTTGTAATGGTTATATATATATATAAAAAACACATTGTGTTGCAAGCTAAACTGAAGGTACTGGCAATGCAAAACTGATTAGTCTGAGATACCCTACAAGAAAAACAGTGTAACCAGCAGTCAGCTAAGGCCAGGAGTGGTATGCTTTTGTGGTGTGCTACCTATTTGTCATATGCAACTATGCTTTGGGGTAAAGGGAAGGTGCTTTGGGTCTGCTGTACAGAAAACAGAAATTCAGAGGTCAGAGTTGTAAAATACCTACTGCAGGAAAACAAAGAGGCTCAAAGTGTAGAAGTAGCTGTGAAGACTAACTTGCAATGAATTATTTAAAGAAATAATTTTTGTCATTCTAGTGCATTAAATGACTTTGTCCCCTAAGCAATAAGTGCAGGCAGACTGCACTTTTCTCCTCAGATCTTACATTCTGCTGTATTTTCTTCATTATTCTCTGCCACTAAACTCTTCTAGAGAGAGCTGTGCAGGTCAGGTCAGGCACTTATTAGCCCTCATATTAGTATCTGAGATGCTTTTTTCTCTTCCTGTGCTTATGCTGCTGTGTCCCTGTGATCACACCTCCCTTTTCTTATCACTGTTAACCTGCCCTCTGCTGAAAGGGAACTGAACTATAAAGGTTTTCTGTATACAGGTGCAACAAGACCCAACAGGTAAGGTAGATGCTCCTTGGGCTAATTTAGGTATCCTGTTTCCAAGGATTTGAATTATTCTGCACTGGCATTAGCTGTTGGATGATGGCACTCTGCCTGCTTTGGTTAATTAGTGAAAAGTCAGTAGTGAAGGAAAAGGTTAGTTGATGCTTTAGCTCTGGTTTTAAAATGTGAGTGTTGCCAGTATGGCAATATAAATGCCTACATGATGATTTAATGGTTTGCTTCCT
Organism: Bucco capensis; assembly: GCA_013396975.1. Taxonomy (NCBI): domain Eukaryota; kingdom Metazoa; phylum Chordata; class Aves; order Piciformes; family Bucconidae; genus Bucco; species Bucco capensis. Next base: position 13,036 of record VWZO01008936.1, on the reverse strand, counting down.
TTCAAAAGCCAGCCCACACGTGCCCAGCTCTGTTTTGAAATTGTAATGTGGAAGTGCCTTGCTTAATGGTTCTGAAAGTTTCTCCCAAGTTGTGACAAATCAGCAGCTGAAGCATTATTCTCCACTTGGCATTTCTTTCATGTCAGCAGTAACAATTTTTAAAGTTAGATGTACTCTGCCTTTTATTTTTCATTATGCACTCTGTCTGCTGCTGACTGAGGCTGATAAAACTTCTTGACAAGACTGCCATAATGTGAAAGAACCAAAAAGATGAAAAATCGGATTGAGGATATTCAGTTACAAAACAATCCCTTCCTGTGATTATTCCAGTCTAGAAAATGTGCTTGTTAGCCAAGTTTTCTGAATCAGACTGTACCTTTGTTCAGTTCTTGCTGTAGTTGCTCAGTAATGGTAGTGGTTCGTGTAACAATTTTGGCTCTAGGAACTAAGGACTGAATGCACAGAGTTACTTTATCACCAGGGTTCCCACTGCTGGTGTCTAGAAGTTAATCCTCTCAAAGCTTTGGAGGATTTGGCCCAGCAAGATCATTGCTTTATTTCATATAAGCAATGTAACACTGTTCAATAATCTCCCAGTGTTGCCTCTCTCGGATCATTTTACAAGTTTGTAATTTTCTCAGGACTGGGCCTGAAGCAGTTCCTGTACGGCAGGAGGATGACATGGCACAGACAGGTCTTCTGCCTGAGTATGCAGTGCAGGATTTGTTCTCCTAGAAGTACTTGACCCTCCAGAAAAAGGAAAAAGTATAATGATTAGCTTGGGGAACCATACACTAGTACTGCTGGAGAACTTGTTGGATGCAAAAGCTGTTGCTAACTTTTATGCACTGTTGTAAAAACAAAATGAAATAAAATATCTGTCGTTATTGTGGGAAGAATTGGGAAAGAAACAAATCATAATTAGAATGGCAGGAAGGAATTTATAGTGTTTATTCACAAAACCAAAATAGATCAGTAGTTATTGATTAAAGGGATGCATGCGTAACAGCAATTTATAAATCCAGGACTGGAAAGATAATGTTTGTTTTACTGCTTTTAATTATTTAACAGGCAGTGACATTTCTGTTTTGCCAACAGCAGCACAATAGGTCCCTAATGAACTGCACTGAGTTACAAATAATTAAACCATCAGGCAGAAGTAAGGGGTGCAGCATGTTTTTAGATTAACATTCTTAAATAATCATTCTTCTGTTTTCTAAGGAAAACTCTGAGAGTTTTCTCCCTTGCCCCAAACCAAGTAGACATCAGCCTGCTTGAAAGACCCAAGTCCATCCATGGCTGACACCTACAGAATCCTTGAAACAGTAATTAGAAAATAGTATCTGAAGTTATTCATAGGACTTTCATCAAAGTTTGGTATCAGTACTACAAACTCTAGCCCATGAAAACAGATGGAAATTGATTGTTTGCTAAGGGTGTTGGTCAAGCTTTTTCCCTGCTCTGTTTAACTTCTTACTCTGTGATTATTTGATCATTTTAAGCGCAAAAGACTTGGAATGCAATAAAAGGTTGGTTTATATGGTTTCTTGAAGGGCAGTATCAGAAGGCAGTGGACTTGTTGAAGGATGCTGTTCACCAGGGAGCAGAATATATTAGCTTGTGTAAAGAATAGGTTGGCAATGAATAAAAACCCCAGTCTAATACCTTCAAGTAAAATCTGTTATTTTTTTCTAGAATAAATATTCAGTTATACTTGCACAGTAGCTTCAAAAGGATATGGAAGAAATAAACAGGGTGTTGAAAGCAAAAACAAAAATAATTGGGGTCACGGAACAAGAATAATATGAAAAGAGATTGAAAACACTAAGTCTTTTTATTTCAGAGTAGAGTGAATAAGAAGAAATATGATAAAGGGATTAGAAGTAATGATTGGTATAGAAAAGGGAGATCAGGAACACTATTCATCCTTTCTCTTAACACTAAAACAAGAAAATATACAACAAAATAAAAAGGAGGCAAACTCAAAACTGAATAAAAAGAAATACTTTCCCTTTGTCCCCTGGCAGAATTCCTTTTAAATAGGTGCCACTGAGTTACAGAATTTAGCAAGATTTTTTTTTAAATGATCTGCTAATATAAAGAAATATTCAAAATGTGTGCTCCCGCCTCAAAGTTCATCTAGCTGTTGGCAATACTTCATTTTGAGTCAAATTATTCAATAACCAGGCTTCACTGGAAGAGGCTGCTTAAAGGAATAGATGGGACACTGCTTTTCTTGCATCCAAGGTGAGGTGTTTTTGATGCCTGCTGCCCTCTTCATCAAGCTGATTTACTGATTAGCACTAGATATGGCTTTGGGTCAGTTATATTTTGAATGTATGCATCCCTTGCGGGGGGAGGGGGGAGGGTCTTAAATGTTTTNCCTCTGGACTCGCTCCAACAGCTCCACATCTTTTTTATGCTGAGGAGCCCAGAACTGGATGCAGTACTCCAGATGGGGCCTCACAAGTGCAGAGTACTCCACTCCGTTATTCCCATAACCTGTGTATTTTAACATGCTTAGGCCTTGATGAGAAATATCTCACCAACTAGATGCTCTTAGAGCTATACATTGATTCATAATACATCTTTCTCTCTAGTGTTTGGCAGCAGCCACTGTTTGTATTTGTATTTCTTCTGGAAGACTGAGGAATCTGAAGAAAATCAGTACGTGGGGAACTTCAACCCAGTTTTGCAAATTCATGAAACTCAGTGAGCACGTGGGTTAGTCAAACTGAATCTTAACATAGAGTCTTTTGAAATTTGCTCATCTGTCAAGAATATGCTATTTCATTTAAACTATGAAAAGAATAAATAGATTCCATAATTTAGTAAATACTTTGGATTCTGACAGTTTTTCTTCTTTTCTTCTACACTACATTTTTGAGACTTTTTCCCTCCTTGATGCCATGTTCTGATGAGGCTTGCAGTTGACAAAAGTAAATTGGGAAAAGAGTTAGGAGAACAGTTTCTTGCAGTAGTACTTCCACTTTCTTAATTTTTTTTTTCATTATATAGATAATTCTTACAATTTTAGGAGGCTAAATTGAGCATTTGGTAGTGACTAGCTGGGCTGAGCCTCTTGGATTTGAGCTCCTTCTGAATATGAACACAAAGCTGGAAAAATTCATATTGAATCTTTTTTGTTAATGTAATGCATCAAAAGGTTCAGAAAAAGTTCATTTAGTTTTTTTACCTTGAAGAACCATGATTAGCCAGAAACTATGCTTTCAGAACCTGCAAACAGTCCATTTATTTGCCAGCATCAGAATGAGTCTCAGAGTTCCAGTGAAAACATCTTTTTGTCTGCTAATGTAATGGGTGCTTATTTTCTGCATCTTCATGTTCCTTGGAAAAGCATCAGGGTTTCATTGTAAATCCATTATGTCTCCCTTGGTCAGAAATTATAAATGACAACTAGTCCCAAGGTAAAGAAAAGAAAGTATTATTTTGTAGAGTAAAAAGGGGTTAAATCACTTTTTATCATGACTGTCCTCCTGGTTATGACATATTCAATGTATTATTTAGTTTAAGTGCATGATTAAGATAGGACTGGGGTACTTCTGGGGAGCATTTTCACAGAGGTTATACTTACAGCACCTCATTCTGTGGTACAGAAGAAAGAAAAATGACATGTCCTTTTGTGAACCTATCCTTTTAAAATTAGGTTATAGATTATATAGTGGTGTGAGATCCTCTCTGAATTTCTGGGTCAGAGGTACTTTGTTTTCTTTCTTTTATACAGCAAAACCCTTGTATCTTTATTAAAAATTTATTTGCTGTCAATAATTAAATGCTTATTATTTGATCTTTAATGGGGTCATGATTCCCACATTCCCATATTAATGAAATAATGCAAAAGTAAAAAAAGCCTTTCAGACGGAAAAAGTACTTATTATTCTTTCTTTGTTCTGAGTAAAATAGTTTATCTTAAATTAAAAATTTAAAAAATGAATTTTCTTTAATCTTAGAATTAAATTAGTGCTAATTAGTTCTATTTTCTCTACAACATTCAAATGCTAAAGTCTTAGTCATTTCTTCAGAGTATTAATAGTGCCCTTTGGCTCTAATCAAGATTATCTTCAATTAAAAGCAATACAGTTAACTGAGTTGCATTAACAGTTATTGTTCTCAAATCACAGGGTTAAGAACACAAATTGTGTGTGTGTTTTCAGCATAGGTACACTGCAAGGGTGTGTGATGCATGGACCTGTTATTTACTAAAACTAAACAGCACTAACCTATAGTGTTCACTGAGGCAATCCCTTCATATGTGCAATGCACTTCACCCAGAGCATTTTTAGAAGTGATGGTGTAGACACAATTGAAGATGTGGTCAGTGTTTGAGTTGTCTCCCTTCTGCCCCTGGACACCCCTTCACTAGCACTTTTTACTCTAAAGTATGTAAATCATGGGGCATTTTCAATGAGTGAGTTCTGCTTGATATTCACAGCTGTTGTTCTCCTTTGTGGAGAGTGAAAGAGCACTTGCCAGTCTGCAATAATTCATCTTATTTTATTAATCCTTTTTTTGTTCTGAAAATTCATTATATACATCAAGAGTGGATTTCAGCTGAAAAGGAAAACGTTTCATTCAAATTTCTTAGTGTATGCAATATGTATAAATGCTGGTCCCATAGAAACAGGAAACAACCAAAAAAAGAGTTTTCATCCCTGCTTGCAGAACTGTTCTTTCTGGCTTCAGAAACTAAGCACAGAATATGGGAAAATTTTGTTACCATTGCTATGTTTACAAACAAAAACTATAAACATCTTGAGCAAACAAAACTGAGGAGGGGAACCATGCTTGCTTGTTAGCAATCTACAACCCCAACAGCACAAATAGACTGTGATTCTGTCTCAGTAAAAATTAATAACAGTTGGTGATACAAAAAAATGCTTAAGAGTTGCAAAAATATTCTTGCGCTAGTTCTATATGCACCTGCCAATGTCTCTTCTGTAGGGTATTTGAGCCAGAACAGAAAGCTCTGGGTGCCTCTAGTGGGCTCCAATGCCTGCAAGTTTCCATCAGTTTTGTTTTTTTGTACTTTAGATGCTTTACCAAATTATCACCTCTGTTTACTACGTTTTTATATAGATCCACCCCTTACTAATCTGCATAGCATAATGTTTTGTTTCTCCCTTCAGGAGCTAAGGAGGTAAATGGCATATCTGTACAGACACTGTCAGTAAACCAACTTCACATTTACATGGGTTTTGAAGATTTTAGAATCTGTTTTCTCAAGGCATAAACGCAAGCAAAGATTTTCTTTGAACTAACATTTGTATTCTGTGGAGCAAATACCCTTTTTGAGTCTCAAAATGCTGGCACAGCCATGTTATTTTGACACTGTGGCAATAAATCAAAAGGGATGGACAAAGACATGAAACCATGGCCTTCAGAAAGAGCATTGTGTCTGTACATGCAAAAATAATTGCTTTCTTGGAATGTGACAAAAGAAAATCGTATATAAAATATGGTGTTAACAGACAACAAACCAAATTTTTAGAAGATTCTTTTTCTAACTCAGTCAGGAGGAGATCTTCAGTGCAATATATAGCTAGGAATGTAGGTAGAGCTTAACACTTTCCTTTTTGGAGGAAAATTAAGTTTTATTGCAAATTGGAAGCCTGGAGCAGAAGTTAGTCCAGGTTTTGGAAGGCTGGGATCATCTACCTAGGTTTACCTGTGGTTGATAGGAGATGTCTCCTCAGAGAAAAGTTCAGCCTCCAGTTGTCTTGCTGGATTTTATTCCCCTGCAGAAAGTATTGGGAAGGATGTGTAAAGAGAGAATGGGATATAAAGGTGGTTTTGGGTTGTGGAGTGCCTGTTGCTGCACTGTTCCTGCTTCCCAGATTAGCTGGTTTAGGTCTATGGTGGGCTGTATTCTCATCACAGTCACTGAGAATTTAACATTGGGGTGTCTTATGTTGGGTATTTTGCCATTTACTCCAGGTTTGTTCTATTTTCCAGCAAATCTGACATTTATACTTATTATATGTTGAAGTGTGAAGGGCACATATGCAACATAGTTCCGAGCTGAGTACAGCAGCAATGTGTGCTCAGGTGTACCTGCTGTACACCCAGGTATCTCAGTGAACCTCAAATGATTTCCCTGTAGTGTATGTGAAAGGGAAGCTGGTGCTGTTTAGTCCTATTTCTTTTTGTGTGTTACTGCTTTGGATAGAAGAAAGCGTTCCTGTTTGTCATCTCCCTTCAGCTACCAGGTGATACAACACTAAGTCAGCAAAATGGCCTTTAGTATCTCAATTGATTTCAATAGAAGTTGGCTCCTTCTAGGAAAAATTGCCAGGATTCCTCTGAATCTTGGTGGGAAAAAGTTTTAAATCTTATTTAGTTTTGGGTTGCTTTGGATTTTTTTTCTTTTCTCCAACATTTTCATTTTGGGTTTTTTTTGTCTCCAGAAACTCAGCTGATTAAATACACATTCTACAGGAGTACTTTATTTCCCAGTTTTCCCTATTAGCCAGAAGAAAGTATTAAAATGAAAATAACCCTCAGTCTGAAAGCAGTGACACTGTATGATTATTCAGACTGACTAGCTGATCTGAGTCATTACATGTAAAAAAAAAAAAGTTAGCTAAAATCAGACCAGCCTTCCCCCCCCCCCCCCCAATCATGCTGTAGTGTGAATGAGGAAAAAATGCTTTGTCTCAGAAATCTACAGGAGCTGAAAATATAAAATTCAAAGTTCATTCTCTACAGAGAAATAAGGAAAAGAACCAAAGAGCTCTATCAACCCCTGGAGCTCTACTTTCAATTAATAGAGCTGTACATTAACTCCTGTGATGTTATTACATTATGAAATTCATAGTAAATGAAAGCAAAACCTGCTCTTCATTGAGTTGTCAGTCTAATTTGAAATCAGAAATGAAGTAGAAGTGTTTATGTATGTGCTGAGAAGGTCAGTCACTTTGGCATCTCCCAAAGAAGCATCCTGCAAACCTGGCTCTGGCTGGCTCTGTCACCCAGTGTGAGCTCTTGTGGCTCTGTCCATCTGATGAGGAGGTTGCCTTGAACTCAGCCTTCAGGGAAGGCAGCTTAGCAAACTCAGAGCAGTATTGTAGTGTTCTCTAGTTTTCCTTTATGTGAAGATCTCTCCCTATTAAGTTACTAATAGTTTTTGATGTTTCAGGGTGTAGTTCAAGTGCGAATGAAACAATCATTTCCCACGTATAGCTGGCGATGGGCAAGTTGTCGTCTCCAAAGGTTTCAGGACTTTGATTGGTGAAATGAAATATGGTCCTGAAGTCAATTTACTGAGATTACTTTTTAATGAATATGACTTTAAAAGCATATGCAAAATCAAGATCAGTCACAAAAAAAATGCATTTGGATATGGCATTTAGAGAATGATATACATAATGTATTGGAAATTAACTTTTATAATGTACAGAAAATTATTCTTATTGCTGGTTTTCTCAATTTGTGAGAGCTTTGGCAATGAAAATTTTAAATACAAGCAAAGGAAAACTGAATTATGTATTTTTTAATTAATATTGCCTGCATGCCAGATAATGACTTCTTAAAATATTAGTCTACATGATTAGGGAGTTCTTCTACAGTCAAATCCTGCTTATCTCCTACATAAAACTTCTCTCTGAAGTTAAGGAATGGGTGTGTCTTACAAAAAAGGATTTGGCCAGGATTTCCCCCTGTGCTGCTATTCATAATTATCATATTGGTTTTGCACTCTGTATATATTTGACTTTCCCTATTCCATGAGTGACTGTGCTCTAGATGTCTTCTTCCTGTTGAGTACGCAGTTGCATTCTGCTAAAAAAAAGGTCTCTATCTTGTCTTCTACCTCTGCTTTTATTGCATTTAAAGGGAAGAATTGCCAAAAATGTCTCACGTTTCATTAGAGATGATGAACTTCTTATTAAATGATAAGAGGAGTAGGTGGAGGTATGGTGACTTCAAGGAGAGGCTGGGTTATTGCAACTTGTTTGTCTTCAGAAGAAAAATGAAGTGAGGTTTTTTCCTACCCTGTTGCTAGCTGAAAACTTGGGATATTACAAGCTTGATCCATTTTCCACAAAGAAAGAGTGAGAGAATGATGGAAATGTTCTCTATACCAGGTATTGTTCTCTATGCCAGATGTTGCTCTTTGCCTCCACCACAGCAAACAAGAGGTTTTGTTCCAAACACGTACTGGTTTTCCCTAGAGAACTGATAAGCATCACTGACAATTTGCTAGAAGTTACTTTAATAGTATCTTTGATGCAACTAATGATGCTGTAAAAGTAATGACATAATTTACTTGTGATTCTCTTTAGATTGTATACTTTTTACAATAAGGAAAAGAATACCCACATGAAAGGTGGTTTTATCTAAGCATATCTGGGAGCTCTATATCTGCTGTAGTCATATTGAATAAAAGTGAAAAAATCTCATTTTGTATGTAAAAGTAGAATACTTTCCAAAGGAAAATAACTGAGGGTGTGGGTGAGTGAAAAGCCTTAACGTAAAGCAACTCATGCATTTATTAATCTAATTTCCTGTAAAGTTTGAACAAAAAGCATATTGAGACATTACTGTTTCCTTGTTAGACTGTGTTCATAATGCCCTTTCCTATTTTATGTAACATATGCTTCAGCCTAAATAAGATATTCTTAAAGCCTCAGGATTTTCATGCCTTCAAAGCTCTCTATTTCATTTCTAAATATTATAGATTTTGAAGCACAAGAGGCTTTAAGTTTGGTACCTCAAAGGCTGTTCACCCTTTTAGGTAACCCCCAAGTTGACTTTCATATTTGCTTATTACCCAAAATTCTTCACAAGGAGCTTCAGCCTGTTTTACAATTAAAGGCTTTGATCATATTTACTGTAGCTACGTAAAATATTTCTGCATGAATGTTGCATGAGTTTGGTTTCTGTATTAGGCTAGGAGTTTACCTGATACCCAGTATCTACATGAATCTTTTTCCAGCATAATTATAAAACCTAAACATTTCTTCTCACCATCCATAGGCAAGAAAGACAGCTGTTCCTCTGAGTTGTCCCAGGATGTTTACTCTGGACAAGCTGCAATGCTGGAACCCGAGACTCTGGGGTCAATAATTGCAATATATCCATTTCTAGATAATCAAGGATCTGTCCAGTCTTAGGTATTTTATTTTAGGCATACCATGTGTCTGGAACTGTTTGAAAGCTTTTCTCAGCAATACATGGGCTTTAAGCTCTGGTCCAGCCACCCTTCTGATTATTTCTAGTTGTTCTGATACAGTTACTGACATAAGTTCCTCAGGATTGTACTCCCTTGTGAACACTACCTTCCCTCCCTGTTCCTCCTCCTGTTTAGTAAGTTGCTATTTGTCAAAACATGCAATTCTTTGGCCACTACTGAGATTTTAACCTATACCTTTGGCTCTCAAAAATGCAAGTGATGTTCAGCACTAATGGATTAGTGATCTGTGTTCAGAATCTTTCAATCTTCCTCGTTTTGAGATGATTTTCTGCTATCAGTCCTTTAACTGACTTCACAAATGTGTTCTTTACGTGACTTGTATGTAAGGAATGAAGAAGCCTAGCCTTGAACTTTCTCATCTTCATTTCTAGATCTGATAGTCTCATTTGGTTTTTTACGGATTAGCTTTATTAAGTGCAGCTTTCCACAGAGCATTCCTCTTCATCTCATATGCTGCAACTTGTAACCAGATTCAATCTTTCAGTTTGGAATTCTTCCAGAATCAGATGGCATTGATGTTCTGTATCATACAATTCTTGTTCACATTATTGGTCATATTTCTCCTATGAAAACTCTTTTGATTAATTCTTCTCATTAGTCATCTTGGTAAACAAATTATTGCAGGAAGCTTAAAAGCTTAGGTTGAAAGCCACAACAGAAGCAAAAGCTATCTTGTTTGCAAGTCACTATTTTCTCTTGAAAGTATCTGCTCCTCTATCAGGTTTTTATTTGAGGCTGCTAGAAGTTTTTATTACTCAGGGTTAATTGCCTCTGGTGTAATAATCTCAGATTTCTCCTGAGAATTGCTGATAACACACTCTTTCATTCTGAAATAAAATTATTTTCCTGTCATGAGAAATGTGTCAACTTTCTAACATTTCTTTAAAAGAGACTAAATGGCACCAGGATCCATATTCTGCCTCCTAGTTCTGTTTTTTCACCTTTCTTAAAGATACTGTGTTTCTGTTACTAGGTAAACCTTCTCCAGTTTGACATGCCAGTGGAAATTGTGTCATGCATTAGTCCAATCAATACAACTAGTTGCTTTCTTGGAAGACTAGTCTTTAGCTCTCATGTGCACGTGAATTTTGCACTGCAAAAAGACCTTGGAGTGTTTTTAAGTCATCTGTTCACACAGTTCAGACGTAGATTGTCTTTCTGAATACTCACATAGTTAGGAACACTTTTTTGTTATATGTCTGTATCCTATAGTGTCTTTCTCATGATATATTAGTTCACTAAAAGCCTCTGGGAAGTAGGCTGCTGAAAATCCATAGTCCTCTGTAGCTGCTTGCAAATCTTTCCAAATAGTTAATGTATTTTAAATATATTACTGTAATATGACAGGTAAGGATAAGATAATATATCTGTGTGAGTGATTTTCATTTCTGCAAATGCCTTTCACTAAAGGAACACTCCGGAAGGTGATATTTTTGTCAGTCAGTAACTCTTGCATCAGTCATGATGTAATTCTGGAATTTCAACTTGTATGCTCATCCATGGAGAGGAAACATGAGACTATCATGGTCCCAGGGCTGGCAGGGGTAAGACTGATCTGTGTTTTGATTGACCATGGCTTCTGCCAGAGCCCTGTGGTCACAATCCCAGAGCATGTGGAGGGCAGAATAGAGTTGTCACTGACATCCCCCTCATAGCTGCAGTGGTTTAGAAATAAGAAAATGCTTGATTAGAAGTGGGACAAAATGAAGACATTTGGAATTTTTCTGAAGAGATGTTCAGATGTTGGGCAGATGGTATTGTTTGACATAGGAGTTTGTAGAATGACAGAAAATAATTTGATGTTCTAACAAAACATTGATTATGCACACTCAATAGTCCTGGTAAAGTATTTTGCTTATGGCTTGCAGTGCCAGGGTTATGGTTAAACAAGCACCCCGTGTCATCAAAGATACAGAAGGTGCCTTTGCCACTCTGAGGGGATGATCCCAGCATTTAAATAATGATTTACTGCTGCTTTTATTAGAACAATTATTGGTTATTTCAGACTTGAAATGGGCAGATTAAGCTCTGTGAACCTCACAGCTGAAACCTCACAACACTGGCAATTTTCAGTGATTAAAGTAATTTACTTTATCTATAAAATGTAAAGATATTTCATAATAGCCATACAGCAAGTACAGGGAGGTGTAGTTTTCCTGGAGATAATCAGACCTCTGGGGATAAAGGGTCCTGGCTGCACCTCATGCTTTGTGAGACCCAGAGGGCTTTATTATCTGATGATTACCACACCCCCATTTCCATGTCTTTTTGCTTAATTAATCACAGTAACATTATTGCCCAACTTCAGACAACAAAAATAATGAGAGAGGCTTTAAAAGATTCAAAGACTAGAGGAAAAACAAGAGATCCCATAGGAAAGTACCCATAGTGAAACTGAGGTTAACAAATCACTGAGCTCTATTAAAAATGATGCTTACATTTTGTAAAGTGCCTTCTTTAATATAAATATAATTACATTTTAAATATTATAAATGTGTATATACAATATAAAACATATACTTGTTTTGATCAGAGGAGATGAGGTTTTATATTTAGGACAAAAAACCCCTTTAAAATAACACTGAAGGTTACAGCCACTTGCTGTTTTATTTGGAAAGCCTGCCATATCCACTGTGTTGTTCCTTCTTTGATCTAAGTACAGTTCCACATACATTATTATTTCTTTTCTTCCTTTCTAAATTATGAACCAATAATCCAGTTTATGGGCACAGATCCAGAGTAAATCTTCAGGTGTTACCTATCAGAATCCACTTCTTCAGAAACCTGCACAACATATGCTTCTACTAGATTCTAATCCCTCCGATTAAGTTATCTTTCTCTGCTACACATGACAGTTGTTCTTACTGTTCCTTAGTACAATTGACTGCAAAATAGATACCTGATTCTTTAAAAGCTGGGTGACACATAATTAATTTACATGCTGATGCCCTTCCTTATACTCAATAACATTAACTTAGACTACGGATAAAGTCTTTTACTGTAGCTCCTGTCTTCTCAGAGAAGAATCACTGATCTTCTCCTGACTCTACATTTAACAAACTCATTGCTTTTCATAGGATTCATTAACTATTTCTAACATTTTGGATTAAATGGGGCCAATTCTTTAATAAGCTACTCATTTTGAAGTCATAAAAGATGCAAGTCAAGGAGATAGGATTTCCTGGAGCTTTAAGGTTTCCACATTTTTTTTTTCTTTTGGTCAAAATAGATTGGAGCTACACAGCACAGTCACTGTAGCTGTATGCTGTCCACAATGGAAGCTCATACAGGTGGAGGATTATGCTTCCAAACCTGTTTTGGAATTTCAGTCATCAATGTTGAGGCATGGATGGTCAAAATTGGAAAATAAAATGGGTTTTCAAATGATGCTTTCAAATTTTGAGTCAAATATAAGTATGTTTAGGTGCATATTTGTGGGTGATCCACTCCTGGGGATGCCCTTGAATTTGAGTAGGGCATGTGTTGACCTGCCTCATTTAAATAGGCAGCTGTGTTCAGCTAAGATATGGTGATCTTGTGGTAGTCAGGAGGCTAAATTGTTTCTGGTAACTGCTCTTAAACACCACTAATTTTAAGTGGAGACAGAGCTTTCTATTTTGTAACTTACTGTGATAATATCAACTACTTTTCTCTCCCAGTGGTGTTAAAACTGGTATGTAATCCCATCAATGAAAGAATGCATAAAGAGATCAGAAAATGTTGTGCGTGCACTACAACAATATCCTTTTCTTTTGAAGTCTCTCATGCAGTGTATTTAAAGCTCTGAGATGTATTTGGTTGACAGCCGGCTGAACATGAGCTAGC
>VWZO01008932.1:1637-25049 GCA_013396975.1 Bucco capensis | reverse complement strand
CTGAAAGGAGTGGAGCATGTGCCCTAGGAGGACAGGCTGAGAGAGCTGGGTCTCTTCAGCCTGGACAAGAGGAGACTGAGAGGAGACCTCAGCAATGCTTAGAAATATGGGAAGGGTGAGTGTGAGGAGGAGAGAGCCAGGCTCTGCTCCATGGCATCCAATGGTAGGACAAGAGGCAATGGGAGCAAGTTGGAGCACAGGAGGTTTAGTATTAACCCAAGGAGGAACTTGTTTGCAGTTCAGGTGCCAGAGCACTGGCCCAGGCTGCCCAGGAGCCTGTGGAGTCTCCTTGTCTGGAGCCATTGCAGAGCTGCCTGGACACATTGCTGTGTGAGCTGGTCTAGGTGCTCCTGCTCTGGCAGGGGGGTTGCACTAGATGAGCTTTCTAGGGCCCTTCCAACCCCTCACATACTGGGATACTGTGTGATACTGTGAGACCAAGAGAAGATGGGAGGCAGAGGAGGGTTAGTTAGTGTAGGCTGGAGGAGAGCAGAGTGCAGGATAGTTCCTGCCTTTGGGGTTCATAGTCCTGCTTTCTGGTAAATTAATTCCCTGTGAAAAATAAAATACCTGGAATTTGAGGATATTTATGTGTCTTTAGGGTGTTATTTTTCTCTCCACCTCTTTTTCTACAGCACACCTTTCCTGTGATGGAGTTTGGGGATTTTGAGCTTTTTTTGTTGTTGTTTGCTTTTTAATTCATTTTATTTGCTGTATGGTTTATTCACTGAAAACATTGACTCCTCATCCAAAATCCAACAGCTTTTTGGCCCTCAAACACAACTTTTCAGCCAAGAAAAAGGCTTTTCATTTTGAGAATAAACCTTTGTTTGGGTACAAATCATATTTTGTCAACTTTTGGGGTTTTTTTAAGCATCAAAAGCTCCATTTGTACACCAAGAAATCATTGTGATGGATCATCTCTGAGGCAGTCTCATGGGGAGCACCAAGCCTGTAGTGCCTAACCTTTGGAATACATCATTTTTCTTGCAGCTTCAATGGAAGCCTGCTGGAAGCACAGCTCTAGTAGACATTTCCTTTCTTCTCTTTGTCAAAACCTTTTCCTATACCTCTTGAAAAGCTTTTAGGGACCTCACACTGGGATAAGCTGTTCATTCCTAGCTGGCCCCTCTGGTGTCTCCCAGAGTGAAATGTAACTTCATTCCCATTTGATAAAGAAACTGACAACTGGAGAAATAAGATTAAAACCAGTGGTAAACTTGAGTCATCTCCAGGCTCAGATCCTTGTCTTGTCCTCTCACCTTCCCTGGCAGTGTGACATTGCCATCGTGGAGGAGGTCACCAGCTGTGGTGTTACACAGGAGTTTGTCACAGAGTCACAGAATCATGCAGGTTGGAAGAGAGCTCTAAGCTCATCAAATCCAACCATCCCTCTCACCCCCAGGACACTAACCCATGGCCCTAAGGACCACAGCTAGATGTTTCTGAAACCCCTGCAGGGATGGTGACTCCAGCTCCTCTCTGGGCAGCCTGGGACAATGCCTAAAAACCTTTCCAGGGAAGAAATTCCTCCTGACATCCAATCTAAACCTCCCCTGGGGCAACTTGAAACCATTTCCTCTTGTCCTCTCACTGCTAACCCAGGAGAAGAGACCAACCCCCAGCTCACTGCAACCTCCTCTCAGGGAGTTGTAGAGAGAGCTAAGGTCTCCCCTGAGCCTCCTCTTCTCCACACTAACCAAGCCCAGTGCCCTCAGCTGCTCCTCAGCACACTTCTTCTGCAGAGCCCTCCCCAGCCTCCTTGCCCTTCTCTGCACACCCCATGAGCTTCTCAGTTGCAGAGCAGAAGGAGGATGCTTTCAGCAGGGGACTAAAGGTTGTGTCATTGACATGCAGTCAAGAAAAGAAGAAGATATTCAGTTGTAGAATCATAGCATGTCCTGTGTTGGAAGGACCCACAAGGATCATTGAGTCCAACCCCTGTCTATGCCCAGGACAACCCCCAAAATCACACCATGTGCCTGAGGGAGATGTCAAAATGCTTCTGGAATGCTCTCAGGCTTGGTTCTGTGATTCCTTCCCTGGGGAGCCTGTNCCTCACTCCAAGAGGGACATGGAGGTGCTGGAGAGGGGACAGAGGCTGCCAAGCTGCTCAAGGGCTTAGAACATAAGCCTGAGGAGGAAAGACTGAGGCATCTGGGCCTGTTTAGCCTGGAAAAGAGAAGGTTGAGGGGAGACCTCCTGGCTCTCTAGAACTACCTGAAGAGAGGTTGTAGAGAGGCAGGGACTGCTCTGTTCTCCCTGGTGGAAAGTGATAGGATGAGGGGAAATGGATGGAAATTGCCCCAGGGGAGGTTCAGGCTAGACATGAGGAGGAATTTCTTTGCTGCAAGGGTTGTGAGCCATTGGCACAGGCTGCCCAGGGAGGTGCTGGAGTCCCCATCCCTGGAGGGGTTGAAGAGCCAGGTGGATGTTGCATTGGGAGGCATCATTGAGCAGGTTGCTAGGGCTAGGACAAAGGCTGCACTGATGATCTCCAAGGTCTCTTCCAGCTGGACTTGTTCTAGGATTCTATGATTCTATGCCATTCCCTCAGCTCCTGCCAGTGGAGCAGAGATGTCTCAGGGAGCACAGCCACTCCTCAGAAGGATTCAGGCAGTGAGGACACAGAGCAGCTCTGCTCCCATGGCACACAGAAAGTTCAAAAGCATCTCCTCAGGCTGCTGCTCCATCCAGTGCAACTCAGAAATCAGATGACAAAGTTGATCTTCTTTCCTCTTTTCTTCTATGTTCAGGCATTTTCTGCTCTTGAAGCCACCTTAGAAAGAAGGCAAAGGCAGAGGGGAAGGCCTCTTGTCTGCTTTGCTTGGAGCTGCCTCACAGCAGCATCAGTGCCATTGTCCAAGGAAAGGCAGAGAAGAAGGTTGTTGGTCTAAGAGAGGCTATTAGTTTTCTCCAGGAGCCTTCCTTTTGAAAGAGAGTGACAAATCAACACAGCCTGAGGGTGAGCTTCAATCTCTAGTCACAATTGGCTTCTCCTGAGAACTTTTTCTCTGCCTGGAGTAACAAAGCTATAGCTTTAGGGCACTGCTCACACTTCTCCCTGCTTGCCTGCTGTCATCCTTGAGTGAGCAACAAATGAAAGGCTTCCCAGAAAATCCCTCTGCTTCCACAGGGCTTAGAAGCTTGACCTGTGAAGCTCAAGACCTCAGCATGAAGCTCAGGAACATGGGCTGGCTTTTGGGTCCCAAAATGGTCTCAGTGCATCTATTTTAGGTAGGATTTTACTCTGAGCTTCCCATGGAAGGAGCAGAGAGGTTGTCTGGCTGCCCAGAGCTTGTCCCCCAGGGGTCAGTGCTGGGGCCAGGACTGTTCAATATATTCATCAATGATTTGGATCAAGGGATAGAGTGTTCCCTCAGCAAGTTTGCAGATGATCCCAAGCTAGGAGCAGTGGCTGGCACACCAGGAGCTGTGCTGCCATCCAGAGTGACCTGGACAGGCTAGAGACATTGGCAGGGAGAGACTTAATGAAATTTAACAAGGGGAAGTGTAAAGTACTGCATGTGGGAAAGAACAAGCCCATGGATCAGTACAGACTGGGAACTGATGTGTTGGAGAACAGCCCTGGGGAAAAAGCTCTAGGAGTGCTGGTGGCTAGGAGGATGCCCATGAGGCAGCAATGTGCCCTTGTGGCCAAGAGGCCAATGGCATCCTAGGATGCATGAAGAGGAGCGTGGCCAGCAGAGCCAGAGAGGTTCTTCTCCCCTCTCCTGTGCCCTGGGGAGGCCTCCCCTGGAATGCTGTGTCCAGTTGTGGGCCCCTCAGCTCCAGAAGGATAGGGAGCTGCTGGAGAGAGTCCAGCCCAGGGCCAGCAAGATCCTGAAAGGAGTGGAGCATGTGCCCTAGGAGGACAGGCTGAGAGAGCTGGGTCTCTTCAGCCTGGACAAGAGGAGACTGAGAGGAGACCTCAGCAATGCTTAGAAATATGGGAAGGGTGAGTGTGAGGAGGAGAGAGCCAGGCTCTGCTCCATGGCATCCAATGGTAGGACAAGAGGGAATGGGAGCAAGTTGGAGCACAGGAGGTTTAGTATTAAGCTGAGGAGGAACTTGTTTGCAGTTCAGGTGCCAGAGCACTGGCCCAGGCTGCCCAGGAGCCTGTGGAGTCTCCTTGTCTGGAGCCATTGCAGAGCTGCCTGGACACATTGCTGTGTGAGCTGGTCTAGGTGCTCCTGCTCTGGCAGGGGGGTTGCACTAGATGATCTTTCTAGGGCCCTTCCCACCCCTGACATACTGTGATTCTGTGATGGGCAGAGCCACAGCAGTGTGAGGCAACTCTTGGGGTGTCCACCTGCTCCCCAGCAGCACCTTCTGCTCTGCTGCACTCACTGCAGCTGTCCCCAAAGGTTATGCCAGCACTCTGTGGGGTGTGCCAGCTCTTGGATGAGCAGGAGATGGAACAGCAGGGAACACATGCTGTGCTCAGCCTTGCTCCCAACATCCCTCCTTAGAAGGAACATGAAGCCCTCCTTGGCCTCCAGCAGCTGAGGTGCATTGTGAGCTCTGCTCTTGCCAGTGCAAGTGATGCTGCTGTGTGCTGAGGAGAAAAACACCACAAAAGGGCATTTTTCTGCCACATACTACTTTTCCCTCCAGCTCCAGGGAAACTGTCAGATGAGAAATGGTAATCAGGCTGCTTAACACACTGCTGAGAGATGCTGGGATCCTGCAGGGCTGAGGAGAGGATGGAGCCTTTGGAGAAGACCTTCTGCTGCTTTTAGGCACCTGCTGGAAGGGAGAGCTTTAGACCATCTTCCAGCATTAATCTCTTTCAGAGCTTGTCCAGATGGAGCTTCCAGTTGAAAGCTGCTAAGAGTCAGGAGGTCTGGACCTGACATCCTGCCCTGCTGGGGGTTCTCCCTGCATCCTTGAATGAATTTATGGCTTTTCCTTCCCACCTGTAAACAAGACAAAGCAGCTTGATGCCTTTCCTAAGACCTCTGCAGCTCTCTGCTCTTTGCCTGGGCTGAACACACAGAGATAGACAAATAAAGTGTTCAGAACCTCCAACTGATATTCTGCCTCCAATGCCTTTAAATCCAGCCTGGAAGATGGAGGATAAAGCCAAGAAACTAAGGAGATTTAGCCTGTTTGAGGAGCACATGATGTTTTATGCCTGCAGCAGTGCTAGGAGAGATGAGGTTGGGTCATTAGCAAGCTCCAGATTGTTTGATTACCCAAAGTAGACTGTGCAAAGGAAACAAAGCAGGAGGAAATTGGCCCACAGGGGCCCTGAGATCCTTCTAGTGATGTTCTTGGCTTTATTATTTGTGTGCTGTGCTTTAGCAGAAGGTTTTAAGGAGCAGCCAAGTGGGAAATGTTGGTTTGAGGAGCAGGACTGGATCCAGCAGCATGGAATACACATGTCCATGGCATGAAATGGTAATACTGAACTAGAGCTGAGGGAATAGAGGGTGCTCTGGGTGTCTCACACTATGACAAATCTCTAACCAGGGGAATTCTGTGCTCCTGCTGCTGTTTGAACATCACCTTGGGCAAAGCTCTCCCTGCAGCAGCCTCTTGTGGGCATTTTACCTCTGCTCTGCCTGCATTCCTGGCTCTTTCCTGCCTGCTCTCTGCCTCCCCACTTGCAGTGTTGGCTTCCTGTTTCCTAGCCCAGGCTGCAGCTTTCTGATGTGCTACAGCAGCCTTGGTTATCCTCCAAAGGTAATTCCTCTGCATCATGTGTTTTCCATGTTCTCAGCTCCATCCTGGATCTGCCTTCTGGCTCTGTGGTGTGGTTCCCAAAGCAACTTCATGCAGGGACCTCTAAGATAAAGCCCAAACTGACATCCTAGAGGAGATCCTTCAGCTCTCCATGCCCCATGGGAAGCAGTGGCTATGTTTTGGTTCTGAAGTTGGCATTGCCACTGAATTGTTCACTGGGGCAAGATATCAAACTGTGATACTTTGGGGACTTTGCTCAGGCTTTCAGAAGAAGCTGACACACAGGAGAAGCATAAAACCAATGACTCTCTCTCTTCATAGAGTTTATTAGCATTTTCTAGAGATAGGATGGTCCAGAACCAGCACAACTCCAATCTAGCTCCTTTCCAGATGATTTCTGAGTGGGCAGAGCCTGTGCAACTAACCTCAGCTGATAGGAAGAATAAACCAAAAGCAACCAAGAAGTAAGCTTTTCAGTCACTGTAAAGCATGAGCAATCACATCCTGTCACCATGTCTGAAACAATAAACCTTGGGTCTCCCCAGACTAAGCACAAGAGGCAAGGTTAATTCTGATTTGGCCATTACCACCACACAGGATTGGTTCAGTATTAGGGTAAGAACAACTGAGAGTTTCATTTTGCTGCTCTCCAATGAGCACTGTTATCCTCTGGTAAAGGAGCTGACTTTAATCACACCTGGCAGAACTGCTGCCTAGGATGTGTCCCAATATCCCATTACATTTCAATTTACATCTATTACCTTTCCCTGGGAAGGTTCCCTGCCCTTCTGCCCAGTGAATTAAATGGCTATTATGGAAACTGAGCAAGACATTTTACTGCTCTGAGTGTTTGATTTTTACCCTGGGAGGCAATTAGTGCTCATAAGTCCTGGAGCCAATGCCTGCCTCACTTGTCTCTAAAGGAGAGCATGGCAAGAGCCTCAGGTGGAGAANCTGGGGAAGGACCTGTTAGGATGTCAGGTAGGGATATAGGACTAGGGGAATGGATCCAAACTAGAGGAGGGGAGATTTAGGTTGGCTGTTAGGCAGAAGTTGTTGGCCAGGAGGGTGCTGAGCCACTGTGCCAGGTTGCCCAGAGAGGTGGTGGCAGCCCCAGCCCTGGCAGTGTTGCAGGCCAGGCTGGCTGGGGCTGGGAGCAAGCTGCTCTAGTGCCAGGTGTCCCTGCCCATGGCAGGCACAGGGCTTGGGAACAGAGGAGCTGCAAGGTCCCTGCCAACCCTGACAATTCTAAGTGGGGCAGAAGCTTCCCTGCCCAAGACCCTTTCCAGCCAACCTTCCAATAACAAAAACCAGAGGAGCTGTTTCTCTGTGGAGAACACCAAACTGTATCCTTCCGACTGTACAACATCCAAGTGAAGAAGGAGTGCTCCAAATCCATGCTAGTTTCCTCTGTGGCCATCCAAACCCATACTTGGGAGCTAATGCTGGTAGGGAGATAAATAATTAAAGCAGTAGGAATCAGGCAGAGCATTTAAAGGCTCAACAGAAAGAGAGGAAACACATTCTAGATCAGATTTGAAAGGAGATGAAGACTTGATCCCTGTAATCTCTATTGATCAAGGCATTTCCAATATGCTCATCACTAGCAGAGAAAGGAAATGAGGAGAACATCATTAATCTCAGTGAGCTCTAATGAAGGACTCAGGCAGTCCTGGTCTGGTACTACCTAGGCACAATATTCCTGGGCAGAAACACAAAACTATGGCCAACACAGAGCCGAGGATTGTGGTCCTGGCCTGTGTCAGAAATAGTGTAGCCAGCAGGAGCAGAGAAGTGACAAACCTGTCCAAATGCTTCTTTGACAGGTGTGTTCTTCTCATTTCTGCTTTAGCACACACCAGTGCCCTTCCATCCTGGGCACAAGTACCTGGGCTACTCCTGGCCAAGCTTCAGGCAGTGCTGCTTCCCATGGCCTGGCTCTCCAGGCCTTGCTGGAGGGAGAGATACATAGGGAATCACCCAAGTCTAGTGTTTTCTGATGAAGATGCCAAGAAAACAGTAGGGAGGAGGACTCTGGGCAGGACAAGAGATGGGCAGGGTGGGCTTCCTGCCTTCTGAGCCTAGACCCCTGCAAAGCAGAGAGCTGGGTCCCAGTTCTGTGTGAGCACTTGACCTCAGCACATGAAGCATTTCCCCACAAATGCAAGTGAAGTTTCTCACAGAAAGATCAATTTCCATACCCAGTCCAGGAGCTGGACTAGGGCTGGGCACAAAGCTTCCTTGCCAGGAGCTTTTTGCCAGAAGAGCAGTTCTTCTTCTCAGCTGGAAGGTGACTCTCAGTGGTGTGGAGATGCAACTTGGCTTGGAAGGAAGGNGAGGAACTTGTTTGCAGTTCAGGTGCCAGAGCACTGGCCCAGGCTGCCCAGGAGCCTGTGGAGTCTCCTTGTCTGGAGCCATTGCAGAGCTGCCTGGACACATTGCTGTGTGAGCTGGTCTAGGTGATCCTGCTCTGGCAGGGGGGTTGCACTAGATGATCTTTCTAGGGCCCTTCCAACCCCTAACATTCTGTGATACTCCTTGGCTTAGAAGGAAGGAGACTCCTTGGGTGAGACTTCTTGGATGAAAGGAGACTCCTTTTCTCAAGCCAAAGCTCTTCTCTGAGCAGCTGAATCTTCACAGGGCTTGTGCCCCTCTCCCCATCCCCCTTCTTGGCCACTTCCCTTCCTGGGAACAAACTTCTCGTGTCCCAAGGTACTTTCTGACACATCTTCCCAACAGCCCTCCAGGTGTTCCCAAGCATTGCCAGGTTGTTTATCCTGAGATTCTACTCCCAGAATTCCTCCCAAATCTGCTTATCATGCTTAAAATTCATTTATTCATTGCTTTCTGCTCTGGGTGCCAGCAAAGGGATTGTTTGGAAAGCTCTGCAGATCTTCTCTCACCTGCTCTGGGTTTTGTGGAAGGAAGGACGGAAAGGAAGGGAAGGGAGGGAGGGAAGGGAGGGAGGAAGGAAGGAAAGGAAAGAAAGGAAGGAAGGGAGGGAGGAAGGAAGGAAAGGAAAGAAGGGAACAGAGGGAGAGAGGAAGGAAGGAAAGAAGAAAGAAGGAAGATGGAAGGAAGGAAATAAGGAAGGAAAGAAAAAGGAAGGAAGGAAAGAAGAAGGAAGGAATGAAAGAAGGAAGGAAGGAAGATGGAAGGAAGGAAGGAAATAAGGAAGGAAGGAAAATGGAAGGAAGGAAGATGGAAGGAAGGAAGGAAANAGATGGAAGGAAGGAAATAAGGAAGGAAAGAAAAAGGAAGGAAGGAAAGAAGAAGGAAGGAATGAAAGAAGGAAGGAAGGAAGATGGAAGGAAGGAAGGAAAGAAGGAAGGAAGGAAGGAAATAAGGAAGGAAAGAAGGAAAGAAGAAGGAAGGAAGGAAGATGGAAGGAAGGAGGGAAGGAAATAAGGAAGGGAGGAAGGAAAGAAAGAAGAAGGAAGGAAGGAAAGAAGGAAGGAAGGAGAGAAGGAAGGAAGAACGAAGGCAGGAAGGAAGGATGAAGGAGGGAAGGATGAAGGAAGGAAGGAAATAAGGAATTGGTGTAACTAACAAGTCCTTCTCTTTGCACAAGTCAACACTAGAGAAGGGACAGATTAGCACAGCAGCATGCAGAAGATTCTCCCCACAAGAGCAGGAGTTGGACTACCCCCAGGTAGGATACTTTGGAACAGGTTTTTTTTCAGCTCCAACATTTCCTCCAGCAGAGAGGTGTAACCCTGAACCACAATGCTTCCTTCCCACCAGCTCTCCAAGGAAGAGAACTGAAATGGCCACAGCCTCCCAGTTGTACAGCTTGATGCAGTCTAGGCTGATCTGGAAGACAAATGTCAATCCAAATACTAGAGTAATAAAGGGCAGGAGATGCTGGGATCCCTCAGCAAGCTCAGGCTGTAGAGCTGACAAGCTGTGACTCCCTTACACATGCCCATGGCTTCTCTTTCATCACAGGGAAGTTCATTTTTTCTCCACTAGCAGAACTGTCTGTGCAGTTAGTTACTGATGAAAATATTCCCACTGAAATCTGGGACAAGAAAAGTTTCTTTTCTCACCTAGGAAGAGGCTTCAAACAACCAGAATTGAGAACTCTGGGGTCTGATCTTTCCCTGCACCTTTTCCATTGTCACTTGTCACAAAGATTCTTTGCTGTCCACTGAAATGTCAAAAAAACCTACTCCTTAGTAGCAAAAATCACAGCAAGTGACATTTGAGAGGCATGGGCTTTGAGGGTGCCCTGTGAATTGTCATCAGGCAGCCAGCAGATTCCTTCTCAGTGTGGATCAAACTGCCAAAGGCCCTCGAGAGGCAACAGGATCCTTCCTTTTTGGCTTTTAGAAGCAGGCTGGAAAAAGCTTTCATTTTCCCCAAAGGAAACGTGCAACAACATGCGAAGGCAGGAAAGCATCTTCTTCTGTTCCAGGCAGGGTGGAAGCAAGTTCCTCTGGGTTATTTACTCCTTAGGGTTGTGGGTAATCAAAGCCTCGTGCAGCTCTAACCAAATATCATGGCCAGGCTTTGGGAACACAGCTCCGGGGAGGGCTCCATCCATGCTCTTCCCAAGTGCTTTTTCCAAGCTCACTGCTGGCTGCAAAGGCCAATTTGGGACAGACCAGAGCAGTTGCAAAAGGCACAGCACAAGGACTTCTCAGGAGGTAGAAGCTGCAAGACACGATTCTTTCTACACTGTCTTTTCTCCTCCAGAGTGATCCTGCGTGCCTGCTCCAAACCATCCGCGGCATTCAAACTAGTGTGTGTGCAGAGCTGCTGAGTGGAGGCCAGAGGAGAGCAGTTCAGGGGAGCAATATGGCCAAGGCTGAGCTGTTGTTTCAGGGAGTCCTTGCATCTCCTCTNCTGCAGAGCTACTTCTGTCTGGGCAACAAGGGCAGTGTCAGCAGCATAAAGCAGCTCCTGGACAAGATGCTTTATGGGCTTAGTATGGGCTTAGGTTTAATAGGCTTCCATCAGTACAATATCTAACCAAATAGGAACTTCAGAAAACACAAGGGTGACTTTAGAGGCTTTGCAGAACTGCCACTGGAAGAGCTGCACAAACCTCCTCTAGTTCCTTTAGCAAGTTATAAACTAGGAGAAAAGCAACCAGAAAAGGTAGGAAGTAGATCTGTTGAAAGCAGTGGGATGGTGAGGTGCAGATGTGAGAGGCCAAGGTGGAGAAATCACATCAGGAATTGAGCAGGCAACTGGGTTGTTGAGCTTGGAGAAAGGGAGGCTCAGGGAAGACCTTCTCACTCTCTCTAACTCCCTGAAAGGAGGTGGCAGTGAGGTGGGAGTTGGTCTTTGCTCCCAAAGAACAAGTGGTAGGAAAAGAGGAAACAGCCTCGAGTTGTACCACAAGAGGTTTAGGTTGGACATTAGGAGTGTTGTCAAGGCCTGGCCCAGGCTGCCCAGGGCAGTGCTGGAGTCACATCCCTGGAGGGGTTGAAAAGCCCTGGAGCTGTGGTGCTGAGGAACATGGTTCAGTGGTGACCTGGCAGTGCTGGTTAACAGTCAAACTTGATGGTGATAGAGGTCTTTTCCAACCAGGATAATTCTGTGACTCAGGGAACAGAGAGCTGGGAGCTGCCATGCCTGCTAGGAGTGAGTGACTCCCTGAGCTCAGCAGATAGCTCCAGGTGAAGCATCACCCAAGAGCATTTCAGCACAAGGGAGAAAAGTTGCCCAACTCCAACAAGCTGAGCTTGGCAAACCTCAGAAAGAGAAGTGGTCTGGAAGTAATTAGGATGAATCTTAATACAACTGTATTTCTGTCTCCTGACAGCTAATTATTGCAGAGCTTTGGAGCCAATGTCTGGCTATGCTAGTGACATTGCTTAATGAATCTCCATTTGTTTTCTTGTTGCTAACATTTAAATGTCTCTTCTCCCCTCTCTCTGGCTTTTTGCCATCACAAAGGGGCTGTGCTCTCTGAGATCAGGCTGAGTTCTCCCTTCTTTGAGGGGAGAAATGCCTGCCTGTGTGGCAGAGCTGCAGAAGGGACTGAAAATAAGCAGGAAAACAGCAAACAAAAGATGTTTTTCAGGAAGACTTCACGGGGTTAGGCAAATGTCAAGCAAAATGGGCAAGGGACTAAGGTCAAGTGTCAAGGGTTGGGGCTGGGCCAACCACTAACCCAGGGACAGATATCTCTATTATCACCTTTTCCCCTCACTCCAGGGAGAAAAAGAGGAAAATAACAGAGAGAGAGACTTGGGGATTGGAAATGGAATTTAGACTTCTTTAATGAAAATAATAATAAAAAAATTGAATATATATATATGTATACACACAAAACCAATAGCAGAACCAACCCCTCCTTGATGGCAACTCCCTCACCATCCCCACTGATGCTGTGGCAGGAGGACTCAGCAGCAGATGGGAATCAGGCTCAGGAGCTGGATCCTGGAACTCAGGAACTCTCGGATTGAGATGGAAAGCAGGACAGGCAAAGCCCTGCAAGAGCAGAGCTGAGCTGCTGAACCTCACAAAGCTCAGGTGCTCAGCCATCAGGCCAAACAGAGACCCAACCCTCTCCTTATTTGTACTGGTTGTTAATTAGGTGTAAATAGCCTAATCCTGCACCTGTCTAGCTTGGGGCTTAGGCTTTATATAAGAAACCCTAAGGCCCAAGCTTGGTGTCAAAGTTTCAAGGACTGAATATGACCTCTATGGCATGGAATGGCTTGTCTGGACTCAAACTAGGACATCAGGTTGTGGCTGTGTGTGTCCTGTCCTTGCTACCATGGTAGGAACTTGGAATCCATGGGAATACTGCCATGGGAGGTGGTTTTCCCCTGGTCTTCCAGCTGCCTGCTCAGGATCCCTGTGTACACCCACAGGAGGCTGCAGGGGGGAAGGTGAAGTTTGAAGGAGAGCTTGGGAAATGTTCCCCCTGCCACTTGCCCACCCCCGAGAGAGGAGAGACTCTTGTTCTGCAGACAATGCTGCTTGCCATGCTCCTCTGCACAGGCTGTGTCTCCTTAGCAATGCTCTTTGGAAAAGGCAAAGATGCTTTGTGGAAGTGATGTCTCCCAGGCAATGCTCTTTGGGAAAGGAGAAGCCTGTGCCTTCCTCAGAGCATGAGAAAGACATGGCAAGGCACAACCTGGGCACTGTGACACTGAGTGCTCTCAGTCCTCCCCATCCACTGCTCAGCCCTGCATCTCCCACAGCTTGGGGAAAAAGCCCTGAGGAGGAAAATACTGAGGCTAGTGAAAGAACTTCATGCTCCTCTGAAGCATATTGTGGTGTCCATGCATGCAGACAGAAAGGAGAGGACCTAGAGAGAGCAGAGTACAAGTCTCAGGGCATGTGCTGTCCCCACAGATGTTGTGCTCATCCCCCTGCTGATCATAGAATCCTAGAACAGTCCCAGCTGGAAGAGACCTTGGAGATCATCAGTGCAGCCTTTGTCCTAGCCCTAGCAACCTGCTAAATGATACCTCCCAGTGCAACATCCACCTGGCTCTTCGACCCCTCCAGGGATGGGGACTCCAGCACCTCCCTGGGCAGCCTGTTCCAATGGCTCACAACCCTTGCAGCAAAGAAATTCCTCCTCATGTCTAGCCTGAACCTCCCCTGGGGCAATTTCCATCCATTTCCCCTTGTCCTATCACTCTCCACCAGGGAGAACAGAGCAGTCCCTGCCTCTCTACAACCTCCCTTCAGGTAGTTCTAGAGAGCCAGGAGGTCTCCCCTCAACCTTCTCTTTTGCAGGCTAAACAGGCCCAGATCCCTCAGTCTTTCCTCATAAATCCTCTCAGCAGACAGAAAGCTCTGTTCCTAAGGAAGAGGTTTGCTGCTCCCCAAGGCCATGCTGTGTGACAGACTTGCCCTCATCCACATGGAGCTGTGTCAGATGAAGCTGCTCCACTCCTTTGTGGATGTGGACAGTCAGCCACACCATATGGCTGTTTGGGACACAGGCATGGGACACACTCGTGTTGGTGCTTGCTTTTGGCTTATAGTTTCTAGCACACTGGTTGAGAACATCTGGTCAGCTTTGAGTCTTTTCCTTCTTCAGTAGCATCTAAAGTTTTGGGGAAACTTCTTTCTGTGGTGGCAGAGGTATTTGGAAAGGAAGAACTAGGTCCTTTTGCTTAGGAAGGTCTCTTGGATGGGAGGATTTGGTCCTGCTTAGGCAGAGCTCTTGGAAGGAAGGTGCTGGAGTTCCCAGCCCTGGAGAGGTTCAAACAACATCCAGATGTGGCACTTAGGGTCATGGTTTAGTGTCCTGTGGCTGATAGATGGTTGGACTTGATGAGCTTAGAGGTCTCTTTCAACCTTCACAATCCTGTGATTGTGAGATGTGGCCAGGAATGCTGCTCTGGAAGGCAGGAGCCAGCTCCAGGGGTGCAGGAGAGCAGAGGAGGAGTAGGCAGAGTGGGGAAGAGGTTGCAGGGGAGGCAGTGCAGTGAGGGAGCTTTGGGTACAGGCCTCAAAAAGCTATCTGTGGCCTGAAAAATGGGCTAAAAGCCCTTTCAGGCATTTGCTTTATTGCTGCTATTAGTTATTCCAGAGCAAGCTCAGTGATCTGCCCTTCCTCTCATGCATTATGGAACACACTCCCCTGTTTCCCATCCCATCCACACAGAGTCACACTCCCAAACACTCTTCTAAGTGTATCTATGTTCACCCCTCAACACATGGACCTCTAGAATGGTTGGAGGAGCAGGCTGGGAGCTAGCAAAGCCTCACTGGTGTACTCCAGACCTCTACTCCCACTGCACTCTGCTACTGTTCAGTTCTGTAGCAGGTCCCTGGTGCACTGAGGCTGAGCTGCAGAGGTTTCCTCTGCTGGTGTCACAGCAGTGGACCAGAGGAAACACCAGATCAGAGCAAAGAGCTGGCAGATGTAGGATGCTTTCCCCAGAAACGGGCAGCAACAGACAGTTTGGAGTAAGGTTGCTTGAGCTACCCCTTGCAAACCAACCCTGGGTCAGCAGAACTTCATCCCTGTTAGCCATTATCTCTCATCTACTTCTCAGGGCTGTTTAGCTCCCTCTCTGTGTCATTCACCAGAGGAAATGGCCTCAAGTTGTCTCAGGGGAGGTTTAGATTGGATGTCAGGAGGAATTTTTTCCCAGAAAGGGGTGTTAAGTGTTGTCCCAGGTTGCCCAGGGAGGTGCTGGAGTCACCATCCCTGCAGGGGTTTCAGAAACATCTAGCTGTGGTCCTTAGGGCCATGGGTTAGTGTCCTGGGGGTGAGAGGGATGGTTGGGCTGGATGAGCTTAGAGGTCTCTTCCAACCTGAATGATTCTGTGATTCTGAGAGCTGGAGTACACTCTTCTTACCACAGAAGCTGCACACAGCTCCCACCAAGTGCCAGGACACACTTCTGGGGTGGGATAGATGTGCAGGTAGATGCCAGAAAAGCTATGATGGGAGAGAAATGGTCAGGAGAGGAACCACAAGGACTTCTGATGTACAGGAGATCAGCCTGGTGAGAAGTTGGGGTGTCTGCTGCTCCTGAGGAGTGGCTGCTGTGTTGCTGGGGAGCCAGGCTGCCTTGAGCAGTCCCTTGGATGGAGGCAGACAGTGTGTAAGGGCTGCATCCAGAGAAGCGTGGCCAGCAGAGCCAGAGAGGTGATTCTGCCACTGCACTCTGCTCTGCTCACACCTCCTCTGCAATACTGGGGCCAGTTCTGGAGCCCTCAACACACAAAGGCCATGGAGCTGATGGAGCAGGTGCAGAGGAGGCCACGAGAATGCTCAGGGGCTGCAACACCTCTGCTCTGAGGACAGGCTGAGGGAGCTGGCATTGTTCAGCCTGGAGAAGAGAAGACTTCAGGGGAACTACTAGTGACCTTCCAGGACCTAAAGGGAACTTCCAAGCAGGCTGCAGAGGGCCTGTTTGCAAAGGCCTGCAGGGAAAGGACAAGGGGCAATGGTTTTAAATTGGAGAAGAGTAGATTTAAACTGGATATTAGAAAGAAGTTCCTCCCCACGTGGGTGGTGGAACACTGGCCCAGGTTGCCCAGGGAGGTGGTTGAGTTCCCATCCCTGGAGGCATTGCAGGTGAGGCTTGCCAGGGCTCTGGGCAAGCTGCTCTAGTTGGGGATGTCCCTGGCCAGTGCAGGGGGGTTGGACTAGATGAGCTCCAGAGGTCCCTTCCAACCCAAACCATTCTAGGATTCTAGGATTCTATGAAATACAAGCAAGTTCCCTGCTCTCTGCCCTGCTGGGCACAGCTCCAGGCTAGTCCTTGGGTGACCAGAGCCCTTTCCCCAAAAATAAAGAGAGGGAGAGCAGGCAGAGGAAGCATGTAGAGCTCTCCTCTCTTTCCTCTCTCCTCCTCCTGTGTTTGAGTGATGCTCTGCAGCTCCTGCCAGCCAGGTTGGATCTCCCAGGGGGAAATGGGTTCTTGTTTGCTGTGTGATTCCAGAGTGTTGTTCCTGCTACTAGCAAAAGCAAGCAGATTGCTGAGGGGCTGACAGGGCTGACAGCTGATCTGCAGAGCAGGAACAGGAGGGAGCAACTTGGGAACTGCTGGAGGAATAAGCAAAACTGAGGATAAAAGCCTGGAAATACCTTGGAGGGAAGGAGAGCTGAAGCAAACACACATTCAGTGTTACAAATTGGTGTCTTAGTGTAGAGACACAGGCTGGTGGCACAAAGGCAGCAGGGAGGAAGCATGTTCTGTAAGTGCAGTACATCCACACTCCTCGGAGAGGACAAGAGCCAGGGCCACGTACCTGGCCCTGGGAACAGGAGCTGCTTCCACAATGTATCTTCATTAGCCAGACAGCATCAGACCATCTGCAGGCATCCAGCTGAGCAGCACTGGAGAACTGCTTTGGCAGAATCAGTCCCACAGCAAAGCCAAGCACTGCAGGCACTGAGAGATACTTGATCACCATATGGCTGAAGGAAGAAATTGGACCTCAGAAAATATCCTGAGGAGATCAACAGACTTCTGCCAGCCTTAAAGCTCCCCAAAGGAGGTGGAAAGCTGCTGGCAGAGGCTGAAAGAGCCCCTCTTTCCCTCTCTGAGTCCTGGATGCCAGCAGAAAGGCAGGCAGGCAGGCAGGAGCCTTGTTTCTGCCTCTGCTTAGTCCTCTCCTGCTCAGTCAGTTGAACCTCAAAGTTACACTGAATTCCTCTGAAGGCTGCTGTGCTCCACCAAAAGCAAGAGGTTTCAGAGCCCTTGTAGTGGGACAATTCTGACAGAGTTTGTTCCTTGCTCTCTCTCTCTCTCTGCCCCTGCCAACAATTACAAGTTCCCCATTCAAGCTAGGAATCATTAGGAGGTGATTTAAAGGAGCTGTTGTCATCCTGATCCCTTCCTGATAGCTTCGAAGTGACTCAGGCAGCCTTTGGAGAAAGGGAGAAGAATCCATCAGAGGAGCTTTGTCTCCCCTTCCTTTTCATGTGCTTTCAGCAGCCTGCCTGATGCATATACAAGAGAAGAAGGATGCAGAGCAAGGAGCAGCCTGGCTGACTAATTGCCCTGCTTTGTAATTCCCTGCCTCATGCCAGCTCCCTGGGAGATGAGACAGAGCTGGGCTGAGGTGAGAGCTGCTGAGCATGGCTCCTGCCTGCAGCTCCCCACAGGCTGCTCCAGCCTGCTTCCCCCCAGCCCAGCAAGGGACACAGGGGACAAGCTGACTGACTTCCCAATGACAGTGTCTACAAGGGCCAAAGCAGACAACTTAGAGTCCTAGAATGGTTTGGGTTGGAAGGGACCTCTGGAGCTCATCTAGTCCAACCCCCCTGCAGTGGCCAGGGACATCCCCAACTAGAGCAGCTTGCCCAGAGCCCTGGCAAGCCTCACCTGCAATGCCTCCAGGGATGGGAACTCAACCACCTCCCTGGGCAACCTGGGCCAGTGTTCCACCACCCTCATGGGGAGAAACTTCTTTCTAATGTCCAGTCTAAATCGATTCCTCTCCAATTTGAAACCATTGCCCCTTGTCCTTTCCCTGCAGGCCTTTGCAAACAGGCCCTCTGCAGCCTGCTTGCAAGTTCNTGCACACTTGCTGCTGGTGCACTCAATGCTGCTGGCCATAGTGTTTATACAAATATTAAACAGTGCAGGCCCCAGCACAGAGCTCTGAGGGACACCACTTGGCACTGATCTCCAGCTGGACTGTAGTCTCAGTGCCTTCAGTGCTGTCACTAGGGATCTATACCACTGGGAACTAAACACAAGTCTGGCTCAAGACTCAATATCCATGTTTCTGAAAGAAACTAGGGACTCTTGAAAGGAAACTCTGGTTTGGAATGGAACAGAAGAGCCTCCAGCTTTGAGAGGAATTGAGTTGTAAAAGGATCTCTTTTCATTTTTGCTGGAGCATCCAGGGAATCAGAGAGAGCTTCCCATGAAGCACCCTCTGGAGCATTCAGGCCATCAATTGATTCAGTGTTCACCATCCCAAGAGCTCTTTAGACTTAATTAAATGGTGC
This sequence comes from Bucco capensis, assembly GCA_013396975.1. NCBI lineage: Eukaryota > Metazoa > Chordata > Aves > Piciformes > Bucconidae > Bucco > Bucco capensis. The sequence continues at coordinate 6,964 of VWZO01008932.1, read as the reverse complement.
TGGGTTGTGAATAAGAGAGAATTGACTGTTCAGTCTGCTTCCCTCATTTATTTCCACAGTAATCAGGCAACAAATACTCGGAGTGCTCATGTGCTCCTTCTTCATTAGCAGAGTTGCTGGGGCTGTTCCTGGCTCCTCCTGGCCCTTTCAGCAGTAGTGGTTAAGCAAAGGCAGAAGGTCCTGCCCTGAGAGGCTCAAGCACAGCTCTGGGAGCAGCCTGTATTCCTGCCAGCAAGTATTTGTTGAGCAAGACTTTTCCAGAGGGTTGTTTCTGGATAGATAACAGAGCTCACTGGGAATTATGCAAACCTGGAGCAGCTCTGCTCCCACTGAGATCTTTGGACTTCTCCTCATGCAGTGCCTTGGGCACTAGGAGAAGACACAGAGCATCCAACCCTGGGACCTTTCTACTGGCATCCTTCTTGTTAGAAAGGAAATAAAGGAGAAGGCTTTGATCCAGACAAGACTTGAGCACATCTGCTGAGTCTGGAGCAGTCACACACCATTAATGAGATGAAATCAAACAAATCCAAGTGCCAGATTCTGCACCTAGGATGGAGTCATGTCCAGATGGAGCAATAAATGTGTCTAAGCCCTTGCTTGCAGGAGGGAAATGAGAGCAGCTGAGGGATGCAGGTCCAGCTCCCCTGGAAGCATCACTTGCTGCACACAAACACAGCTAAGAAGATAGTTTTAGGGAGTTTTTCACTCCAGCTGAAGCAGAGTGGTGATGAAAGCTGCATTCATACCAGCACCTCTACCAACAGCCTGCAAACAAGAACTCAACTCTTTGGGGAAGCTTCCTCTTCTCTTACACTGCTCTTGCCCTTGGGAACTAACTGTACCTTCCCCAGGGCCGTGGGGAGGTCAGAAGGTCAAAGCAAACTGCAGTAACTCTCTTGTTTTTCATCTTTTCTTTAAAAATTAACCCTAAAAAGGTCCCATCCTTCATTCCAAGAGAACTTGCTGACTCAGGGAGCAGAGCCCTTCCAGAATCAGGCCAATGGTGCAGGATGCAGTTAAGAGTTTTCTGCTGGATGGTCCATTTGAGACAATCAACATTTTCCATGGACATTTCTCAGAGGAGTTTTCAAGGAGAAAGCTTCTGGAAAATTGTTTCCAAGCTGGAAGGAGAAAAAAAACTAGACCCAAAATCCAGCATTTCAAAGTGGCTTAAATTTTAATGATTCCTTTCCTCAAGGACATATTAATGAAGTTTCTTCCTGAGCTACAGAAAGATGCTGAGGAGAATTCATAGTCCAGCCTGGCTTCCAGGACAAAATCAGAAGGGACACAAAGACATTGAAAAAGCTTGATTTGAAAAAAAAATCTATTAAAAACAAGTCCATATTTGGCTGTTCTTGCTTGGTTCCACCTGTGAGACTGCAAGGAAAAGAAGAAGAATGTCCCAAGCCAGGCTAGATCCTGCCTCATGGTCAGGCTTGAGAAGTGTGGCCAGCAGGGGCAGGGAGGTGATTCTCCACCTCTGCTCCACTCTGGGGAGACCTCACCTGCAGTGCTGGGGCCAGCTCTGGAGACCCCAGCACAAGAAAGAGCTGGAGGGGGTGGAAGGTGTCCAGAGCAGAGCCAGGAGGATGAGCAGAGGCTGGAGCACCTCTCCTATGAGCACAGGCTGAGAGAGCTGGGATTATTCAGTCTGGAGAACAGAAGGCTCTCAGGAGACCTTCTTGTGGCCTTCCAGGATCTGCAGGGGCGACAAGAGGGCTGGGGAAGGACTTGTTAGGATGTCAGGCAGAGATAGGACTAGGGGAATGGATCCAAACTAGAGGAGGGGAGATTTAGGTTGGCTGTTAGGCAGAAGTTGTTGTCCAGGAGGGTGCTGAGCCACTGTGCCAGGTTGCCCAGAGAGGTGGTGGCAGCCCCAGCCCTGGCAGTGTTGCAGGCCAGGCTGGCTGGGGCTGGGAGCAAGCTGCTCTAGTGCCAGGTGTCCCTGCCCATGGCAGGCACAGGGCTTGGGAATAGAGGAGCTGCAAGGGCCCTGCCAACCCTGACAGTTCTGTGATTCTATGATTTATTGTGTGCCCATGATGTGGAGAGATCTTTCAGGAGGGAGTCAACCTGCAGTCAGCATGGACATCTTCAGCTAGATCCAAAACAACCTCACCTGGGATGGCTCTTAAATGGATTTGACCTAGTGGTTGAGAATTCAAAGCTATGATGGTTTAGCGAGGACAACACTCCAGAAGATGAGCTAGTTTATGCACTCATGGAGGAAAAAACCATCCTTAGCTCACCTCCTCATGGACACCAAAGAGTCTAGATGAGAAACAGCCTTGAAAAGCAGGTTTTATTCTGCTCTTCTAGGAACTCTTAGCTTCCTACTGCAAAGCAAGTCCCACTTGCAAAGCTGAACTGCAGTGCAAGGCTCGAGGAGTACACCAACTTCCTAGAAACCACTGGAACAGCAGAAAAAATCCCTCCTTCTCTTAAGCAGGTGATATTTTTAGCCTAAGAATTAACTGTACTGCTCAGTGAGCATCCAGTCCTGCTGGGTGGGATATTCTGTGTCCTCAGGAGGAAAGCTGGGAAGAAAGAAACAAAGAAAATCTCTTTTCAGGGGGTTTCTCCACCCAAAGTGCCTGCGGGAGGATTGGCCACACAGTGCTTCAGGAACCTTCTCTTAGATAAGATTGGAGGGAGCTGTCTGCTTGCCCTCCAAACACTCAGTTATCCTTCATGGAATCAAAGCCACCCATTTTTCCATCTTGTGGGTTTGTTTTTTTTTAGGATTTCATTTCCAAGATCAGATTTCAGCCAACAAATGTTAATCTTCAATTACTGAGATTCAATTCCTTGTCTCTCTGTGCACTTGGCTTCATCCAGTGCAGAGAGCTCCATTAAGGAACTCTCCTCCAGATGAAAACAGGGAGCAATGCTTTGCATTTCATTAGCTTTAACAAGAAGTTGAGCAGGGGCCAGGAACAGTTGAATTAGCCTTCTGCAACAACAACAAAAAAAAGAGTCTCTTTTAATTCCATTTGTTAAGATATCCTGGAACAGGTTGTATATAGATGTATGGCTAGGCTTTGGGAACGAAGCTCCAGGGAGGGCTCCATCCATGCTCCTCCTTTTCCAAGCGCGCTGATAAAAAGAGGATAGCAGATAGCACCCTTGAGCCTGCACTAGGGATTTTTTTTAGGTGAGACACAGCATGTGCAGAGCTGGACCCACCCTTTAGTCCTAAGGTTCATCTGCCAGGGCCTAGCAAGCTTGGACGCTGGCAGCCAAGTCCTTAGGATGGAGGTTTAACCTCTTAGCTGGAAGGCCTTACAGGGCTAAACGAGCTCCATCTGCCCGGGTTTGGAATCAGAGTTGTCCTTCTCCTAGGATGACTGCCAGAAGGCTAATGAGCTCATCCTACCCATGCAAGGATTCTAGGAACATGGGTATCACTGCCCACACTTTCCCGTGGGCAATGAGTTTAATGCTCCCTCTGCTGTGGGCACAGTTATGGCACCAGGGGCCACAGGAGACCACAAGGGATTGTCAGACTGTGCCTGAAGTGAGCTTGTACTCAAGGAAGAACCAGGGAAAGCCTGGAGACTGTCAGATCTCCAAGGGTAGCAATGAGGTTGGAGGAGGTCTTCAGTTTTCTCACCATGCTCTCAGGTTGTTGCTTTCCTGTAAATCTGAGCAGGCTCTGAATTTCCTGGAGCATCACCTGCTAGCTCCAATCATTCCTGCTGCCTTCTCCTGAAACATCTCTCGACTCATATTGCATTTAGCCTTACATCTAATACAATCATCCTATTCTCTTTTATTTTTTCTTTTTTGGATGAGGCATTTTAAAAGGTTGTCAAGCTCATTTTATTTCCAGCTAAAGCAAATCTCATCTTGTGACTACATGGAGCTTGGCTCACAGGGCACAGGTCACATCCTGCCAAAACCACCAAGCAGAAGAAGCATCTCTTGCTGCCAAAGCTCCTGCAGAAGGGAATCAGAAGATCCTGCAAAGGCAGAGAGCAGAAGTCCAAGAAGTCACCAAGAAGCCCAGGAGTCACTAAGCTATCTACAGATCATACTTCTCATGGGGCTGGAAACCTTGACCTGGGGAAATCATTCCTGCAGTCAGTCCTGATGTTCAGATCACTGCTGGAAGCTTCATTAATGAGCTCCATAGCATTTGTCAGCATTCAGCTTTGCTCACCCAACTTAATGAATGGGGAAAGTGAGGCACAGCTGTCAGGAGAGCCCAGGAAGTTAGGAGCTGAAGAGCTTCTTGATCTTTGGAGAGCCTCTAAGGAACTAATTCCTAGGTAACGGTGCTTAATTGTTCCTTTTTGACATGGTGCACTAGAAACCAGGATGCTGTTAACCCTTCCTGTTCCTCCTCCCCTTTGTGTGCACCCAGAACAAGCTCTTCTGGCCAGAAGAGGCAATGGCACTTGCTGGCACTTTTTCAGGAGACAAAATGGGGTTTTGGTGACAAGAGGTGTCAGGGAGCAAAGGATCCCTTTGCCTCCTCCTCCTGGAGGTGATGCTGCTGGATATTCCCAGCCCTGTTCAGGCTGGAGGGGCAGAGTTAGGACTCCTGATACATCAGATGTGACATTCCTGGTTTTCCCTGGAATGCTTCATTTTGTGCACATCTCAGCTTCAGACTCAGGGGAAGTCCTGAAGACAGATTATTTACATGCCCCCAAAATCCCAGTGGGGTTTGAAAGGGGCTAGAAGTAGCTGGATATTTGGGCTTACTCCAGGCAAACGTTACAGGACGCCAGCGAAAGAGGAAAGCTCTGGGGCTGGGAGCTGGATTGAACTGGGAGAGGCTTACAGCCCTTGGTGGGCTACATGGCTCCTCTGGTGGCTCTGTGAAGGCAAACACCATAGGAGGAGACTCAGGATGGGATCATAGGGTCAGGATGAGCAGCAGTACTGCATCTGGGAAAGAACAAGCCCATGGATCAGTACAGACTGGGAACTGGTCTGTTGGAAAACAGCCCTGGGGAAAAAGCTGTAGGAGTGCTGGTGGCTAGGAGGATGCCCATGAGGCAGCAATGTGCCCTTGTGGCCAAGAGGCCAATGGCATCCTAGGATGCATTAAGAGGAGCGTGGCCAGCAGAGCCAGAGAGGTTCTTCTCCCCTCTCCTGTGCCCTGGGGAGGCCTCCCCTGGAATGCTGTGTCCAGTTGTGGGCCCCTCAGCTCCACAAGGCTAGGGAGCTGCTGGAGGGAGTCCAGCCCAGGGCCAGCAAGATCCTGAAAGGAGTGGAGCATGTGCCCTAGGAGGACAGGCTGAGAGAGCTGGGTCTCTGCAGCCTGGACAAGAGGAGACTGAGAGGAGACCTCAGCAATGCTTAGAAATATG
>VWZO01008924.1:0-23801 GCA_013396975.1 Bucco capensis | reverse complement strand
ATGGGCTGCCCAGGGAAGTGGTGGAGTCGCCGTCCCTGGAGGTGTTTAAGAAAAGATTGGATGTGGCACTGAGTGGCATGGTTTAGATGTTTTGGTGTATTGGGTCATAGGCTGGACTTGATGATCCTGGGGGTCTTTTCCAGTCTTGGTGATTCTGTGATTTCTGTGATTTCATCCCACTGCTGATACAGAGCAAAGTATGACTTAAGCCAGGCAGCTTCCCCTGACAAAGCGTTCCTTTAGTTATCTGCAATCATATGGCTAGATTAAAAACAAAATGGAAACAACAACAACAAACCCACAAACAAAAGCAACATTTCTCACAATCTGAATAACTGGCCATTCCTCAGAGATTAGCATCCTCTTCGTGTAAGGATTTATGCCTCTATTGATCTCTGCCAGTTTTAGGATAGGTGCATTAGGGTCTCATACAAGTCAAGTTTTGAAACAGTTGGTTTTTTTTTTCCTTTTCTGGCAGTTAAGTTCATATATTGTTCAAAATATGTCATGAGCTTTAGAGAATTCACATCTTACTTGTGTATACTACCCACAAAACCCATTACTCATAGTCTGAGGTACATCCACCACATCTGTCATACATGCAATTGACTGATCTTTCTGAGCTTCTTTTCTGCTTTTTTTTTTTTTGAAATGGCAAGGGATTAACTTAAAATGACAAAATTTTTTTTTACTCTGTACTGGTAAATCTTTTAAAAATACAGAAGAAGTTTCATTTTGGTGCTTTTTAAAGTGAAATAGCATTCTCCACACTGAAAGTTTAAATAGTTAGAAGAACATATTCTAACATAATGTATTAGTTTGCAAATCAAGATGCCCTGTTGATTGTTTTCCTAATAAAAAGTACATATGGCAGTATGCTCTGTTCTACTGAGTTCAGTTGTATTGTTGGACTAAATAACATAATTCTTCCATTCTTATTTATGTGCACACAAATAATCTCATTATGTGTTCAACATAACAACTGTTAAAATGAGTATCGCAGCATAGAAAGGTTGTGGCACAGACTGGAGTAAAAATTTTAAATAGCGTGTGCAAGAGTTGGACACGTAGGGAGAGGTTGATCTTACTTAATTTTAGAGATACATAGCTGAACATGTCATCTTTTCTTCCCTTTATAGTCAACACAGAAAAAGAAACCTTACAGGACAACCATTTGCCTGACATTTTAAGGATTTATTTAAGTAAGATATGAATTACAGCCAAGATTTTTTTATTTCTATCCAGTAACTCCAAAGGGAGTGGCTAATAGTAGATACCTAACATTTTGATGACAGTTTTTTAAAACTTGTCCATGTATATGTCATTTGTAATAGAATTAAGCATTAGCATGTCTACTGTATAAAACCAGTAAGCTATCTGTGTTATAAAAAAAAAATTTTGAACTAAAAGACTCCCACTGAGATGCAGAGTCCAGTCTACTAAAATACAATTGGAAGGTTGAGTAAAACAATGATAAGCAGTCCTCAAAATGATTCTCTACATAAGTTTGCCATGTAGTTGTCACATTTATTCATCCAAATAGGAAGAGTTGCACCTATGGGTATATCTAAGTGTCTCCTCATCTTGTTGAAGGTGAAACTTTCTGTTTTGTCTTTATGAATCTTTTCTTGGCAGCTGTATTTCTTTTTTGTGATAGCCAAAATCAATATGCTACAGAGACTTGTAACTTTTACAGATCTGAAATTTTTAGAGACTAGCATTTGTATCATACTTCATGTAATAAAGCTTCAGTTGCATTTACATTCATGCTAAAGCACAAAAACTTTTCCAGCTTACACATTGTGAAACACCTTGTGGCTAAAGAATAATTCAAGAATTCATGGCAGTTTTCAGTTACAGTCCAAGAATTTCAGATTAACTATTTAATCTCATGAACTCAGTTTGTAGCTGCTAATGAAAGAGCTACTTCAGCCCTTTCTGAAAATCTGGATGGACAATTTAGTCTCAGTTTGGTTGTACAAAGACGGATGCATCAGCTATTTTTGAAAATCAGCTTTTTCAATACAGCAGTGAAACAGAGAAAACAGAACTAATGCAGTTTTTGCATGTACTGGGTAAATTATAAAATAATTAGTCATGTTTCAGTTTAAATAACACAAAACCCCCTCCTTTGATTAAGATTCTTAATTAATAGTTGAAAGATTAATCAATCAATAATTATAACTATCATTATAGGATGTAATTGTGCTTTATCGGAGGGGCTGATTAATGATCAGAATAATCCTTTCAAATTTTCACATTCAAATATGGTGGATTCCATTCTAGACTTAAAAAACAATCCAAAGATCATAGAAGATATATGTTCATCTACTTGGCTAGGAATTGAAACGATATGAACAAAATGCATGAAAGATTTTTCACTATTGGAAATGTACATTATTTTATTACTAATATATGTGTGGTTTTCACATATGTGTCATTTTTATGAGCAAATTATCCCTCAGAAGAACAGAAGTAATACCTTTTCTGGAAAGAGCAAACTTTGTTTTCTTCATCCAAAATGTAAATTTTGGTATGTGCAAGTACAGTTCTGCATAGCTCTTCTTAGATTCTGCCTAGACCTGTAAGTCTCTAACATATTTTTTACAGCTCAATAAGAATCTGGAGTCATAAATGAGTTATGAGTTACAGCTATATAGTTATATACATACATATGTACAGGGCAATAGCTGTCCTGTACATAATAACTGTGTTAGGTGTGCTGTACTATGCATAATTGTGTAATGTAGACCAGCTCTTATGTCTATGAGACTTCAAAGTTGAAGCCATCCTCAACTCAAGTGTTCAATGGTCTTCTTCTGGCAGAAGATAGTACAAATTTTCAGGAAAAATAAATTGAATCAGTCAAACTTTAAAATATATTTTCAAACTTGCAACTTTCTTCTGGTTTATTTCATACATTCAGTATCCTGTATATCACTGCAGTCTCTGATATGACCATCTGGTATGTCCAGAATGTGTGGATACAGTCTTTGACAGAGAGATTTCTGTCTCAAACATCTCTCAGGAATGTGTGCAACAGTATATGATTTGCTCATTGTGATGAAATATGTGGGCAGTAGCACTAATGGACTTTGGTTAATGCACTGTAGTGACTGAGAACTTGTCAGCCAGGGAAGAGAGCTGCAGTCTGGTTCCTGCTCTAGCGGCACTCTCCGATTTGTTTTTCTTTTTTTTCTGAACAATGTTTAATGTCATTGCTTCTCCTGGTCTAGCACCACTGAGTAAATCTACTTAGTCATTTAAGAATGAAGAAAAAAATGGAAACATGAAAATTTAAACTATTTAGTGAGGCTTTAACAATATTCTTTATTACCCCTTTAGCTATAGAAAAAACCTAGTGAGAATATTATACTTTAACACACTGCAACACCGTTAAAGATAGTAATAAATGTTCTTTGAACAGAAAAGCAAAAAAATCGTTACAGAAGTTAGTTGAGAAGGGCCAGGAATGCTACTGTTGCTAATTTCCTTCCTTTCAGGATAAAAAGGGATAAACAAAAAATAGAGGACTAAGCGGGGGTGGGGAAAGCATAAGCAGAAAAATGAAAGCAGCAAACCCACAAAGTTCAGTTTTTCTTTCTGACGCTGACTTTCCAACCTGGATAAAGGCAATCAGAGTACATATTCCTGTTAGCTCTCTAAGACCTTTCACTCAAGTTAGGCTGTTTACATGTTGATTTTAGGTGCCTTTTTGGTCACCAGATCACAGCAGGTTAGTGAAATAAATTATCCTGTTTGACTAACCCAGACTGTTGCTATCAGAAGACTAAAGCTCTTTCTTAGAGGAGAGAGGAAAAGGGAGGAAAGGTGTAGGACAAAGAAAGTAAGGAGTGAAAGCAGAAAATCCACTTGTATATTAGACATTTGGGACTCAGCTGAAACTCCGAATGGGCTCATCTCTGAGCCTTTTTTCCTGACCTAGATTGGAGAGATATTTCTCCATGAAAACACAGAAATATCATAATAAACCTCTGAGTTCCAGTGGTTGTCAATATGGTGTAGCTTAGAGAAAGCACGTGTTACAGATACTTGCTCTTTGTCTGTTGTGGGGTAAGATGAGACACATCAACCTTCAGGACCACTACTCCGGCAAATCTCAAAAGAGCAACATTTATCAAATATCTTTTAGAAAGTTCTCAGTGTAATTGCAGTAGAGGCTGAGTTTCATTACAGTGATTCCGAAATCATGATATACAGTTACTCAACCTGCAATACATAGTCAAAGTCAACCTTCCTTTGGCAGAGATAGTTGGGTTAGACCCTTACAGCTTGATTCTGCAAGGCACTAAGAACCCAGGTGACAACTGAGCAAAAGATTTTATCTGTCATTCAAATATAATCATGGTCCTGTGGATTTCAGTGAAAGCATGCAAATTTACTGTAGCTCAGAGACTGATATACTTTATACAAGAAAACAAAATAAATCTTGTTCTTTATTGAATGCACAGCTATACAAAACCAAGAACTTCTAGTAATAAAGGAAAATAAAAGTCTTACTCCCCATCTGACTCACAGAGCCATGTCATTAATCAATACTAATAAATTAATTTTAGTATTGGAACTATTTGCTGACATGGAGGCCAATTAGCACAAAATGACTTTTCTCCTTAATGTTAAATTATTTTAGCCTCAAAAAATGGGTCAAAACAGCTAAGCTTATATCTGGGAATGTCTCTAGTCCTAAACAGCCCCAGATATTCTGGAAAAACAGTTATTTTCCTGTGAATTAATCATAGCAGAGACTTTTTTATAGCATTTAAGCTCTGATATGTAGGAACATTCCTGAACAGAAATCACTGTTTTTATTGTAGGTAACATCTTAGACTGTTCTTTACACTGGAGAGTACAACAGCCAGATAACTGTTGAGAAGAAGTCAGAAATTAAAGATATATCCCAGACTAGACTGAAATAATCTTCACTGGTATGAATATAGATTTGCTAAGAACTCTTGTTTTAATTGTCATCCTATTATGAATGGTGGAAAACAGGAAAAGATGTCCAGAGCTTCAGCCAGGATCAGAGTGATATTCAGTCAGTTTCTAAAGCTGGTAGAGTTTGTAAACACAGCTACATGGAGGAAGGCTAGAAAAGCAAAAAGAGATGCAGCAGTGAGACATGGCTCCTCACACCATCCTTTCCAGGAACTTCTGGCTGAAGTTGGTTGAATTATATTCTAAAGGTCTTGCTGAAGTAGTATTTGTACTAGTTCAAAGCACCCATGTCCTGTTTCAGGTCATTTTAGATCACAATTCCGGATCAGTGATGCTAAGTGAGACAGACTGTATTTAAAGCAATCTCCTATCTATCTGCTTCCGACCCCATTTCTGAGATGTATTACTCAGGGTAGTATATGAATGAAAAAAAGGCCTTTGGACCATACGAATTGTGTCCAGCTGCTATATTCAGTGATATGAGCAAACACTCTTCACTCCTCATGGCTTATCTGGACAAAAATGGACTTAACGTAAGTACTTTACACGTTGCATCTAAAGTGGTGAAAGTGGATGAAAGCCTATATCCAGATTCTGGTTTTAATACAAAATCAGGGAATAAAAAAAGGGAAACCAAGCATTTTCATGACTTAGTCAACTAGATTCCTGGTTTCTGTTAGGTTCTTGTGTAAAAGAGGTCTACTACCATTACTTTATGAGAAGCTCAATCCAGTAGGCACACGGACTAGCTAAAGAAAGAAAACCTAGGTTTTGAATCCTATTTGGAAATTTGGGTGGAAATAGATAGATATTGAGGTTACATTATGGCAGATATACATGTATCAAGGGAAATTTAGACAAAACCACAGGAATCTATGAAATACATAGATCATTCCAACAGCAGATGGCCAAGAGTCAGGGTAATGAGTATATGGAATGCAGGCTAAGTGGCAGTCAGTACATTGTCTAAATCCTTTTCTGTATCTGTCTTTTAATCATTTTAGTTGTCAGTTCTCCATCTGTAAAGTGGGAATATTCATATTTTTTCATCCTTTGTTTATTAAAAAACAAAAAAAATGGGACAGTGCTATGTTTTGCTGTATCTTATAAATGAAATCCTGATACCTACTGGAGCCCCTGGGCACTGCTGCTATATAAATAAATTCAAAGCTATGGTTGTCACAGAGCAAGAATACTGACTGCAGGTGAGGAATAAGTAGCCAAAGCAGATTAACTCTTAAGCAGTGAGGATCCTGTTTTCCAGTACTTTGTAAGAAGGAAAAAGTACAGAGAAAAGAGAAAATATATGACACATAAGATGAATCATTTCTAAAGGGAATGGTTTTGAAAATTTCTCCAAAATGCATCAGTAGCCTGTCTGAAGCATCATTTTTTTGCCTCTTTTACACTTTTTTTGCAAATCTCATGCCAGCGAAAGATGCAGGGTTGACAGTCTTAAATCTCACTTTTATCCATTGAAGAGGTATAGCATAGTCAGAAATTATGCAGGTTTCCTCAGATTATCAGGCCAACATGCCTTCAGTTGACCTGAATGGACGCCTTTACAGGGGGGAAAAAAAAAAAAAAGGCAGTTTAATCATCATTCTCATTTTATTCTTGTCCATCTTGAAATTAGTATCTTGAGATATGAGTAGGATACTTTGTTTTAAGCATGATATGGGCACATGTTCTCTCTGCTGATGTTATCCAACTTGTTTCACATGAGCCAATGTACAGTCTCCTGAACATTCTTTTAGTCACTTCCAACCAGAACAGAGTTGCAAGTTCTTTACAGCCTGAAACAGTAAACCCTGGTTTAAGGGGCTACAGAGGCCAAAGCCATCCAGCCTTCTATAATGCCTTACCCCAACATGCCTTTGTGAGATATTTTCTAAGGGGCACAGATGATTTTTTTTTTTTTTTTTTTTTGCAAAGGCCACCAGCTCTCACTGCTGTCAGTGTAATATGGTCACTAAATTCCCAAAGACAATATTACTGCAAATCACCTCAAATGTGCTGCAGGCGGTAGAATGATCCCATAATCAAAAAGCTAGGTCTTTGAGGACAAGTTTAATTACTTTAATCTATACAGCCTGGAAAACATAATGGTTAATGGGGTAATCTACTGAAGTATGTGGAATTTTAAGTAGTATAGACTATGCCACTATATGACACTACTCTCAGCACAGCAGAGATGATAAAACCAGGAGTATAAATGGTGACTGAAGAAAGCCTTACATGTTCATAAATCAATAACGGATAAAATGTACTCTTGTGTAACTAAGTGGAATTTTATGTTGCAGGTAGAATAAACTGATTACATGATATTACAGTGCTCAGTGGAATTATGGAATGAGCTTCGTTCATTCATTGTAATTGCTGCATATTTGTATACAAATGGCTAAAAAGGTTCTATCAGTTTTGTAGTCTATAAAATGGCAAGAATATCCTGCCCTTTGAGTCCAGAGATGAAAGCCATGATATTTTCCCAGCATGGGGCTCCATGCTCCTGGAAAAGCTGAACATCAGCAGATACATAAAGGTTGATGTAACTGGCCGTTAAAGATTTCAAAGCACTTTTCTCATGGGTGTAGGTGTTAACCCCTCTGTCCTGGCTAGTTTCCAACCTGAGTAACAAGCCACCTGGACCAGATGCTGAGGGAACTTAAGGACAAAGTAGCTGGGCTTCTAACAGAAATGTACAGTCTCTCATTAACAACATCAACTGGAGATGTTTTATCTGTCTCTTAAAAAGACATTAGAGATGATCCTGGGAATTACACATTTACTTCAGCAAATGGACTGCAATGATAATTAAAAGTAGGATTATAAAAAGTCATAGATAAGCATGATATGTCACAGAAAAAGAAACGTGAATTGTATATAGAAAGTCAAGCTGCTTTAATTTACAAGAATTCTTTGAAAATGTCAAATAAATACTGGATAAAGGAGAACTGGCTGACATAATCTATTAGGACTTTCAAGAAGCTTTTGAGAAACTCTCTCCAAAAAAAGCTGTTAAAGAAGCTAACCCTCATGGAATACGAAGGAAAATACATTATAATGGAGCAAAGACTGGCTAAGAAACAGAATGAAAAGAAAAGGAATAAATGCTTCATTTTACACAGGACTTAGCAGAAAAACTTTATATGTGCTCAGTTTTTATAGTTTGAGTGTGCTTTTTTTTTTTCTTTTGTGTTTTTATTACTCGTTGCTTACTGAGAAAACACTTTGTTGAAAGGTTTTGTGGCATGATATTAAAATTATCCATTAATAATATACTTGAGAAAAACTGAAAAAATTTTATATGTCAATGAAGTAAAAGTAGATGTTTTAAAAGGAAGTTAGTCAGCTGTTGTTTTCTAAAATTAAACCATGTGATAACGCACTGTGAACACACATGCAGTTACCACAATATTCTAGGTCCCCTTCTAGTTAGGGGCTACCTGTTGATAGCAGTACACAGTGTTTGATGATTCAAATAGTCCTATACAAGTTTCTGGTTTGCTAAAATGAGAGACAGTCTAGGTTTCAGTTCTGGGTTGGGATACGTAAGATCCTTGGCAGAACTGTGGACTACCTCTAAACTGTAACTCTTCACCAGTTTATATTTATAGGGTGTGTTCCCCCTTTACACCTCACCTCTTCAGTTTTAACAAGAGATAGAAAAACATTGTAAGTTATTTCAATGACTTGTTTTAGTTCAGATCACTTTATTTCTTCCAAGGCCCTTTTCAGTACTTTACAGAGCAGGACTCTTCACATGAGGCTGCAGCTACCTATTCTTTCTTCCTATTTGGCTACCCTGCATGTTCCCTATTTGTTTTTAAGGCAGTTCCTGCAAAATGAAAGTCTACAGAGAACAGGGGTAGAAGCATGGCATGGTCTCTGTCACTCCAAACGGAAAATTATCTTTTTTTCACACCCTGTAGAATTTCAATTTTCTATTTAAAGCATGAATTAAACAACGTTGCCAAAAACATATGTTTCTGTGTCAAACATTTCACTTATTCAGGAATCTAGAGGCAGCTGGAGAGTTCTTACTGCCAAAGTGACTTCAACAATTGTCTATTTCACTTTTAATTGGAAACATGTTTGTTTCAGGCATAGGTGTGGATAACCAGTATGTGACAATGTTAATTTCCCTCACCATTCAAAGTACATATGTCCTAAGTGACCATTCTTAAATAGATAGAGGAAAATGTTCTGAATCCATTGCCAAAGTATCCTGTGCTCCTGCAAGTCTATGATTTGCCATGTCACAGATTTCATCTACTGATTAAAGATTGTAGTGGTCAGCATGAGATACGACATCACTAGTCTCTTACGCCTTGTAAGACCTCCAGTGAGCTACACCAAAGGGTTACAGATGACTTACTGAAGCTGAGAGCCTTCTTATTACATTAGTTTTAGCCACTACAAAACACAGTTTCAGTATTTGCTGCCCTGTGCCTATTTCCTTTGGGTTTTATCTGCCATGTAGATAGTCTTCCACCCACTACAGTGCTCCAGACAATCTAGCTACAAACCTTTCTGTGCCAGTCATGCTCTAGTTCTTCATGTTTAAGGAACTTCTTCTCACTCTCTTCCTCAGTGATTTTTTTTTTTTTTTTGTTAAGGGGAAGGGTGTTCAGACAGCGGGATGTTGGGTTGTCATGTTTTCCAGCTGGACCTCACTTCAAGGCAAAAACTAACAGGTCATATCTCTAAGTTTTTTACATCTTTTTCATGCCCAGTCTCAGCTTCTGTGGAGATGGTTGTGATACTCCTTCCCTGAGCTCTCCTCCTTTATCCCTATTTAAACAGCTCAGTCTAGTTTGAACCTCTTGTTTCCCCATGTTGCAGGAAACAAACTGATGGAAGGTTCTATAACTTTAGTATCAAAACCAGTATGTACGAGGAATTTCAGAGGAAAAAGGAAGAGAAACAAGCAAACAAAATTCAGCAGATATGGATAAGCTGATTTTCTCAAAAGAGACACCGCCTTTGAAACTAAGAAGGTGGATAAATCCTGAAGATCAAAGGTTATCTGTTTGTCAAGCAGGACTCACTCTGGGTGGCCATAGTATTGAACAATGCATTAAATCAGAGGTTCCTCATCAACCAAAACATCAACAGATGCATCTGGCAGGGATGGGGTACTAACTTTGAGAAATGTGCAGTATATTGACCTATACAGGAAACTCAAAACTTGACCTTTTCTGTTTCATGATAAGCTGTCACATCAGATGGTGCTATTATCCCACTATCCCCTCTAATGCTGGATCATTACAGCACTCTGCTAAAATGCATATCCACTTTTTTTTTTCCTTCTAAATTTCATCCTATACTTTCTTCTATGTGCTGCTTCTACAACAAGTTTTACTTGCCTGCTTGTTTTAGGTGCATTTCTGATGAATCCAAGTATACACATGCACGCATGAGAATATATTTATGGAGATTTGTTTTGTACACAAAGAAACTCAGATAGCTTACTATTATTTTTGTTTGTTGCACTCCAAGTATGGTGAGCACTTTACAGATATGTAAATAGATATATACACAAGATGTTTCTAATCAGAATTAAAGACAATGAATGAAAGATAAAGCAGCAGAAAAAGTTTGGGAGAATGCAGGGCAAGGAGTACGGAGATCAAATTACACTGGGGACTAGAGCTTTTTCTAGCCCTAATAGAGGGGTTTTTTTGAGTCATAAGGCCTAATATTGCATCTGGGCAGGTGCTCAGAAATATCCCTCAAGACATACAGATAAGGCACTCTGTGTTGTTGACAGTTAAATTTCTTTTCAAAGCTAAGATGAGTTTGCTAATGAATATTTTTCCTTGCACTTATGGAACCTCAGCACACAATAACATCCAAGATCCCTATGTCTTATTTGCCACCCCCATACACAGACACACATCCCTGCGCCAAGAAGGATCCAGCTTTGGCAGTGCTCGATTAGGGAACGAGGGATGTTGCCATCTAGTGGGTGTTTATCAGGCAGAAAAACACATTTCCTACCCACAGCCACCAAGAAAATTCTGCTTCAAATCAGCAAGTGTGGAGACACACATTTGAGGGAAATGGAAAAGGAGGAATTGCCTCTCAGTGCAGCTTTCTGGGGGAGCACATGGAGTTTCTCACTCAGCCTCATTCAGAACATGTCTGTGACAGGATACTTTGGGAAGCAGGGATGCTCTGTCTACATAAAAAAATCTGAAGCTTTCTTTACCCTTGGTGTTATGGGTTACGACCCCTAACATATTTCCTCTTTGGTTATGCTTGGGCAGGAGCGCACATACATGGCTACAAAACTGATGAAGGATGACGTTCATCCTCCTGCCTGCTTCAAAATTCCTGCTCCTTTCTCGGCAGCAGGGCCAGGTGGAAATCTTTTCTATTGTTCCAGATGATCACTTAAGCCTTCATCATGAGGTGAGTTTTGCAGTTTGTGTTAAAATACAGAAAAGTTATTCATATGCAGGCATCTGGCATGATCTTATCTGTCAGCCCTACAGAAATGAGGAATTAAATAGTAATCATAATCATCACGATAAAGTTAGTTTTTCTTTCTTTAAAAATCTCCCTTTTGCAGCTGTTGTTCTGAAATCAGCTGTGAGGCTGTGAGGTATCAGGCCCCAGGAGTGCTCAGTGGGGTAACACCCTCCTGCTCCATTCTGCCTTGTATTAATGAGCTGCTTGACTGGGAGGTGATGCTGGCCAAGCAGCAGCTGCTTGGAGCACGCTGTTAAGAAGAATTAGCTGAAAGTTTATTCTTAGCTCTTCCTCTCAGCTCTGGCAACATGTTCAACAGCTTGTGCATTTTGTAATGCCTCCTTTCATTGCCATGGTAACCGTTAAAACTTAAGGTGTGTACTACTTACTCTTAATGCTGCAGGCTGCTGGCAAAATGAAACCCTTGGTCTGCACTGCTTCTCGTTGCTGTTGATTCAAAGGGCCACAGTGTGCTGGGAAGGCAACTGGGAACGTGTGTTTACAAAGTACTTAGGCACAGGAGTATGATTCAGTGTTTAAGAGAGATTGTGAATTTGATTTTTCTGTCTAACTAGTTATTTGAACTGGGGTAGAGGATCTTTCACTTCTGGCTGAGTTGTTTCTTCTCTTCACGTTGTCCTGAACCAGCTTTGACAGAGATGATGTTTATTACTGTCTCATAAAATGCAGCCTCAAATAGCTGAGAAGTGAAGGGGTAATAGGGAGGGGAATAAGAGCCGCACAATCACAAGTAGCTTACTAGGATGTAACTTGGTGCTGAGAAACTACCAGCTTCTACTAAATGGCAGATTAAGGAGCCATTTCCACCTTGAAATAACTTGCTTTTATACCCGAGTTACTCACTGCAAGCAGTCTGATTTCCCATTCATCTGGTGGCTGTCCAAGTCTACTGCAAAAATAAAAGAAAGAGGTGAGGGAGGGGAAGCAGACTGCCTAGGAGGCTGAACCCTCAAAATGTCAGTTGGGTAAAGTCTCACTGAACCTTTATATAGCTTTATATCACCACTGAGGGTATATCCAGCTTGAGTTTGACTCAAGGTGTTGCATCAGCCTAGAGTTGTTGCCTGCAAAAACAGACTCTGCTTTGCACTGAAATCTATCATAGTGAAGCCATTTTTCCTTTCTATAAGACAGCTTTACTCTGAATCAAATCCTGCAGCCACTAATAACTGTCCCTATGGAGAAATCCTACAGAACGGAAAAGATTTGAATCCTACAGGGGTTTATAGAAATTAAATCAAATTCTATAGAAATTACTCTAAGTAGCCACTTAATTTAATAAAGGATGCTACCCCTTCTGTAGAATTTTCGTATCATGTGATAAATCTGAAGGGAGAATAATATCCCTGCAAATAGAATTGTTCAGATTGGTTTAAAAATCCTATAGAAAACTTCTTTCTTTATCTTAATTTTGCTAAGATTTTTCATTTGTACCAGTGGCTTAAAAGTGTAAATCTCAAAGCATTTCACAAAGAAAGAGCACAAATTTCTGGAGATCACATAGCCCACCTAGCGCCACTTGCCATGTCTGGGAAAATAAATCCAGGTAGTCCTGCACTCTGAAGTCACCTTTTCAAATAGGATGCTTGTAGCTTTTGAAGCTGTTCCTTTCTGATTTGAGGAAGAATGACTAAAAGTCCCAAACACCTCCCTTTTCTCCCTTCCCTCCAGATACCTAATCTACCCAGAAACAAGGGAGTGTGAGTCATTTTAAGCTGTTTCTTCAACATGACTTCAGCTCAGTGGTGTGCCCTACAACCTGCAGAGATTTGAAGCCGATTAGGTTGCAATTGCAAAATGAATCCTTTTCTTATTATGCATTCATCAGAATTTTTTTTAATATCCTGAAATGATCAAAATGCATATAAGTAGACAGTATGGATCGAACTAGTGCGTTGCTATCTATACATGTTTTCTCTTTATTTTTTTTTTGGTTGTACACTAGAATCTTTTAAAAATGTTTGTGTTCTGATGTGTTGCATTCAAACTGACATCTCCAGCTGCTATATACTTGGTGGTTAGTAATCTTTTCCATTATGTTTTGAAAAGAACAGATTTCTTTCTGTCTAAAATAAGCAACTACCTACAAGAAAGCAAAGGCTACACTGTGGTTTGCTGTTTTGTTGCATGCTTAAGATACTGGAGCTCTGAGAAAGCTGCAGGTAATGCTGAAATACAGCTGCTAGAAATTTTAAGCTGAACCCTCATCTAGTAAATATCATTATACCTGTCTTGACTTGAGTAGAATTACTTTTATTTACACTGTGAGTCTATTTTTTAGTTATCTTGATGTATTTATATTTATTTTCCTTTTTTAGTTCTTATTTTTCACTTCAGGGCATGAATGAATTCAAAGCAAGATGAATCTCTGATAGGGAACAGTGGGGTGGTAGGCACAATGTGTACCTTACTGTCCCAGGAGAAGGGGGAATCTGCTCTGTGCATCATACCCAGAGGGATTATCCAGTGGTGAGATGCTGTAGAAAGCACACAGGCTTGAAATTCAGCCCTAGGATTCTTAAAGAGAATACTGTAAAGCTAAAGAGATGGTAACAGTGATCACAAATGTCAGTTTAGTCTGTTTCCTATGTCACAAAGACATAGAACAAAAGCTGCACTGGCATGGAAAAGCTCTAAAAGAACTGTACTTTAGAAAATTTTTTTAAAAATTCCCCCTAATGTTTGTAATTATAAATAGATGGCAAGATAATACCAGCAAGTAAGACTGTCCTGAGCTCTCAATCTAAATGGATCAGGGTAGCATTTTCTTACATTCAGAATATATACACTTTATTGGCAGGTTATTTTCTAGTTGTCTACATGGTTTCAGGAAATTTCCTCTGAATAATCTGAGCTGAGAAATTGGTCAATTGTAAAACACTCTCTTAGCACAAAATACTTCTACCCGCCATGTAATCTGAGCACCGGAGGGATATGAAACCACAGTTCTAGCAAGTCTTAAGGTCTTTTCCTGTTTTCTCAGACTTGTGTGGAGAAAGTAAAAGAATGTGTCAAATGCTGAAGACAGACAGTTTCTCCTAGCATATTGAACAACTGACTGGGGCTCTATCTCTAGATTCCTTATATAAAAACAAGATTGTCACAATCAGGACATCAGTCAACAGGGATAAGAAAGGAAAAAATCCAACACCCATTAGAAACAAAACTACAGAAGCCTCATTTTTAGCAATTAAGCCATTACCCAGCAAGTCATCATAAAGTCCTGGAATATTCCTGCTGCCCTCTATGCCCCTAAATGTCTCTACAAGGTAGTCTAAGATTACTGAATGTAGAAGTGGGTCTTGTGCTATAGGCTTGTTGACTGCTGGGTTGTAACACCTGATGACAACTAATCAGACATCCTTCCAGGCAAAACATCCTGTAATAGGCATGCTAGTTTTGGCAACTGTCACTTTTCCTAAAAACTCCTCAAAACTTACATCCAAATTTTCATCTCCCACAGTTAGTTGAAACTGGCTAAAAGCTCCAAATGTTTGGTAAGGAGAGCGGAGCTAGAGTCAGACAGAGTGGTCATGATCACAAAGGTTTTGTAGGACGTCAGGAAGCAGCATAAAAAAAAAAAATAAAGAAAAGAATTTATACTGGCAAACAAGAATCAAAGATCTGATTCCTCACCTCTTATAAAGTCTAAAGGTAAGAACAGCACAGAACAAAGGCTGTATTACTCTCTGAAATGTTATGAAGCCCTAATATCTGCTCAACTTTCAAGCTACTTAACATAGAAGCGTGTATGTTGTTCAGGTTGCAAAACAAGCACTATTAGGACATACTAAAACCCGTAAGAATGTGCCTGAGAGCAAGTCCTCACTGTAGAGATAAATAGCCATCGCAATGGCTTCTTGCTGGCTGGCAGGCAACATGTGAGGGAGAGCAGCCTGTAAGTTGACACTGGGACCAGCCCCTGGCCCTCCTGCTCTCTGGTTGAATGGTCACCTTCTCATTTGTGATAGGGTTCCTGTCCACATTAGGGGGCTAGGTTGTTTCATGTAAGTCAGAGAAGCATCAGGATAATTTTTAACATAGACTTTTTAGCAGACATTCACAGGAAGCTTGTCCTAGGAACTAAGTTTTATTTGTAGGACTCTTGCAATTGTTCAGAGGCCCCTATTACTCTATTTCTTTTCAAGAAGTTAATTGAATACTTACTTTGGTGGTCTAGTGGCTATATAATTGTTTTCTTTTTTAATGTGGTCAGCAAAGTGGAAAAGACTCCTTCAAAATCCAGTCTAGAGCAAGGCTACAGATGAAGTTTCACCATCAGTTTCAGTTAATCTAAGTCTATGCAGGTATTGACAAGGCATGAACATGTATTTTACTCTATTGCCAGCCGTGCATTTACACCTTCTCCCCATGCGAGTACTAGTACTTTTCCTAATAATGTTTTCTGGATTTTTTTTCAGTAAGGTTTGGCTGATGACAAGGCCGTGTGAGTTCTAGTGTTGTGGCACACTGGATAGGTATCTCTTTTCATAACAGTGAAGTTTAAGATTATTTTATAGGCAGCCACACCCTGATTTAAGTTGAACACCTAACATAATTAGCAGGCTGAAACTGAGGTGTATGACAGTTGAATACTCACTTATGTGACTGTCCTCGCTTTTTATTAGTGTCCCAGGATATTTTCTTCTCAAGCTGTTCCCTAGTTTGTGCTGCCCTAAGCATTTTTACACAACCACTCATTAAAGAAAATCAAAGAACTGTCCCCTAAAAAGTAGCTTGTTCCTAAAAAAGTGTTAATTTTCCTGTTCATCTTACTGGTTCATGCTGACAATGCAAAGGTGTGTAGGAACTGTAAAGGAACTGGTTAAAAGCTGAACTATGCTCATCACTTCAAGACTTGCTCCTGCAGCTCTGAAGCATTTCTTTATCATAGCAGTTCTCAGCCACACTGCTTCCATGTACCCTGTGCTAGAAGAGACCTAGGAAAAGACCTCAGCAGAAACTTTAGCACCAGGAGAAATTTTTAATGAAGATTTCACAACTGGCTTATGACCCTTTAATGCCACACAAATATTTCCAAGGATCCCAGAACTGAGCTTCAGAATGACAAGCACTGTATGGCTATAATTAACTGGTACTTGTACAAAACACTGAACATAACAGTGTATCTCTATACGCTCATTTTCATTATTTAACTCCCATGCTTCCTAGTGCAGTAATAACCTGCACAAGGCCTAACTTACTAGTCTATAAGATCCAGTTGTGCATCTTCCTCAAGGGATATCTATCTTCACAGCATGATTGCTAAGATAAATGCTAAAGTTTAAAATTCAGAAGTACTTACTTCAGGGCATTATGACAAGACAACACAAATATAAACTTGACAGAAGAAAAGCTTATGTATGTAAATTATGTAGCCTTTTAATTGCAATATATTTCATAATAGATTTCATAGCAAGCAGATTATTTTTCAAAGCATTAATTTTTTCCTTAAATAATAGTTTTTAAAAGGCACTATTTTGTTCCCTGTAGCTTTACAGAAATACAGAGAAAAATTCTTGAACAGCAGAGCATTGCAATTTTAGCCATAATAGTCAACATAACAATTAAAACAGTTTGTTACAGGGACAGGGAATAGGACTGTTTTTAAGAGATGGGGTACATCTAGTGCTGTTGACTCACTGGCATTGCTTACTTCTTTTCATCTGAAGGGGAGCAATGCCACACAGCAGCTTTTGCAGGAATAGCAGCCACAGCAGACATTGTCTTCAGCAATGATAAGCCAGGCTGAGAGGCTTAGCTTTATTTTGTTTTCCTTTTTCTGTTAGTGGGGGTTTTGTGTATTGTTTGTTCCTTAGGAACAACGTGGATTTTTAAAATTCTCAGCGACTCTAATAACCCAAAATAAAAGCTTCCTGCATGTTTCATGGAAGTGCAATTCTTTTGCAAGCCAACAACCTCTTTCCAGTAGAAGTAGGACTGTATGGAGAAAAAGTCAAACTGTACTTGGGGGTAGGTATGGGTCAGCATTTAACTGACAGACATCATCTAGAAAGAGATGGCTATCAGTTCTTCTAGAAATTAGGAGAAATTAGATCAGCAACAGCTCTTCAAACAATTTAATTGAGGAGATTTCTGCCTTTATGTCTGGCAGCATCCGCTCTTTCCAGAGGTGTTATTTAATCTAACCACCAAGTCACATCTGCAGTTTTAATTAGAATGTGCCTGTCTCTCTTGTTTTTACTTTCTGTGTAGCACACTGAGCACCAATGTGAATCAGGCCCTTTATAGTGAGAATGTTTGCTTAAAGTAGCACCAGGCCAAATTCTGATTTTCAGTAATTTCCTTATAGTCCTGCAGACCTCAGCAGGACCCCTCAGATTTAGATTCAACTCACTGAGAACAGAATCTGGCTCAGGGTATTTGAAAGCCTTGTTATCACTGAAGCAGGTTATCGAGTTGCTTGGTGCTCTCATTTTTACCTTTTTAGTGGCAAGGTTATCATTCAGGATAGCTTTTCCATTGCAAGTTGTAAATCCCAGCACAGTGTATGTGCTTTAAGCTGTTCTCACCTGTGCAGAAGCATAACAGTAATAATAGTAATAAGTATTAACAATAATGAGGACAATAACAAAAATCAAACAGCTGATTTGCAATATTAACAGCAATAAATCTTACAAAGATGCTCAGGATCATACCATTTTGGAGATAGAGAAATTGAACAATAGGGAAGTTTGTTGTCTGAAGCCATCCAGAGAATGATTATGAAAGATGGAAAGACAAACTCAATCTCCTCTCCTGTGCTCTGTCCACAGGATAACAACTCTGACTCCCTAATGTTGGGTGCAGTTCTGTTATCTATATTTTCTCACTTAAAAATAAACAAAAAAAAAACACACACAAAAAAGCAAACAAACAAAATAAGCAACAAAAGTATCATCAGCAAGCTACATATCTTTAGAAGGGGCTTTTCTGCCTCAAGTCCCATAGAGAGGTGTGCTTCCATAACAGGTGATGTCTGTGGAGGGTATGGCTCCTGTTCTCAGTTCCAATTTCTAGACCCTCCAGATTTCAGATTCTTATTTCAAATGCAGGTGAAGCTAGAGGTAAATTGAGTAGTAAATCCTTTGCAGTGGAGTGAAACCAATCTTCATCAGCTGAAAACTTGTTACATTTGCTACTGTATATTTGTTATCAGATTTTCTCCAACCAAATCAGTATTTTATCTTTGCTCCATAGTTCTCTCCTGTGGTTTACAGAGTTTTTTTATAGAGCTATATGTATGTCTGCTTGAAAAAATATCTTGGAATATTAATGATCATCCTTTTAAACAAATGCTACAAATTGATTGCGAACAGGGAAAAAAAAAACCCAAGTGTCTGGAAGATTTTAACAGCAAAGTATATGAATCTAAAAAGTGAACAAAAAACAGGTTAGTATAGAGTGCTGATTATCTTTCAGAAACCACAGATTTAATTTCCAGCACTTCTGATTTCATTAAGAACTGCAGCCTTTTCCACTGGCAGCACAATTCTTGAGCTTGACAAAAACAGATGGGGAGGATGGTGGAAGTGGTAAACTCCAGAAGTAGCACTCTGTCTTCTAAATCAGGAGGTCACACCTTCAAGTCTTGACTGAAGAACTCAATCTTCTCCAGATCCCACAAACCCTGTTATACAGGTACTTGCTTGTATGAGTCCTTGAGTGACAGATTAAAAAGCTCCCTCCTGGTGACTTGTTCCTATGAAAAGTCACAGTGCTCTGGGGAAAAAAGAAAATACAAAAAAACCTCGTCAGAATAATAGGAGGGGAGCTACAGCATTCCTCAAGCAGCATGTAATAACCTGTGCCTGAGAAAGGCTTGCAGCTGGCAGCATGGGGTCACAGGGAGAATAAAGACTGTTTCACTCTTCTGGTGTTAGTAACATAGCTACTTATTTCCTTCAGGAATCAGTATTAACTCTTTCCACATCCAGCAGTCAGTATCATTCTGCAGTCATAACACTATGGTCACAATTTTGTGTTTGCTATTTGGAGCATATAAACAGGTATGTTGTCCAAGGTACTTAATATAGACTTTGGTTCTCCTTGTGAGGAACATTGTCAGGGCATGGGGAGACAGCAGTATTCAGGAGAAAAAACAGAATTCCCTAGTTCAACAAGTCTCCTAATCCTTAAAATGAATAAAAGCAATTAATAGACTAATTTAATCTACTCTGGGTGCTTTCTGTTTATATAGATGACAACAATTCTCTGTTACAAAAAGCACTTTTACAGGTCAAGGTTTTTTTTCAGTTTCTGGCTAGTTACAGCCTCTCCTGTTCCAAAATCACTTCTCATCTGACTCCCTAGGACTAGAATTCTTCCAATTATTTTAGTAGAGGAGTGTGACTGTTTTATTTTGTGTGGATTTGCCTGTGTGGAATTGCCGTATGCAACTACTGCTGATGTTGCGTCAGTTTGCAAAATACTCAAGATTTTGAGTGGATTGAGTTAGGTCCTATGTGAAAACAAGAGTAGAAAGAACATCTATCTGGAAGACTATTTAATAAAAAAGAAAGTAAATATAATCAAATGGTTAACGATCAAGTTCATTTGTATCACAGACATTGGTTTCCATACATGAATCACTATTAGTGGATTTTCCTCAGTTGCACTTTCTTTATAGTCATCAGGATGAGGCAATTATGCCTAGTGCGACAATATTGGACAATTGTGTGAATAAATCTAATGGTTTGCAGGCCTAAGAAGAAAACCAGGAGATTTTTTCTGTTGTAAAGCAAATTTCTTCAATATTTATTCTGCCAGATCATAGCATTGCATGAGAGCTGCCATAGTCTCTATGTGGTATTGGAACAACAAAACTGATGTTACTATACAAGCTGGCTCTCAATAAGAATTATATAAATTGCTGAAGATAATGCTTCTATCATACATCAACATCACATTCATAACTTCTTACAACAGATGATCAGTCCTACTTTAGAAGATTTACCAAACCATTTCCAGATTAGGCAGCTCCAGCTGAAATGCTATATAGCCAGACGTGGCAAGTTCCATGAAGACTCAATCAGGTTCTGCAGAAGATATTTAGGATTTTAGCCTCATTTTTGATGAAGAAATTAAACTTAGAGACTCAGTTTTGATTATCAAATAAGCATGTAACCTGCTTGTATCTGTACAGACATGCTTGGAAAGTTTTCAGAACCAAAAATTGGTGTTCTCAAAGCAATGTGATGTAAGAAAAGGAAAATTATTTTCNTGGCCTTCTTGGCCACCTGGGCACACTGCTGGCTCATGTTCATCCGGCTGTCCATCAGCACCCCTAGGTCCCTCTCTGCCTGGCAGCTCTCCAGCCACTCCTCCCCGAGCCTGTAGCACTGCTGGGGGTTGTTACGGCCAAGGTGCATTACCCGGCAGTTCCACTTTGTTTTGGAAAGGTTTGATTAATAATTTTCTATTTGCATTTTATAATCTATATATAGAGAGGAGTTACTATAGGGAGGGAATATATGCTTTAATTTTTAAAGCATACACATATCCTATTGTGTTATCATAATAGTAGGTATGAATGACACCTCCATTAAGGTTTGCAATGTAATCTATGAAGATAGAACCAACAATCTTTAGCTGGTGTTTTGATGGATGAACTTTGTATTGGTGGCTCAGATAATGAATCCACTATGTTGTACTTTATGCTTTTACATTAGTATGAAAAATCTGAAGCAAAGAATAAACCTCTGTGAAGAAGAGAAGGAAGAGAAATCCTGTTGGAAGACTGAGTTGCAAATTACATAAAGACTGTGGGATTAAACATTTATAAAGCTTAGTCTTTGTACATTGTACTTCTACATTTGCTCAAAAAAGGTGCTTTTAGCAAAAGTAGGGCTCTTTCAGGATCCTTGAGCAATTTCCTAGTATGGCAGATTACAGATTTAATTGCTAGTAATTTTACAGATTGCTAGATTACATATTTAACAAAGGCACTGCAAGGAGAAAAGAAAGTCGTACCTTCCTCATACTGACAGGGTTTCTGTGCTGGAGGACAAATTCGTCCTTCAAAGGGCAAACAACATATCCGCAAGCAAAAAGATCTGCAGAAGAAACAGCTTTCAAGATCGCTGGAGGTCCTTGAGAGATGTATTGGTTCCTCCCTTGCCTTCGTCCTGTTTTTAACATGTAGCCTGCCTTTCTGCTCAATTCCTTTATGTTGCTCTCCACCAAGAGATGACTTATGTCTATGTCTGAGGCCTTGTACTGGGGCCTGGTTCCTGAGACTATGAAAACATGAATATGCATAACTCACTAACAGATCAGAGTATAGCCTGGGACCAAACATGGAGAGGGGAAAGACAATACTCAGCTTTGGCTTAGCATGTAATCTTTAGCTATCTATTTACTGCCAGTTTCAAACCAGCATATTTGTACCTAATGTACACCTAATGTGATTTAGATGATTAGGGGTATTCCTGTTTATGGAGCAAGGCACATGCTGAACTCTCCAGACATAATACTGCTCCAGTCAGCAGGCCACACAACTGTGTTAATAAAATCTTGAACCTAAGCTAGTAAACCTTACTAAGAAGCGAGATGAACTACATTCAGCACTTATCAGTTGTGATGAAAAAGCTTTCATGAAGAATATGTCCTAGCTGAGGTAGCTAGTGAAACACCAGAAGCTATCTAGAATTCATAAAATTGGTATGTAAATACTGAAGGGTTTTGAGATGGTTGGTACCATTTGTACACATTGACAATTATTGTACATATCCTTTACAGCACACTATAATGGTGATAGTCTGCAGTCCACTCACACGTTGCCACAGATCTTGTTATTTCTATCTGTTGGTCCATCTGTCATCTCCTGCTTTTTGACTATCAGAGATCCAGGTTTGAACTGGGGACATATGAAGCAGAGTATCATTCTTCTTTCCCTCCACCTCCTCTCCCAATGGATGGATGGTTTGTGTTTCAAACCTTGCCAGCTATATAGCGTAGACTGTCAGTATTCTCTCACAACCTAAAGCCAAACATTCTGTACTCAAGCAAAATTACTACAGAGATCATAGGGAGCATTTTTTTGTGTCAGAGTTTGCTGAATATTGCTTTAACAGCTTAATTTCCTTTCCTGAAATCTCTCCTTGCATTACTAATCTGATGATGTGTAAGATAGGTATTAGTCTTTTGCCTTTTGTGGTGGTTTATTGGTTTAATTTCTTACAGTAATGATGTGACAATGAAGAATAAGGCCTCACTGCCCTTGAGCTTTATGCACTAACAGTGCTCTTGGAACAAGTTGCATTGCTCTGTTTTTATAACACAGCTAGACTTCTTGGGTTTTGTCCTTCTAATAGGTATTTTCCCTCAGGTCAGTTTAGCATGTGCTTTAGGGTTAGCTCTCCTCTCCTTTCTGATGTGAGATGAAGTCCACCTCTTAACATCATCTAATCAATACTGTGCTGTTGCCGGTTCATAGGATATCAACAGGGCTTTTGAGCTCAAGTTCCTTCTTCCTATGACATGGAAGTTATTCAAAGGCTTTGTATCTTTAGTGTCACAGATAAATTTTCTTCTAAAGCATTGGAGGTGCTAACATTGTCTCGTGTCAAATGTGGGAGAGAAGAAAAAGGAAAACATTTCTGTGAATCCTTCTCATGGAACAAATGGGATTTATTAACCAAGATATAGCCTCCTGAAAATCCAATGCTGAGTCTAAGCTGTCAGCCTACTCTTCCTCTCGAGTCAACAGTGAGTAGTAGGTCCACTTCTCAATCACAAATCACTGTAAAATGTCTTAATTCCTTTTGTAAGTGGTACTATCTTCATGAGGAGAGTGTAGGCTACTGTTTTAAACATAAGATCTTGAGACATTTGTGGTTTAGTAAAGTGAATTTCATCTTAAAGTATTGATAAATCCTTGGAGAGTATATAAAAATAACATAAGGATGGAATCAGCAGAGGTTCTGAAATCTTTTTATAAGTGTTTTATATTTTGTACATTTCTATCAATGAAAAATCATGCTTGTTTAATTATTATTATAGACATATGGATGCCAGATAAAGAGCAGTGCGGTATACAGCAGGAAAATACTAAGCAAAAGAGTGAAAATCAAGTCTTGTGTTATGAAGTGCTCTTATTAAAATAATAAAGGCCTCATGGTATTACTTAGTCATAACTCTCATTAAATTAATCTGCAGATACTTGCTTCAAGAACTGTAGAACTATAACCTCAATTTGTGTGAACCAGTGAAATGTTAAGAGTATCTTACACACGGTGATTGTTGATACCTGAACCTCTAGCATAAAAATATATAGGTGTGTCATGGGACAACTAAAATTGAAGAGAAAGAGACGTTAAGGATCTTCTGTACGTCATATTCCCTTT
>VWZO01008920.1:16928-35890 GCA_013396975.1 Bucco capensis | reverse complement strand
TTCAAATCTATTTTAAAGCACAGTTAATGAGTCCAACCAACTCCCATGACCACCTTACTCCTGTCTTTATAAGCTCCTGGTGCGGTGACTTGGGCCTCCAGGATTAAATGTGTTACCTTTATCTGCTGCTGGGTAACATCATCCTCAGCTGCTGTGGGATGGAGCAGCCTCTTCCATCATCTCTCCAAACACTGAATCCTGCTGCTTGTTTTACTCCATTATTACTGATTTCATCACTGCTGCCTGCTGAATGTTTTCGGTGGTGGCCAGACCTACTTTTGGTCCTTATAGGGTTTTTTTTCCTCTTTCATGGATTGTTTTTTTGTTGGCCTGGCAGCTACTGTTATCTGATAGCCAGCTTTAGCTTTCCTTAGATATAGGCAAACTCCTCATGTCTAAGGCATCATTTTTAACCTCTTCCTACTTGATAGGCTTTGATTAGTAGTAATCATCATCTCACTTGTGATCATTAGTGCTTTTCATCCCCCAGCCTCAGTGAGAGGCTGTGCTAGTAACTCAAGGCTTCATCCTCTGCCTCCTGGTGCACATTTAAACCAAAAGCAGTGGCTGAGGTGTTGGAGTTTTGTCTGATTTTCAAATGCCAGAGAACATTTTGAAGCAAGATCAAAACCTCACTTCTGCTGCTCTGAGTGACCAAGGGCTCCCTGAGGACTTCATTCTTTCTCAGCTGAAGTTTGACTTGGGAACATCATTTTCCTCTGGGTTGTTTTTTGTTTGTTTTGTTTTATTTTTCCTAAGAAACCTCAAATTTACAAAGTTATTCTTCTCTTTGCTCCTGGGGCAGCATTTTACATTGTTAAATGTCTGGGAGAAGTGTAAACAAACAAGCAAAACTTTGTCTAAATAATGAAGGAAAACCTTATTAACCTAGATAGAGAGCAAGCAGGCAAGCCAGGGATGGAGCAGCTGTCCTAGTTTAGGTGTAAAAATGAGGAGAAAAGCATTAAAGCTGCTAGAAACCAAGCAGGCTTCTGCTTACACATAGGTGATGGTAAGCAGGACCAAGGCAGAGCTGGGGAATAAAGCCAGGACCTGTTTGTGGATTGATGCTGTAGGCAAAGAGTGCTTCAGCCCCTATGGATCTTGGGGATCTGATGCTTGAGGAGCTCATCCTGGTGCCAGGTGTCCCATGGAGCCATTCCCCTTGTCCCTGCAGGACCACACACCCCAAGAAGCCAGAGACTGCTGGCCTGGGTAAATGCTGGGATAACAATTTGGGAAGAGTTCACCATTTTCTTGGAAATGGCTCAGCTTTTGTTTATTCCTCCAGGTGTTACTTCCAGAGGCATCCTCAGTGAGGTGCAGAGGACACAAAATCCTTCCCAGCTCCCGAGGAACAATGCAAGGGTCACCATGACCTTGGAAATTACCACATCAGTCTTCTGAAAACCTTTCAGAGAGCCCAACTCTTGATAAAGATGCCCTTAGGAAGGAAAAGGTCCCTTCCAAGCCCTAACATTGTGTGATTCTGTGAAGTCCCAGTCCTGTTACCCATCTGCAAGGTCCACCCAGAGTTTCTAGTTCCCATAGCAAGGAATAATGGAACTCCTGAAAACAGCAACTCCATCCACCTCCATGCCTCCCAATGTCACACACACTGTGCCTGTTTGCCATCAGACAGTGTCCTTCTCCCAAAGGATATCGCTCCAATGGCTATGTGCAGCTGAGGAAGCTCCAGTGCATCCTCCTAATCCTTTTTTCTGGCATTTTTTTCTTTGCCTTCCCCTCACCAGTTGTTCAAACAACCTCACACACACTTTGATGACAGAGCCCCACCATGAAGAGTCCTTTGATACACATTCAGAGCAGATCCTTGGCTTATCTCTGAGCAGCACTCACACATGCTGCTCACTCGAGCTGTTGGGTTTGTTAAGTGCTTCACATAGAAAAGTTTAATCACAAAGTGGCTTCCTGTTTGTTTCTTATGAAAAGCTCTATTCTTGCTCAACACAATTTTCTAGAGGTTTCTCATGTCTGTGGTGTTGCTTGCTACATGCTGGATTTGGATCAAGTGTGCTGAGATCCAGCACTGCTGAGGGCCCTGCTCATCAGGGCTTCCCAAGGGCAAACACTGGGGGGAACAACAATATGGCATGAACCAGAGGAACTGTGTGCATCTTCTGGCAGCATATTAGGAGGTATTTCCTTTTTAATAATGATAACTAGGATGTGGGACTAAACAACGAGGGAAGTTCTCCTCCCTCCCTGCTCTGCCCTAGTGAGGCCATATATGGAGTAATGTGTTCAGTTGTGGGCTCTCCAGTTCAAGAGAGACAAAGAACTGCTGGAGAGACTCTAGAAGAGGCTCCCAAGATGCTGAGGGCACTGGAGCATCTGTGTGAGGAGGAAAGGCTGAGAGACCTGGGGCTGCTGAGGCTGGAGCAGAGCAGAGCCAGAGGGGAGCTGCTCCACGCTGAGCAAGAGCTGAAGGGTGCAGGGGGCAAGAGGCTGGGGCCACACTCTGCTCAGTGGTGCCCAGGGCCAGGCCAAGGGGCAATGGGCACACACTGGAAGCCAGCAGGTTCCATGGGAGCAGGAGGAGCAAGTTGTTTGGTGTGAGGGTGCAGAGTCCTGGCCCAGGCTGCCCAGAGAGCTTGGGGAGTGTCCTTGTGTGCAGAGATTGCCAAGGCACCTGGAGGTGATGCTGGGCAAGCTGCTGGGGATGACCTTGCTTTAGTATGGGGTTGGACTGGATGATCCCCAGAGGTCCCTTCCAATGCAACCATGCTGGGATTCTGGGATTCTGTAATAGCTTTTCTGTAGCCAGAGTAGCATTAAGTCCTCTTCTGGAGCCCAAAGAACAGATCAGCCAAGAAATAAGCTTTTGAGGAGCTGTGCTCTTGCAGGCTCCAGGACCAAAGTGCTGCTCAGCACGCAGGGCAAGTGTGGAATCTTTGCCTTCTCAGCTCCCTGCCTCTGGAAGCCCAGCAGGCTGTTAGCTAGGCAGCCTTTTCCTTGTATTTCCAGGGAAATACAGCAGCCTGGTGGCTGCTGCTAGAACTGCTGCGGTGGCCTGAGGGCAGGTGGACGTGCCAGGAGAAGGCTGTGAGGAGCAGGAGGAAGGTGGCTGTAGCACCAGGGAAGTCACAGCAAAGGATGCTGCAGCCTCTGGCGTCTGAGAAACACAGGACAGAGACTTCTCCTGGGCATAGTTTATGTGGATGAGGATTTATCAGCTCAATACAAGATTACAGAGGGTGTCTAGCAACCTTCTCAAGGGTTCCCAGTGCTGCTGGGTGCTGCTAGCTCAATGTGGCTGCACCCTTTGTAGGAACCTAAGATAACCTTACACCTTCAGAAGGAGGGGTGGCTGCTGCAGATTGCTGATAGTAGCAAAGAGGCTTTCACATCTCCACCAGCAAGGACCTGATGAGGTGAAGGAAAAACTTATTGAGGTCTATTGTGACACTCCCCAGAGGAGACTAAGGTGGAAGAGGCTCACTCGTGCTGCAGTGCTTGGGCTGCTGTGTGCTCCAGGGTGCAAGCATCCATCTGTAGGTCAACTAAGAGAGTCCAGGGAAGGGGAAAACTTTCTTGTGACAGCACTAATATATCCCAGAGCTTCTGCCAGAAGACACGTTGAGATAGGGAGGCACTAAAATACTCTGGGGCTTGCTACGAAGAGCTCCATCACTGTTGCAGGGGTGGTGTCTTTAGAGGGGTGTAGATCAACTTTTCCATTTACCCACAGAAGTGCTGCCACAATAAATAAGGAGAAGGATATATGACGAGGGAATAAGGTAGCTGAGATGGTTTTGTCTGGCAAAAATCAGGAGGCTAAAGGGGAGGCCTGACAGAAAGCTTTGCTTGAGAAGGAGTCATAAAGATGATGCAGCAATTTCTCTGATAACAGAGTAAGGGATAGTGGCCATATCTTGCACCTTAGGAGGTTCAGGTTGGACATCAATTGTTCCCTAGGACGGTGGTGACATCCTGGGACAGGTCAGCAGAGAGGTGGAGAAGTTGTCCTTCTACAGCTGAATTTTCCTAGGCTTAACTAGACACAGCAGTAGTGACCAGATGAAGTGCTGGTGACAGACCTGCTATCATCTCCAGGGGTCCCTTCCAGCACAAACTTCCAGCACAAAGTGATCCCAGAGTTGCTCCTAGGAGTATGAGGGGTTTTTGTCAGGAAAGGTAGTCTAGAGGAGGCAAAACATCATGAGAAGAACAATGCACATGTCACCTCTCCTCCCAACCCCAGTATTAATTTCTGATGTCAACAGATGTCCCTGCCCTAGCCTGACAGCTTGGCTGCCTGGAGCAGGAAGGTTGGTGATGTCATGGTGAAATGTTCTCAGCATTACCTCCTTTGCATGACATCTTGGAAGAGAAGAAGGACAAACAACCTGCAGAGCAATTGCTTCACCAACCCAATGTACCCCCACCTGCCTAAACACAGTCCACAGGGTGCCCTGCAGCAAACACATGCTCTGATGGATGCTCACATCCAGCTTTCTTCTCCCATTGCAGGTCAGGTTGTTTGGGGCTCTGAGCAACCTGATCAAGTTGGGGATGTCCCTGCTGACTGCAGGGGGGCTGGACTAGATGACCTTTCAAGGTCCCTTCCCACCCAAACCATTCTGTGAGGGATTGTGCTATTACAAACATGCCCCAAGACCTTCAGAAAGAGGGTGGAAGACCAAGTTTTGGTAATAAAGCAAGAGACACAAATAATTAAGCAGCAATCTAGCTGTTTCTTGACATCTTTTTGGGTGGTGCTGTGTTGCTGCCTGCTGCAGAAGGCCAGAGTGGGACTTTGCAGTGCCTGATCCCAGCATCTGAGGCATAGAAAAGCTCTAATGAAAATGTCCTTTCCAAGTGAACGTGCAAACTGAACCTAGCTGCTGAGAGGAGCCAGGTCAAAGGCACTGCTCCACAGCTTGAGATGCAGCACATCATTCCTGTCAAGTCATTGCCCTCCTCCTCCTCAACTCCTTCCCCACTCCCCCCAGCTCTGTCCTCTGCCCACCTTGTCCTCTCAGAGCAGCAGAGTCCTCTCAGAGCAATCTCCCTCCCCCAGGGCTCCTGTATGCAATGTTCATTTGATTACTATGTATGTGACCCCCCCATGTCCTCAAGCTCTTTGTGTGCTTTGGCTGAAGGGTAGGCTCAGGAAGGAGCTTCTGCCAGGCATCTGTTACCTTTCTGGTGACTTGAGCTTTAAGACATTGAAAAGCAAAACATCCTTTGCTAATGAACAAGTCCTGGGCTGGAAGAACAAGTCATCTCCACTCCTTTAGCCTCTCCCTGCCTCACCCCCCAGCCCCCAGCAGCTGGAGCTCTGCTGAGTTGCTGGGTGCTAGCATGGTGCCACAGGCAAGGAGTGGTGCAGACCTCAGAGCAGATTGTACAGTGCCCAGGCTTGGTAAAGGGCTGGAAGCCTCAGTAGACTGCTCACAAAGTCTGTCTTTTCTTTCTAGTGGTAGCTAATGACTCTCAACCCTTCCAAAACAGGACTTGGCTGGGATGCCAAGGCACTTCCATGTTACTGTGAGGCTCAGAAGAACAGGGCTGGCCATAGGGGTTCACCTTGGAGAAGAACTCAAATGCCTCCTCTTCCTTGTTACTCTTCTGGAGGTTTTTACCCTTGAAGTAAACAACCTCAGCCCTTCCAGAAGTGAAGACAAGCAACAGGGACCTCTGAGGATGCTGAAAGTCATTTATGAGGCAGGATGAGTCACTCTGTGCTTTGTGGCTTCCCAAACCATTTGTGCTGTGGTGTCATGTGTCCAAGTCAATCTCCCAGGCCAGCACTGTGGGCACATCTGCTGATGTCCTTTTCAGAGCTGAGGTAAACAATAGCCATTTCAGCCACCAACTCCCAAAAGGCTTCACAAATTGAGAAATCAAGTAACTGGCTCCCAAGATGTAGCAACTGTCAGGCAAGAGCCCCGTGATGACTGCATCATGATGCCAATGTCAGGGAGAGACTGTGGTGGTGTAAAGATCTGGATGTGATGCACGAAATGGGTCTTCATGGATGTGCAGAGAGCACCACTCTACCTCCCTGCTTGCTAAGACATGGGTTTTCAGCCTCCTTTAAGTGTGTCTGGCATTTCCAGAGGCCAGGGCGTGGTATGGATGAGAAAGGCAATTGTTCTTGTGTTTTCCCTCCCAACACAAGTAGGTGTGACCCACATAACCTGGCCAGCCTAAGGAGTTAGGAGGAACAGAGGCAACCCATGCCCACTGGTAGTGAGAGTGGTCTCAGGAGGAGAGAACATTGTGTCACTAGTCTCCAGAAGGAGCAGCTACATCCCAGAGGGGTGTGAGCATTGCATGGTCCTTCTGGAAGCTGCCCTTCAGCCCACCACCCTGAGGAACAGTTTGGCTGTGGTAGCACTCCTCATGCAGCCCCTAAGCAAAGTGATGACCAGAAAACTCACTAAAGGGGAACCAGCAGCACTTCTCCCTGCAGAGGAGGAGAGAGACCATGATTAGATAGCTGTTCCAGCTGCAGGGAGCCAAGTAAACCTCCTTCCTCCTCCTTGCTGTCAACACCTAAGAAATGCCTTGATGTCAGGCATTGCTGGAATGCCTGTTTTATCTTCCACTTGCTTTTCCAAGTTGATCTTTCTTAAATGATTGAGTTTTATTGGGTTCTTCAGTGTTGAAGGCAAAACTGAGAGCTCCTGGAAGCTAGAGTAGACTGTGGACCAAGCTGCCATGAGGGTTCCTCCATGGTACAAGGGTTCCACAGTGTGCTGGCAGATGTGATGTTCTTCCTTCAAAGAACTAGTACCAGTGAGTGCCCAACCACAGTGTCCTGTGCTGGTGGGTGAATTTGGCATTTCAGTAAAGCCTTGGTTGCTGTCTCTTACAGTATCCTTCTAGACAAAATGTTCAGAAGATAGCTAGGTAAGTGCATCATGAGATGGGTGAACATGACAGGGAGTGAAGGGGCAGGACCTGATCCCTCTGGTGACCAGCAACAAGACCAAAGGGAACAGCATGAAGCTGTGCCAGGGGAGGGCTGGGTATCAGGAAAAGGTTCTTCACTCAGAGAGTGATGGAGCATTGCAACAGGCTCCCTGGGGAAGTAGTCACCATGTCAAGCCTGAAAGAATTCCAGAAGCACCTGGACAATGCTCTTAGACACATGGTGTGACTTTGGGGTTGTCCTGTGCATAGACAGGAGCTGGACTCCATGATCCTTGTGAGTCCCTTCCAACTCAGGACAGTCTGTGATTGTGTTGTTAGGTGCTGATCCTCTTCTTCAGCTGCAGTATTTGCAGTCTTTGCTGCTTTAACCATGCTCTATTTTTTCTTTAGGAGACATCTGTCCATATCATGATGAAGAACTTCCATGGATGGCTGCAAACCTGCTCCCCAGAGGTGATCTGTTAAGTAAAAGATGCTCTGGGGACTAGATCTCGAAGGTCTGAGGATGGCTGAATCCAAATTCTTTAGGTCAAGCCCTTTTCAGCTCTTGATACACACTGGCAACACAAACTCTTCTCTCCTGTGCGAGAGAACCAACAACCTGGCCTTGAAATTCTTACTGCTGAACAATTCTGAGCCAAGACCTACAAGGCAGGGTAGGGAAAAGTCCTCAGCTGTCGGGAAATGCCCCTCCTGCCTCCTCCTAGCCTTGTTTTGCACCTTGGTTTTTCTTCTGCTGCTGGCTGAATCCATTTTATTAACAGCTCCTCAGAAAGCCTGGCAGCATGTGAAAGGCTGCAGTGTTTGCCTCTGCATAGCAATCAGCAGCATCCTCTCCAGCCCAGGGAAGGTTTGAAGGAAGAAAGAGGGAAGCTCTGAGGATCAGTGATCAATGCCAGCCCCATGGGGATCCTGAGTTTAGGAGGTTTGTTATTGGAATATGAACTGCCTTGCTGCCCAGAGTGGGCTGAGGAGGAGCTCTCAGCTGCTACCTGAAGCTGCTCAGCAGCTGGGAGGTCTCCAGTCATAACTTGAGTGCTGGCAGCAGTCCTGGGGCATCTCCTCCCACCCTCTGGTGCCAGCACATGGCCAGGGGAGCCTGCAATGCAGAGAAACAGGTCTCCTTCTCACCCAGGGTATATTTAGAGGTGAAATGACATTTCCTTCTGCAACAGCAAGGAAGAAGGGGTCAGGGGCATGAATCTAAGCAATGGCCAGCTTGGTTTCAGCTTCCTGTTTCTTGGCTTAGCTCCAAGAACCTAGCAGGACTCAGAATCACAGAACCATGAAGGTTGGAAGAGACCCCTAAGCTCATCAAGTCCAACCATCTCCCTGTCACCACCATGCCACTAAACCATGGCCCTAAGGACCACATCTAGATGTTTCTTAAACCTCTCCAGGGATGGTGACTCCAGCACCTCCCTGGGCAGCCTGGGCCAATGCCTAACAAACCTGTCAGTGAAGAAATTCCTCCTGACATCCAATCTAAACCTAGGTGGTTTAATCCTAGCCTCAGGAGGGCAATGGAGGCATGGCAGAAGTGAGGATGGGCAGGAGCTGTGCACTGAATTGGTTTTTGATGCATTGTCTGTTTGCTTTGGAAAAAAATACTCTGTTTTTTTCCACAGGAACACTTTTGGTTTCAATGAAATATTCATAAGCAAACAGTTTTTCTGGTCCAGGAGCAAACTTTCCACAAGTGAGTTGACAGAAACACAACAACGTGTTGCCCAGTGCTTGAGACACTGACATAGGATTCAGGAGACCTAAATTGTTGTCCCCCAGAAGGGCCCAGAGCACAGAGTTCTCCCTCTGCAAGGCAAAGCCCCTCCACAAAACACTTGCTTTTTAGATTGGCTTGCCAGCAGATTGCTTCTGACCTGAGATCCCATCCCAGACCTTGGCAGCCTTCCCAGTCCAGGTTGGATGGAGACTTGCCAACAAGACATTTCACTTCTGACAAAAATAAACAAGGCTGGCAAAAAACTCCCTTATTTTATTTAGCAAATTTCCAGCTCAGCCTGTTGGCTGCCTCCATCCCATCCAAAAACCTGCTTCTGTTCCTGCAAACCAAGCCTGCAGGCACCCTCCTTTGGCTAGCTACAGAGCTGCTGCTGCCTGTGCTTCCAAATGGAGAGAGCTAGAGCAATTAGGCATCTGGTTCTTCTGAGCTGCTGGTGCTCCTGGGCTGGGGATGTCCTGCTAAACCTCTCTGCAAAGGAATGATTCCAGCTTTATCCTAGACTGCAGAGGGGAAAACAACCTGGAGGTGATGGAAAAGGTCCCCTCAGGAGTAACATCCCAGGGAGCAGCAGACTCCTTGCTTACCTCTCTCTGAATGCCTGAGGTCTTCCAGGGCTCTGGCCAGAGAGGAAGGAGGTCCCAACGACCCAGGTACAGCAGGATGATTCCATAGAGAGCCAAGGAGGCCCCAATGACCCAGGTACAGCAGGATGATTCCATAGAGAGCCAAGGAGGTCCCAATGACCCAGGTACAGCAGGATGATTCCATAGAGAGCCAAGGAGGTCCCAATGACCCAGGTACAGCAGGATGATTCCATAGAGAGCCAAGGACTCTGAGCTACAGGTCCCAGCCTGGTCCCCAGTGTCACAAAGCATCTGCAGGGTTGCTTCAGGTCATGCCAGCTCAGATCACCTGCTCCTCCTGGGCCAGGGAGGGAGACTGAAAGAGCTTGTGCAAACTGTCTTTGGGTCACTGAGTGATCCCAGTGTCCCACTTTGAGCTGCACCAAGGCCACATGTCTCTGCTGGAACAGCAACGTCATGGGGATGTGGGGGCTTCTGCTTTGCCTGTGTAACTAACAACACACTGCTGGGGAAGCCCTGATGCTTCCTCTTTGCAGCTATTGGTGAACTTTCTGCATTTTCCACAACTTAGACAGTGAAAAACAGTGCAGTCAGGTTTATTCTTGCTGGGAGCAGCTCGTTCATACAGAATCATTAAGGTTGGAAGAGACCTCTAAGATCATCAAGTCCAACCATCTACCTATCACCACCATGCCACTAAACCATGGCCTTAAGGACCACATCTAGATGTTTCTTAAACCCCTCCAGGGATGGTGACTCCAGCACCTCCCTGGGCAGCCTGGGCCAATGCCTAACAAACCTTGCAGGGAAGGAATTCCTCCTGACATCCAATCTAAACTTCCCGTGCTGCAACTTGAGGCATTTTCATCTTGTCCTCTCACTGCTAACCCTGGAGAAGAGACCTACCCCCAGCCCACTGCAACCTCCTTTCAGGGAGTTGTAGAGAGACCTAATGCCTCCCTTGAGCCTCCTCTTCTCCAGACTAACCAACCCCAGATCCCTCAGCTGCTCCTCCTTTCTGTCCCTTCAAGCTCCAAGCTGTGGTTTCATATGCAGCTAGAAAAATAGGCTCCTTTATGGG
Organism: Bucco capensis; assembly: GCA_013396975.1. Lineage (NCBI taxonomy): Eukaryota > Metazoa > Chordata > Aves > Piciformes > Bucconidae > Bucco > Bucco capensis. Next base: position 25,575 of record VWZO01008920.1, on the reverse strand, counting down.
AGGCTCCCAACACTGGAATTTTATCTGACTATTGTGGANAAGTTCAAAAGGGAACATGACGTACACTCTTGAATTTTAATCACTCCAGGACAAATATTTACCTGACAACCAAGGAGGAAAAATAAAGATACCAAGAGCACTTTGGTGGCACCTAAATGCACTGAGCTGGAAAGGGTGAGGTGTCAAAGCACTGTTGTTTAACACTGCAAAAGAAGGATCAAGAAATGGAGAAAGTAGGTATAGAAACATCTAGAGAACATGGAACATCATGGAGAACATAGAATATAAGAGTGAGTAGTAAATGCAGAGAGAATAACACCTCAGACACTGTTGCGAAGGGCTGGAACACAGAATCACACAGAATCACTCAGAATGATTACAGTTGGAAGAGACCTCTAAGTCCAACCACACGAGCAGGGCTATGGCCACCCTTGCTTTGCAGTGCTCACTGCTGGCCATAACTCCTCTGTGCTTCCTGCTGAGCTCAGCACCTGCTAGAATAGCTTCAGCACTTCTGTCTGCTACCTTCTGCTGCTGCTGGGTCAGCCAAGGTGATGGTGCAGCTGGTAGAAACATTTGCAGGGTCACTGATTTGAGGAACTGGACCAGCCTCTCCTCAAACAGGCTCCTGCTAGTCTGTCTCTCCACCAGCATCAAAAATAGGAATCCATGAGCAGAATTTAGGCTAACTATATTTGGAGAAGGAGAGGCAGCAGCAATGCCCTGCTTCCTATTCCCTCTCCAGGTCAGTCCTGCTCCTCAGCCAGAGCGTGTACAGCTCCAAAAGTGCCACCTGCACCTGGAACAAATGGCCTCAACTTGCCCCAGGGCAGGTTTAGATTGGATGTCAGGAGGAATTTCTTGTCTGAAAGGGTTCTCGGGCATTGTCCCAGGCTGCCCAGGGAGGTGCTGGAGTCACCATCCCTGGAGGGGGTTAAGAAATATATAGATGTGTTCCTTAGGGCCACAGTTTAGTGGTATGGGGGTGATAGGTATGGTTGGACTTGATGATCGTAGAGGTCTCTTCCAACCCTCCTGATTCTGTGATTTCCTGCAGTCAAGGACGGTATCTCCCTGCACAACATGGGTTCTCCCAGTTTCTGGAATGGCTCTAGCCTCCAGGAGAGCCCAGCTGTTGTGCTCTCCCTATTTCTAAGAACAGCCAGTGTGAGGAAACATCAAAGAGGACTTTCCAGCCTGCACTTCCTACCACACAGCACTAGGCAACAGCAGATAGGAGCTATTAAATATGCATCACCTCACAGATCACAAGGTAGCACTTAGCTCTCCTCTAATTAAAAGGCAGCTGCTTCCTAATGCAGTGGAAAAAGCCTGCTAGAAGACACTAGTTTTTCCCTGTGTGATGACTGATTGATGAGGAGCCCTGTAGCTCTTGCCTGCCCAGCTCAGACATGCCAAAGACATCCCTTTGACCTTCTGCAGCCTCCTTTTATAGCTGCTGAGGGTCTCTACCCTGGAGAACAGACCATGCTGGAGGGTGTCTACCTCTCCAACAACTGGGATCTCACTGGATTCTCTAGGCCAGCACTGAAAAGTTAATGCTGAGAATAGGTGGAAGCACTTTTGGACATCCATGCCAGCTCCGGAGCTGCTTCCTGCACAGAAGAGCTTGGAATGAACAAAAGCAATGCTGTTGTGCTGAGTCAGTCCCTCCAGCCATCAGCTCTGCCTTCCCACTGGCTATGTGCATTCATTAATGACATTTGTATTCATGGAACAGGCAAATATCCCAGCCATGGTCCAAGGTCCCACTCTGCTGGGGTCTGGAGAAACAAACAGAATGAGGCAGTTCCTTCTCCAAATCTCTTCAAGTATAAAACATAAAGAAATACAGGAGTGCAGGCAGTGCAGTGAGATTGTCTTGGCCTGGGCAGGGCTGCAGACCCAGTGAATTGGGGCACCACTCTGGTATTGCATGCCAACATGATGCAAAGGCACCTTGTGCATCATTCCCATTGTACCTGCCATGTGGAAAAGCCAAGTGGATCGTCAGAGTGATTTGCCTCTAGAGGACATGTTCTGATCTATGGGCTCAGCTAGGAGAGACAGGACTTGCTCCCCCAGGCTCAGCACCCCAGTGCAGAAAGCAGGTGGAGAAGGAAGCATCATCATCGTCATGTAGGTTCTCCTGCTCTGGCAGGGGTTTGGACTAGATGATCTCCAGAGGTCCCTTCCAACCCCCAACAGTCTGTGATTCTGTGATCACACCAGTTTTTAGGACCTTGGCACCTCAGTGGTGCCCAGAGCCCAGGGTGGTGCCCACAGCAACCTTCTGAGCCCTCCAGAGGAGTGAGCAGACTGGAGACCCTAGGGAAGGGAACTGCACGCAGGTTCTCCTGCTCAGCACCATCCTCCACGGCATTGTGGGATCAAAGAGACACTGACTCACAGTCAGCAAGATGCAGATTGCATGCTAAGTGCCTGCACACAGCTCCCAAATGAAGCTCCCTCTTAACGAGCAGGGAGTCATTAGGGATGAGGCAGTTATTTATGCTACAGGAGAAGAGAGAGGATGCTGAGATAACATTCAGAGGCACTCTCCATTCTGGCAATAATGAATCACAGCCTTTTTTTTTTGCCCCGGTTCCCAGCCCTAAGCTGAGGACCTTTCCTGGTAGCCAGTGAAGCTAATGTGCCCTCCTGCTCCCTTCCACCATGCCTAAAAACCAGGAGAGGGAGGAGAGGGAAAGAAACCAACCCCAACCTTGCAATGCATATATTTTTAATGTGAAAAATTAAAAAGCAAACAAACCCTAGATCTATTTCAAAGCCAATGGGATGAAAAGAATTTCCAGGCTTTTTTTTTTTTCACTCCCTGTCTTCCTATTTCAGTCAAATCAAGGGATAAACTCTACCCAGTGTCTCCCAGCATCAGGGAGCCTCCACAGGCAAGCAGAGGCTCCCAGGAGCGTGCGTAGGACTTAAGGTATAAGCAGAGCTAAAGGCTTTGCTTGCAGGAGCAAGGCCTGAGCTGGTCAGTGGATCTCAGGTAGGGAGAGTGCCTGGGAGGCTACAGTGACTTCTGCATAATCCCTCCCAAGGATGGGAGCTCCTACATCTGCAAATATTTGTCAAAGGTAAACAAAGAGGAAGGTTGAGTTCCCATGAAAATGTTCACTCCCTGAATGAATTGAAGAGGGAAGCATGGACTGGATCCTGCTGCAGAGAGCAGCTCCAGGGAGCAAGGCTGGGAATCCTCTCAGCACTCAACCCTGATGGGGATCCCATCTGGGATATGCTTTGTTTCTTTGCTAGTTCCTGGGATGACCAGAGGAGTCCTTTCCCTATACACATAGGAGTGTTGCCCACCTGGGCAGAAGCTGTAAGAAGGGAAGCCAAGTCTCCTGTCTCCCTGCTCTCAGCTCCCCAGTTCACAGGGGCTGGGCAGCCTTGCAAAAAGCCAGGTCCTGGGAGATGAAGCCCTTGGGACATCATCTCATCACCATAGCTCTAGAGGGAGCAGTGTTCAACTCCTAGATGAAAACAACCTTCCTGGCAGGTGATAGCAACCTGATGCACATCTCCACCAGCTTCCCTTTCCCCTTCCCACCAGTATAGATCTCAAACACACTCACCACTCTCCTCCCAGCAGGATTCCCGGGGTGCACCCTACATATCTTGAGCAGCTTCCCTGCATCCAGGAGGCAGGAAAAAAAGAGGTGGGGTTTATGAGTAACCTTTTTGGTTTTTTTCTCCTGTGAACTGTTTTCAACATTTAGAAATCATTTGAATATTATGCAAATCCAAGTGACTTGGCTTCTAAATATCCTGCAAAATGCCCACTCCAGCAGTCTGTGCCATATGGAAATTACCTCTGCTGAGATGCTGGGAAATAAATCACCATTAAGGGGAGGATGGATTGGCCAGAAGTGAACAGCTGAGTTGTGAGAAGCCAGGCTGGTGGTTAACTTGTTCAGTCTGCAGGTCACCAGGATCCCCCCAGGACAGATCCTGCTCCAAGGGGAGGATGAGGACCTCACAGCACCAGTTGTGTGTCTGCCTCAGGCTGCCAGTTCAAAGGCAGGCCGTGGGAAGCTGCTGGTTCACTTCCATTTCAGCAAGCCATGTGCCTTCAACAGGAGATGATTGGGAAGTGATTTGGCTGGAACTGCTAAACAAGCTGATATGCTGGGCACCAAGTCAGTCTGCTCAGGAGAGGAAGAGGTGGTGATGGTTGAACTGCAGTTTGGCAACATGAGGACAGCTGATGATCATTGTCAGCCCTGCACCATCTGTCCATCCATCCATCCATCCATCCATCCTCCCTCCCTCCCTCCCTCCCTCCCTCCATTCATCCATCCATCCACACATCCATTCATCCATCCTTCCATCCCTCCATCCCTCCCTTCATCCCTCCATCCTAGCAGGGTAAAGTAGATCCAGGAGGGAGGATGCAGACGTCAGTGGGAATAGCTACAAGGAGACTGGGGCAGAGTGCAGAGGGACTCATGAGTCCCCAGGAGCAGCAATCAAGGTAGAAGCAGAAGAAATGTGGCCACTCTTGGTGCAGTTCCTTCCTTCTGAAACTTCCAAAGACAGTGGAAAAAAAATCCTGCTAGAAGACTCCAGATATTTCCTGCTTGCTGGGGAGAGCAGAGGAGGATGGATCAGGGGGCAGAGGATGAATCCTGTGGCCCTCTCCTGTGGAAAGCGATGGGGAATCCACACCATGGGGCTGCCTGCAGCCAGAGCAGGGGCTGGAGTGGGGTGAGGTGAAGCAGGTCATAAGTAGGACCCCTCAGGTGTTTCCTTTTATCAGGAAGAAGCCCTGGTAAAACATCTCATGGTAGCAGGAATGGTGGAGCTCAGAAGACAAGTGATGGATAGAGGAGCTTTGAGGCCATTCAGTGCTGCCTGTGCCCCAGCACTAGTGAGATATATGGAATGAAATAAAGGTGGAGCAGTGAACAGGGNGCACCAGGGGCCACAGCAGGCCCCAAGTGATTTTCAGACTGTGCCTGGCTTAGTGATACAACAAGAGTAAAAGGAATAGGACAACAGGAAACAACCTCAAGTTGTGCCAGGGAAGGTTTAGGTTGGAGATGAGGAACAATTTCTGCCCCAGAAGTGTTGTCAATGCCTGGCCCTGACTGCCCAGGGCAGTGCTGGAGTCACCATCCCTGGAGAGGTTTCAAAGCCATGGAAATGTGGTGCTGAGGGACATGGCTCAGTGGTGACCTGGCAGTGCTAGGTTAATGGTTGGATCTGATGATCTTAAAGGTCTCTTCCAACCAAAAGCATCCTGTGAGGCTCTCAGTGTGTGAGCCAGGGGTGCCCTGGAGCTGCCATCCCTGCCACCGAAGTACAAATGCCATGGGAAGTGCTCTTGGCTCTGGACAGCACTGGGAAGCTTTTCTCTAGGGCTGGCAAAGCTGTTTGAAGTCTGGAAGTGCTCAGGAAGTGCTGAGGATTATCAGGCAGGGATTTCTGTGCTCATTTAGCAACGACAAGCTTTGTGTTCACTGGAACTGGGAGCTCCTTTGATGCAGAGGACAACAGTGATTCTCTGCTTCATTAAATCCCATTCCAAACATCCTCCTTGCTCTCCCTAGCAGCTGACTCTGAAACTCAGCCCGCCCAAGCCATCAGTGGAGCTGAACTCCCCACCCACCCTCTCCTGCCTCCAAAGCCTGAGCTGTGTTGTGTGCAGCTCTGCTGAGCAGGGAAGGCAGGGCAGAAGGTTCCCTGGAGAGCACACCTAGCCTGATGCCTTCTCCCTCCTCCCCACTAACAAGCAGCAGGATGCTAAGTTGGCTACAGGCAGTGAATCAGGAAGTGGAACTCCCTTGCTCTTCATGCCATGGGAATTCTCCTCCCTCCTGACCCAGGCTGGGGCAAACAGCCCCTTCCCAACCCCACTGCGACATGGGAGTTAGAGCAAAACAAAGGGCTAGAGAGATGCCAGAGGAGAGGGGCTCTGGAGTGGTATTTCTCTCCTTTTTCTGCCTCCACACCATCCATCAGGCAGCATTGCCTTGTAAGGCAGAATTTCTGACACACTGAGGAGGGGACAGGTTTATTTTGGGGTTTCCAGCAACGGTGTGAAATTCAAATCTCATTCAAGAGCAGCTGACTTGCTCAGCTATTAATTGATCTTACTGCCAGGCTTCCCTGTGTCCCCTCCCTGCCTGTCCCCCTCCTCTGCACCATGTCTGTGCCCACTGCACTTTGCTGAGCACACAAACTCTGTCCCAGGACCCCAGATGCTCCCCTGCTCTCTGCCTCCATGCTTCCTTCACCATCTGATTCCTTCCTTTACCTGGATGACTCACTTGTGTCTTCACTACTGTGCCTTCTCTGGCTTTATCTGCAGCCCACCTGAGGTAGCATCTCTGCCTTCCATCTCCCATTTTGTCTCTCCCTATGTTTGTTGACTTTCCACCCTGATCCCAGTATATCAGACAGGTCCTTCAAACCATCTCTGCTACACTGCCTACCAGAAGAGAGCCTGACCATATTGGCAGGTCAAGGAGCAAGTAAGCCAGAGAAGGCAATCAAACAAGTTGTCTGGTAACTCGTAAAGCCATGATGAAGCTTCCTCTACAATAATCTTCACATATAGTCTGCCCTAGTAGACAACAATCTTCCCTTGTCTCCTTCACCTCCTCCCATGGATCGTTCGGCTTGTGCATTAAACAAGTCCCCCAGGGATGAAGCTCCACCTGGAGCACCGAGAGAAGCACAACAGCTGTCCACAAGCTGCTAAGCATCTGCCAAACATCTAGTCCTGGACTGACATAGACTTTTCCCATGCTGGGCCATGTTGCAGCTTCTGCTGTGTGCCTTCAACCTTGCCATGGACAGGCTTTGCCTCCTGCACTTGTGAGGAAAAGCTACGGGACATCACAGAATCATTACGGTTGGAAGAGAACTCTAAGATCAGCAAGTCCAACCATCTACCTATCACACCATGCCACTAGACCATGGCACTAAGGACCACATCTAGATGTTTCTTAAACCCCTCCAGGGATGGTGACTCCACACCTCCATGGGCAGCCTGGGACAATGCCTAACAACCCTTGCAGTCAAGAAACTCCTCCTGACATCCAATCTAAACATCCCCTGGGGCAACTTGGGGCCATTCCCTTTTGTCCTCTCACTGCTAACCCTGGAGAAGAGATCTACCCCATCTCACTCCAACCTACTTGCAGGGAGTTGGAGAGAGAGCTAAGGCCTCACCCTGAGCCTCCTCTTCTCCACACTAACCAAACCCAGTGCCCTCAGCCACTCCTCAGCACACTTGTGCTCCAGAGCCCTCCCTAGCCTCCTTGCCCTTCTCTGCACACACTCCAATGCCTCTGGCTCCTTCTTGCACTGAGAGGCCCAAAACTGAGCCCAGCACTCTAGGTGTGGCCTCCCCAGTGCTGAGGACAGGAGGATGATCACTGCTCTGCTCCTGCTGCTCACACTATTTCTGATCCAGGCCAGGATGCTGTTATCTTTCCTGGCCACCTGGGCACTCTGCTGCCTCATGCTCAGTCAACTCTCAACCAGCAGCCCCAGCTCCTTCTTTGCCAGCACCAATCCAACCACTCTGCCCCAAGCCTATGGCATTGCATGGGGTTCTTGTGACCCAAGTGTAGGACCTGGCCCTTGGCCTTGGTGAAGCTCATCCCATTGGCCTCAGCCCATGGATCCAGCCTCTCCAGGTCCCTCTGCAGAGCCTCCTGACCCTCAAGTAGATCAACTTTCCCTCCTACCTTGGTGTCATCTGCAAACTTCCTGAGGGTGCACTCAATCCCCTCATCCAGATCATTGATAAAGACATTGAACAGAGCTGAGCCCAACACTGAGCCCTGGGGAACAGCACTGGTGATCAGCCAGCAGCTAGAATGAACTCCATTGACACTACTCTCTGAGCTCAGCCCTCCAGCCAGTGCCTTACCCAAGGAAGAGCAAATCTGTCTCAGCCATGTGCTGCCAGCTTCTCCAGGAGAATGTGGTGGGAGACAGTGTCAAAGCGACTGCTTGCCCCTTGTCCCCTGCTGTGTGGGAGTCCCTCAGGGCTTGCCTGGCACAAAGGATCTCCAAGTCCTTTGGGTTTTTAGGCAGTACCAAAGTTAGAGAAGATCCATCCTACAGAGGCCTAGGCAGCTAGGGAAATCTTGCTTTCAGGGCTGGCTGAGTGATGGATTTCCTTTGAATGAAAATGTTGATGGAAAATGATTTGAATGTTTCCCTAAGCATTTCCTATTCTTCATTAAAAAAAGTTAAAAGGAGGGTTTATCTGAAATGGTTTTGTTAAAAGTTCAACAGCCTGCAGAAGGAGAAACTTTGGGGGAAAAAAAAAAGAAAGAAGGAGTTTAGTAAAAAATATTCAATTCTCCATCAAAACATAGCTTAACTGGGGAAATATTAAGCAGCTCTAACAATATTGGATCAGGAGGGAAATAGCTGCAGATAGAATCTTATTTCTTGGAGCTGACTTTTCATCAAAACTCTCTCAAGTTTTTTTCCTTGCCTAAACATTTCAGTCCAGAATGTGATTCTGGATCCCCAGAGGAATCAGCTACTTTCTGAAATCAATTTGCTTTAGTCAAGAATCTGACTTCCCATCCAGAAACAGTTTGGACATAAAATGTTTGCCTTTCTCTCCACATTTCCAGTGACACCCTCTTCCCCTTTC
>VWZO01008919.1:31812-80715 GCA_013396975.1 Bucco capensis | reverse complement strand
CAGCTCAGGCTGTTCAGGTAGTGCTGTTATCAGCAACCTCCTTGCACAGCAGGTCCAAAAACGCTCCCCCCGGCTTACCTCAATCGGGAAGAATGCTCCCTCAGCACACCTCGCGGCTCTGACTCGCGGACTACCTGCCTGTAACGGTCACACGGCTTTTGAACCGCCGCGGCGCTCCCGCCCCGCCCACTCCTCGCCTTGATTGGCTGGCGTGGGCTTCCTGGCTCCGCCGCAGCTCAGGCTGTTCAGGTAGTGCTGTTATCAGCAACCCCCTTACACAGCAGGTCCAAAAACGCTCCCCCCGCTCACCTCAATCGGGATGAATGCTCCTCTCTCAGCACACCTCGCTGCTCTGACTCGCAGACTAATGCGACTTATGGTGAACTTGCCACTGGCTATCACAAGAGAGGAGCCCCGAACAGGAGATACAGAGACTCCCTGAAAAAACATCTCGACCTTGTCCATATTGATCAACTTAACTGGTCTACTCTGGTCTCCAATCGGGAGGTCTGGAGACATACCATTTTTAATGCAGCTGATGTTTTTGAGAAAGCATGCAGGATGACTCCTGAGGAGAAAAGACAGCGTAGAAAGAATCGTGTCTTTTAGAATATACCACCTAAGGAGTCCTTCTGCTGTGCCTTTTGCAACCGATCTTGTCTATCTCGTATTGGCCTTTTCAGCTATCAGCGCACTTTAAAAAGCGTGGGTAGAGCCCTCCCTGGACTTCGTTCGTGAAGCCTAGCCATGACAGTGATGATGATTATAAACTGGATTGGGGAACTGATGTGGTCTAAAAAAGCCTCTCTGCTCCCTAAGGCATTTCTTTATTGGGATCACTGCTATCAGATGCATGGTCCCACAGCAGCTGAAGCAGGATTCCGTGAGGGGCAGCCAAGTATGCTCCTCACAGCCACCTCCTCAGCACTGGGAAAGCTTTGCCATCTTGTACCTTCCACGCAACTCGTGCTTCCTTTCAGTCCCTCTCTTTTTCCCCTCTGTCATGCTATTGGTTTTCATAAAACCTGAAAAAAATGTGCATTTTTAAGGCCTATACCTCCCTGTAGAACATGGCTAAACCCAGTCCATCCAGCTAAGTCCATCCAGCATTAAAGGGGAGCTTACACACACAGGAAAACAACATAGCTGCACCCTGCTCCCTCCGGCTAATAACAAGCCCTATGTTACACTATCTATACAAACTACAAGGAGGAAACAAATCCTAAGAAGTCATTGCAATAATGATTCAATCAAATGCATTTGTATTTCTACCCAGTGAAGAGGTAACAAAATGATGACCTTCCTGCTCATCTCAAGTTGCTTCCCAGACAGAATGTGAAGATCTCATATGTTTTGAGAGAAAACATAAACAAATTCAGTGCACCACTTACCATTCAATTTCTCCAGCTATAATTTTAAAAGTTTCTTCAGTTATCACCTTTGTTCAAGTCACAGTTTAACACTTAGAAAAATGACCAAATGGTATTAAACAAAACAGAGAAGTTTGTACCTCTGGGGGGATGTTAGCAACTTTCCTCTTTCTCTCATTTCATCCTTTCACTCCACAAAGACATACATCTTAAATTTGATTAAAAAAAATAGTTACCATTGTAAGGCTTTTCTCTGGAAAAAAAAAATCCCCAAAAAGCCCATTGCAAAGCCATCCAGAGCCTTGGGGTTTTTTTTATTTCTCAGGGGACCTGCCAGTGTGAGAATGGCAAAATGAGCACTTTTCACAAACTGCTTTGTACTGCAGAGCACTGTTTTTCTTCTAGAAAACTAGTGCATGCTCTTGACTTGTGCTCCAGGATACTGTCTGACAGTTTTTTCCTCATTCCCAGCCTGTGCTCTTCTCTGCTCTGGCATTTGAAGGTAGAATTAGAGGCATCCTATAACTGCAAATGATTTCTGGATGTGATAACCCAGTTATCCAAGTGATGTGGCAACAAACCATTTCTATAGCTACCTCTGGTGTATCAAAGATTTCATCTTAAGCCCAGTAGTCCATAGAAATGCAGAGTATTTTGTTTGGCTTTACTCACCTTAGAACCAGATCATACTTCCATTCCATGATTAATGAAAACAAATTTGTTTTTCACAGTAGTTCCTATATATCTGCACCAACTATTATAAAAGAGTCATTTGAAAACTTTCATGACAAAGAATGATTGGACTGAATATACCAAATTTGTATTTCTGAATTGTTTAAAGACAAATAATACCTAGTTTGTAATCATGTGTCGTCGTGGCTAGGCTTCGCGAACGAAGATCCAGGGAGGGCTCCATCCATGCTCCTCATCAGCGCTTTTTCCAAGCATGCTGATAAAAAGAGGATAGCGGATAGCACCCTCGAGCCTGCGCAAGGGATTTTTTTTTAGGTGAGACACAACATGCGCAGAGCTGGACCCACCCTTTAGTCCTAAGGTTCATCTGCCAGGGCCTAGCAAGCTTGGACGCTGGCAGAAAAGTCCTTAGGACGGAGGTTTAACCTCTTAGATGGAAGGCCTTACAGGGCTAAACGAGCTCCATCTGCCTGGGTTTGGAATCAAGAGTTGTCCTTCTCCTAGGATGACTGCCAGAAGGCTAATGAGCTCATCCTACCCATCCAAGGATTATAGGAACATGGGTCTCACTCCCCACACTTTCCCGTGGGCAATGAGTTTAATGCTCCCTCTGCTGTCGGCACAGTTATTGCACCAGGGGCCACAGCAGACCCCAAGTGATTTTCAGACTGTGCCTGTAATCATGTGTGCTGAGATTGTATTAGACATTCCATTCATGAGGTAATCTGTACTATTATGAAAACTGCATCTGCTGTTTTCTGTAACAACAATATGAAAACTAAATGTTTACACATTATACACACAGACACAGCCATGTGACCTCATAGTGCTTGGAAGATTACCTACTGCTTCCCATTTATTCAGTTCAGGATTGTATTTCTCAATACTCTGCAGGTAAGTTCCTTTTGAATAGGAATATCCTCCTGTCACATAGCTGCATCCGTTCATAACCACTGCACCACACTCCATCCTTCTCTCCATCATGTGAGCCATCTGCTTCCACTCGTTTTGCTCTGGGTCATAGCAGTCCGTGATCGTGGTCTGTCCACCCACAAAATAGATCTTGTTTTGCAATGTAATTGAACAGAGTCCGTATTCTTCAGGAAGAAAGGAACACAGTTCAACTCAGCCTGATAATGTTAGCTTAAACTGCAACTATATGACAAACTCTGGGCACCACTCAGGGTGGCTGAGTTTCTTCACTGAGAATAGGAGACATCTCTGGACTTTCTCCTACACTTGGTAAAAACAAGCTCAAGGCATCACAGAAGACAGAGACATGAGCACCAGCACTTAGTGAGAATTGCTTTAAAAACTTGCTGTTACCAAATTCAGAACATAGAGAAACTCTTTTAAAGTTAAGATGTTATTTCTGCCAAATGCCTATAAACAGAAAGATTTTATAGAAAATTAGTCTATTGTACTGTTTAACAGAATGCAGCCATTCTTTAGTTCAATATTTATATTGTGATTTCTACAGAATAGATACTTAAACAGAGTCTTCCCCTCCCCTCTCAGTCTGGAAATGGGAGATGATCCCTCTCTGGGAATTGTTGCCCTACGGATATTGCTCCTTTTATTAAAAACACGCCAGAAACTCTTCAGTGGGCTTAAAGACTCTTAGATACAAGTAATCAAATAAATCTGTATGTCCATTACAGAATATATTGTTTACCTGGATGTGGACTTGTGGTGACTATACTCCACGCATTGCTACCTGAATGGTATCTCTGGATTTTATCATAGGTGCAGCTTCCCCTGTACCCATAGTGACCTCCGGTTACGTAGATGACCTCTTGCAGGACACAGGCAGTGGCATTTCCAACACCTGTACACAATGCGAAAGTCACAGCACACCTTCAGACTGCACACAATAACCAGTCACTTTGACCCATAATCCCATTTCAAATCAGTTGTTAACTAGTATTTTAGGGTGAATTACACTTGCAATTATCTAACAATATGAAATTAAATAAACTTGTCAAGACATCTTATTTTATCAGTATAAGAGCAATTAAACTGCAGTAACTGATACTTACTGTATATAATACAGCCACATGCAAAATTTCACAAACTTTTAATGCAGTCATTAAAGGCACATTGGTTCTAGAATAAGGAATTACTTCCAAAATTTCACCAAGAGGTTTTTAAAAGTCACTCATATGATAATGACAAAGACAATGAGAGCTGAGATCATTCAGTGTCTTGGAGCACGTCTTCTGATATGTTTAGCCTTTCTCATGGTATTATTAACTATGCTAACGTATAAACAAGGACACAAACAGAAGGGAACCACATTAACTCTGTCTCTAGGAGAACAAAACAAAATAAAACAAGGGATCTGGCAAGATAAATGGGAGCAAAATTAGAAAATCAGTGTGGGGTTTTTTTAAGAACCTAAGAAGTCTCACACAGAAAACAGAACAAAACAACTGCACAGCATGTGTAACTGCTCACAGTATTAGTTTAGTGTTTCTATTTTTAAAGGAAGTAAAAATAGAATAATAGCAATGTTTGTGCAAAATATACAAACAATGAATAAAATTGTAGGAGCATAAATGTTTCATCCTGTTAACAGATACCTCCAAAAACTCTCATGTACATAGAAAAATACTATGTGGCACCAACTTCGAGAAAAATTTTATAATTAGTTGTAAATAATTGCATTAATTTATTTAAATGTATAAGTTTTATTTAAAAATAACACCCTTTGGTTAGACTGTGATCTAAATCCACACATTTTTAATTAATCACTATTTTGGCTGCTAGAAACAGGCATTATTGCTCTTCATTTTCATTTTCGTAATTTTTTTTAATCCTCAACCTAAAGATTAAACTGAGGATCCTGACCAGATCATACACTGCAGTATGAGGAAACTGCCTGCAAGACATTGTAAATGATGGCATCCTTATAAATGACTGCATGGAAAATCCTAGTAATCTGGTCTTATATTAAAATAATATAATTCCCTTATTGGAGGTTGCTCTTTGGCCTTCTGCTGAATGGGCTTTAATCCCAAATAGCTTTCTGATTTCTTTCTAATTTGCACAGAAACATTACTCCTGAAAGAAGGCAAAATTAAACTAAGACTACTGCTTGCTTTTCTACCCAAGTGTTCTGTGGCACAGCGTGGCATAGTATTTGGAGGTTTGCAGTCATTTGGCTAGTAAAGACCTTAACCAAAGCCCACCAACACTAACAGGAGATTCCCATAGACTTCACGAGAACTTGCATCAAACCCTTAATGCATCTGTGCCACTTAAAGTGGCAAAAGCAAAAGGATCAACATTTGAGGTAGACGCCATACGAAAGCTTACCTACCTTTGATCATGTTTGCAATAGGAAGCCATTTCTTTTTTAAAGGATCGTAGAACTCAGCTTCTTGTACTGGAGCTCCCTTTCGGTAACCACCCAATGCATAAATGCAGCCACCCAAGGAAACTGCGCAGTGGTAATACCTTGCATCAAGCATGGGACAGCCTTCAGTCTACTCATCTCTCTCACTGTTATATATCCACACCGTGTCAAGAGCTTCAATGCTCTCTGTCCTATAACCTCCTGTCACATATATGTCTGGTCCCAAGCTAGTGACTCCATAGCTCTCTCTGGTGTAATCAGGCATCTCTGTTCCCTGGACCCACACGTTGGTTAAAGGATCCCAAACATGCACTTCTGATAAGGGATGCCAATAATATCCTCCAATCACATACATGGCTGCCGTGGGTCTTCTGGAAAAACCTTTGGGATTAAGTTTCAGGGCATTGTATATGAGGGACCTTATCTTCTTGTCATTAAGTCGGCATTTTTTTTGTAGGCTTAAAGCTGACCTCAAATACATGTTATCTAGGTCTACTTGCATGGAGCTCAGCAGTTCATAGATGTCTTCAATTCTTTCATCCACGTTGTATGCAACCCACTTAACAACAGCTTCAATGGCTGCCTCTTCTTTCCAAACACTGAGATTCTCTCTGGAGAGAATGAAAGAGAGTTTATCCTTGCCAATGTCCAGAAACTCTTCCTGCTTACACACTTCTTCGAACTGCCATAACAATATTCTCCTAGACTCTTTTTCTAGCTCTGAGCAATCATGATACTCGGCAAAGGAGTGCATCCCTATGCAGTTGTCAGTATCTAAGTGCCTTACCAGAAACTGCTCACAGGCTTTCTTTACTGACAGGAACTGCAGGAGGTCTGCAGCCTGCAGCAGACTTTGGACATTTCTCTTTGTTATCTGGATCTGTGATGTGTATGCATAATTCACAAGGGCTTCCAGTATGGCATGGCTGAGCCCGGGAAGCCTGATCTGGTTTTTAGATTTCTCTTTCATGTCGGCTGTGAACATGGCTTTAAAATAACTGCTGCAAGCCGCTAAGGCGGCTCTGTGGCAGTGGAAGATGACCCCCGAGGCGCACTGCAAGGTGATGTCGGTGAACAGTCCATCCAGGTAAAACGCCCGGAACGCCTCCAGGAAACCAGCGGGGTGAGAGGAGTCCTTGTAGAGGTATGCGTAGTCCTCCTGCCCGGCCACGGCCATCGCCCTCACCGGCGCACAAAGCAGGCAGCCGGACGCGCCGAGCGGGGCCGGTGCCGCCTGGACGGACTCCCCGCCGCTTTGTCCGCGCCCCGCCCGCCGACTCAGGTGCCGCTTCCCTCTCTGCTCCGGCCCCACCGCCCGCCTCACGTGGCCTCCGGGAGCGGTACTTACGCCCAGGCGGAGCGCGGCCGCGGCGAGGGTTGTTCGCAGGTCCGTGGCGGTCTTGTGACCATCTTTGGAAGAACCGCTGCCCGCGGGAGGCGACGGGTCCAGAGCGGTAGCTCCTATTTCGGTGTCCCGGCCGCCAGCCCTGCCCTGCCCCGCCCGCCCCCGCGAGGTCAGCGGAGCTTGGCGCCCAGCCCAGCCCCTGCGCTCCGGCTGGTCCCGGGGCTTTACCCACCCCTCAACCCCCCCTCCGGAGGGCAGGGGGTTAGAAGGCTGACTGCGCTGATGACATAAGGCCCGGCTGTGTTAGGGACAGAGGCAGATGCCTGGGGAGCGTCACCAGCCTGGTGGCAGTCAGCCACACAACAAAGCAAGGGGCCTCTGGCTGCCACTAACAGCGACCTGAAGCCAGCTCTCACGGAGCCACCCTGCTTTCCCGGGCACCCGGAGGGGCAATGCTGGAAAGGCAGCAGGCTCCAAGGCTCCCTCGTTACGGAAGGGCAGGATTCAAGAAGGGGCGGCTAAAGTGCTCCTTGAACACCTGAGCTTGTTAGGTTGCAAAGGACAGCAACAACCTATGCTGACAAACAGACTCCAGCTATCAGCAAGTTATTCAGGAAAAAGGTGATATTGGCTTCTACCCCTTCTTAAAATGTGGTTTGCAATTTAAGAAGTTTTTTTTTTCTCTGCTAGCAAAACGTTTTCTACAGTGGAGACCTTTAAAAATATATAAAGCACAGTGTCTTCTGTGTTTGAGCAGCTGTACTCCCTCCTTCACCTGCAGCAGGGTTTGGATGCTTTGGCTCCAGCAGCCAGGCTCCCCCTGCCCTGCCAGAGCCATCCTGAATTGAAAGGACCAGCAAATCGTGGATATTTGTCATTATTAGGTAAGTGCCAGCAGTACCCCAAGGTGAAATTAGGAGAGCTACTGCTCTACCAGATGAGGTCTCACCAGAGCAGAGTAAAGTGGCAAAATCACCTCTCTGGATCTGCTGGCCACGCTTCTTTTGATGCAGCCCAGGATGCGATTAGCCTTATGGGCTGCCAGTGTGCATCTGGAATACTGTGTCCAGTTCTGGAGCCCTCAATACAGAAAGGACATGGACCTGATGGAGCGGGTCCAGAGGAGGGCCACAAAAATGATCAGGGGGCTGGAACACCTCTCCTATGAGGACAGGCTGAAGGAGCTGGGATTGTTCAGCCTGGAGAAGAGAAGGCTTTGGAGGGACCTACTAGTGACCTTTCAGTACCTAAAGGGAACTTACAAGAAGACTGAAGAGGACCTATTTGCAAAGGCCTGTAGTGAAAAGACAAGGGGGAACAGTTTTAAATTGGATCTAAGTAGATTTAGACTTGATATTACGAAAAAGTTCCTTACCGTGAGGGTGGTGGAATACTGGAACAGGTTGCCCAGGGAGGTGGTTGAGGCCCCATCCCTGGAGGCATTCAAGGTGAGGCTTGACAGGGCTCTGGGCAACCTGATCTAGTTGGGGATGTCCCTGCCCACTGCAGGGGGGCTGGACTAGATGACCTCCAGAGGTCCCTTCCAACCCAAACCATTCTATGATTCACAAATGATTCCTTAAAGGCAGAACAATTCTGTTAAAATGGACATGGACATTCCCTTCCAGTCTGTAAGAGAGGATTATACTATAGATTTGAAGAAGAGTAAATAGGTAAAATCAGTCTAAACATCTATGCATAAGCGCCATTCTGTGGGCCTCTGCTTTGCAGTAGAAACCCAAGAAGAAGCAGGAAAGAAGCACCTGGCTGTCTCAGAGGTGTCAGCATGGAATATCAACCCAGCATTAGCTCTATATGGAGCAGCAGCAGCACACTGTCAGGGCAGTAGTCAAACAGGAGAGTGACTTTTCTTTAAACAAAACAGTAACGTCCTTACTGCTCTCCAGAAGAGGACGGGTCTGACTGACAAAAGAAACAGCCTTAGATGTTATCCAGAGGCCACCTACACTTGTGTTCACTCCCTCCAGGCCTTTACAAGGACCATGGCATGATGACACAGAGGCCATCAGAATACAGTAGACAAACATGACTTTTGCCAGTGACACTAAACTTTATTGTCTTTACAATACAAGATAATACAAACTATTAAAAAGTAATTTTGTTTGGTAAAATATTTAGTATTTTGAAAATATAAATGCACTTTCAGATCAAACAAGATTACAAGCATACCGAGTAGTTTACACAATTAAATGTTATCCTGATCTAAGAAGTATAAAAGCCAACAGTTCTAGAGCCATGCTCCTGGCATTCTTTTGTAAGCAAAGAATTTCATTCTTTTGTGCACTAATCCTACTCCTTCCCCTAAGCACATGGAACAGAAAAGGTCAGTTGTGTAGTTGGTAAAGGCTGTGTGGGGAAGGAGAGGGAAAGGGGAAGACCAAGAATAATGTCAAATCATCCTGCAACTCCCTTTCTCCACTTACTTTGGAATGTGCACTGTGTTAGAAAGCTTCACTTTCCCACTATTGCCAAGATTGAACATAAACAGTTTTATATTGTATTTTAAAAAATCAAGTTCAGATAGCAGCCCAATTTTACAATTTTGTGCTTTTAAACACATGCAGGTTTTTTCTCCAAAGAAGATAAAATGAATTATCATTTGAATTATTTCTTTATAAGCAGTTTCAGATAAGACATAATGTCAGCAGCAGATGACCAAACCAGAACAGAACACTCTACAGGACTGAGATCTTGGGCTAGTTGAGAAATCTTTTTCTCCAAGGTATACGCCTGCCTGGGCATAGCAATATCATCCTTCTTCAAAAACATTACTGGACACAAGTCATTCCCACCATCACCTATATATACAATTTGTGTATAACATACTCCTCGCTCCAACTGTTTATCTAGAAATTCTTTTAAAACCTTCCTTTTGCAGAGGTTTTTAGGGCACTTTGCACAATGGTGATCATGGAAGTTCTGTACAGTAAGATAGCCAGTACTGCTGAATGCTGCAGGATTTGTAAACACTTCATCAAACACCTTATGTAAGTCAGCAGCCTTCAAAATCCAATCAATAAACACTGTATTAGAATCTGAAACAATTATGCAGTCAAAGAACTCTTTGTTCTCACTAACAAAACCCAGAAGATCTACCATTCCCGCAGTAAAAGGAATTGTTGTCATAGTTCTTTTCATCTCATCTTCTTTGATGCCATTGTCTCCCAAGTAGACAAAGACTCTGCCCATATATTCTGTCCAATGTCCTGGCTGGTAGGAGTTTCTTAATCCATTAGGCAGTTTTTTTTCAGGAGCACATTTCACAATCCAGGTATCACTATTTTCATCTATGATTGTGTGGTCAAAATCAAAAACCAAGAGAAATTTCATGGCTGTCAGAAAATAAGTTTCCAGAACAAACAAACAAACAAAAGATAATTATTCATATAATAAAAAGTACTGAATTCCTACCATGATCTTATGCTCAGAACAAAATTCTGCAAGAAAAAGAAGCATTAGAACAAAAATCTAAACAAAGTAAACTATTTATGGCCACTACAGCTATAGGAAGTTGTGCTGAAGCTAAAAAAGCAGTCTGTAAAGGTCAAAGTTCTACTTCAGTATCAAACTTCTGTTTTAAAATAGATGTGAAGGGTATCTAAACTCACTTTGCGTAGTTATTAATATTTGCTAGTACACAGTCAATCTTCCAGTACTCATATACCATCAGTATGACCAAATAAATTTCTCCATCCTCACTCGCCAAGGCAACCAAACTGGGATCCTCCTGAACAAGCACCTTAAGAAGTATTTTGAAAGGAAACTACTACTGAACAGATGGAGGTAGTCATTTTAACAAGGATACCCAAAAAGCCAACGGACCGAAACACTGCCATTTGTGGATGTGAAAATAAATAAATAAATTTCTCTGCTTGCTGTAGTCCCGCAACTTCAGTACCTACAGCCCACCTTTGGGCTACGGAAATCCCCGGGAGCAGGAGACACCTCATCTGGTACTCATGGCCTTCCCTCGCATGCAAGTCTTCCTACACCAGTAACACGAGCACTGTCGCTTCCACCGCCCCCGTCTGCAGGCCACGCAGGCACACAAGCAGCCCAGCAGCTGCCGCTGCTGCTGACGACGCCGCCGCCCCCCCGCCTGGGACGCAGCGACTGGCCCGGGGGTAGAGCAGCACAGCCACCTTGGCGGGGGCACTGCGGCCGCCCGAGGGGCTAAGCTAGGCCAGGCAACAGCACTACACGAGGATCTCGGCGCCGGACGGAAAGCCCGTGAGAGAACGCAACATTCCCCTGGCCCGCGCTGTGTCCTCACCAGCCCCTTACCCCCACTTCCGGCTTCCTCCGCGCGAGCCCCGCCTGCCGCTCGCCACGTGCCGCAAGACCGTAGTCACGTGACTCCCTGCTGCCGGGTTGCCCAGCAACAGCGCGCGTACCCCAGCGGCGCTGCTTGGGCCATGGCGGCAGCGGGCCCCGGGCTCCCCCGCGGGAGGTGGCAGCGACAGCTCGCCCGTGAGTGGGGCTCCCCGCGCGTCACCGAAGGGGAGGGCAGTGCCTACCCCGTAGCGGCACGGGCGGTGCATTGCTCCGGGAGTCTGCAGGGGTGCTCCTTGTACCCGAGTGCAGGGTGACTCCTCCCGAGCTCCCCCTGCTTTCCCAGCTACAGCCAGCCAGGCAGGCGGTTTCTCCCTGAGAATTACTTAGAAAGAACGAACCCGAAACCAGCGGCGGTGCAGAACCATCCAGCCGCTGAAGCTAGAGAACAACTGGGTGTGGCAGTTCCCTCTCTGTAGGGACCAGCCGTGTCGGTGTTCGTTTACTTTTGGCAAGGCTACCTTCAACTTGGACAGAGGGATAAGATCAGGTCTGGTCCCCATCATAAAACAAACAGATTAGCAACTTCATCTGAAAAACAGACTTTGACACCAGAAAGCCTCCTGACATTTTAGACACGACATGCCAGTCAGATGAACAAGAATTTCTAATGATGTTACTCCATACAGAGTATGGACAGTTTGAATGGCACTGCACAACACCTAGTGATCACTAGAAAGAGCTGTATGTATGCATGCACATGTGTATGTAAGCCTAACACAAAAAAATGCTAATCTTTACAACGTATTAATATATTGTTCTACAACAGATCTATTTTAGTGAATATACTGAGTATGCAGGACAGGGTGCTAAGGTACAGCCTGTGCCCAGACTGCTGCCTCAGCCAGCCAGCATGCTGAACAGCTTTGCCAATATTTCCCCTTTCCTTTTGGGAATGCTCCCTGGTGTCTGCTGTTCTCAGGCTCATGCCCAAGCATTGCCTGCAAAGTGTTAGTTACCACAAGCCAACTCTGTACATACACAAACA
This sequence comes from Bucco capensis, assembly GCA_013396975.1. Lineage (NCBI taxonomy): Eukaryota > Metazoa > Chordata > Aves > Piciformes > Bucconidae > Bucco > Bucco capensis. The sequence continues at coordinate 68,608 of VWZO01008919.1, read as the reverse complement.
GGCAAGGGGACATACGGTTCAGTCAGTCAGTGCCACAGCCCAAGTACATGCCATGGTCACAATTATGACTACAGAAACCTTATCTTATCTCTGGGGTACAGGGATGGGGAGAATAAAGAATACTTAGTATTGTTACTATGCAAGAATTCAAATACTGACACAAGTTTGAATATAGGACTTTCTGGAATCAAGTAACCTCAGTATCTTTTCATCCCTCTGCACAGCACCACATAATTTGGAAGAAAATAACTTTCTAGAAGGCTTTTTTCTTCCAAGTGAAGTAGATCTTCATCAGGTAATTGTATTGCCAAAAGCAGAATGGGAAAGGATTCAGGACAATGTTGACAGTACTAGAGTAGCAGCACACATACTCGCTGAGAAGAAAGAACGGGAAGAACTGCACTTACGCTGCCAAGCTGTTGTAAAAGACTGGCCCAATATCTTAAAGGTAAGTACAAGATACATCTGTAAATAAGGGAATTCATTTTCATATATGTGAAAACACTTATAGTAACTTTTCTAGCTATACTCCCTTTAATATTTGCTTTTAAATACACTCCATTTATATACACTTAATATCTAATATCAACCTTTTAAAAAATAAATAAATCTAAAATGCAAAATTAAAATAACAAAACAAACCTTCACAATGGTTTATACGTTTTTAATCCCATGTTCTCCAAATGTGATTACTAATCTTATCTAATTTTACCTGTAGGTCCAGGCACAACAGAAACTTAAAGCCATGAAATTGCGTAAAGAAAGGGAAGAGGAAGAAAGAAAGTTACTTGATTTGGAAGAAGAGAAGTTCAAAGCAGCAAAACGGAAGGAGGCTATTGATCATGCAAAAACTTACCTATCGTATCAGAATGAAAGAGTGAAAGGGTTGCATGTTTGTTGACAACTTACAATTTTAAAATTCAAATTGTACTGAATGTCTTTAAACACTTCTGAACATGCAAGTTACTTTAAATGTTCTCTTGCAGAGTGCACTTCTGCTTACTAAGGTCCTAAAAGAAAGAGATGCTCAGGTTGAATTAAAAAAGTTAAAGTCAGATGCTAACAAAAAGAAGGATGAAGAAAAGGAACGTGAATGTAAAGAAGCTATTCTCAGAGAGCAAGAAAAGGCCCATCAGCGTTATATGAATCAACAGGCACTACGCAGAGATCAGCTGGAACAGTAAGTAATAAGTAATCAAAAGTAACCCTATTTTATTATTTACTCAATCTCTTCTCACAAATACATTCTGTAATGTTATTACCCAAACTTACTAGTAATTTGATTCACAAATGTGACAATTCAAAAGAAAATCCAGAGTGCCACAAAAGGGAAAAGCTCTGATATGCAGTGTCTTTTAGTTAGCAACAGCCTGCACAAAATATCACCTCTGGCAGGCATCAATAGGTTTGAGTCAAATCAGTATCCAAAAGTTGTAACTGGAAGTGTATGTTAACTCAGTTTTTGTTCCAGAAAAAGGAAAGCTTAAACCAATTTTCCGTTCGCTTCTAATTAGATTCCAGAGAATACATAAAGAGACTATATCAATGTTGCCTCCATTCTTTCTCTCAGCTCTTCCAGAAACCCTAAGGAGGAGTCCTCAGTGATATTTATAGGACTGGACATGGTGGTCTGATAGGATAGAGGAAAACAAATTCTCTGAGGCAGAGGAAGGAGTCAAAGTCTGGTCTCACATATTCCAGGTCCAACACATAAATCCTTGCAAAACTTAGTATAGAACACTACCAGCATAAGCTGTTGTCTGCACGCCCAGAATGAGAAGCATAGATATGGTGGGACTTAATGAGTAAATCTTGTTCACTGAGGATTCTGGATAGGTCAGAATATTATGAATGCAATGGTGCTAATAAGTCATCCAGATAAAACTTGTTGCCGCTAGACTGCAAACTGCAAGCATACCATGTCACTTATTTCTGGTCAGAGGACTAAGGTCTGTCATTATAAAGACAAAATGCTACACAGTGCTAAACAACCACGCTACTTTTTACCTCTGATATTCTACCCACATTCAGTTCAAAGTATCACGTTCTTCAGTGCAAGGTAGCTATGGTTATGCAGAATCTGTATCTGTTCATTAATTCATGCAGTTCCTAGCTCATTTATTGAACTCCTTTTTCTGATACAGAATAAAGGAGCACAAGCATCAGGCAGATTTGGCTAAGCTTGAAGGCAAAAGAGAAAGAGAACAAATAAAGAGATTGAACCTATCATACCAACTGGAAATTCAGAGAAGAATGGAAAAAGAATGTGAAAAACAAGCTGAATATCAGCAGCTGTATCATGTAAGTAACAGGAAAGCAGAGAGTTTAAAATGCTTGTTCACTTTGGCTGCTTGGAGAGAAACAACAGCATTCATTTATCTCAGTGGGCTTACAGGCAACAGGAAGTTTGCTAGCAGCTTCAGTAGCATTGGATCACATGCCTACACTGACAGTTGCAGGCCATGTCTTTCCTCTGTGCTTTTGAAGAAGGCCTCTTGAGATAGGCAGGTCCCTTCTCTTGTCTGAAGGGACATTGGCCCCTGATGCTTTGACTGGTCTATGGCTGGTCCTTGATGGGTCTCAAGTCAAGGAATATTCTCCTTGAGTTGAGAACTGGATTTAATTTCCACATGCCTGTTGTTTTAAGCCCATTTTTCTATGTTAGGAAGAGGAAATAGCCTGACACTGAACATAACAATCTTTATGATTTGAGAGGTTTAGAAATTTAGTCAAAAACTGCTGCCTTCTCTCTTCACCTTTAAAGCCAGCTTGCTAAATGCAAACTAGAAACACCTCTAGAAAGTTCTGTTCAGCATGCAAAAGACAGCTGTTCTTTTACACAAAAGTACAGAAAACTCCTTTTCAGCTATGATTTGGATGAAGCTCTTAGGTTTTGGATTGGGTGGGCCAAGAGCAGCACGATCTGTGTTATGTGTGGGGAGGTTGCACAGTCCCATTCCTCTCAACATCCCCCTCTCTCGTGTGTGAATGGGAGCAAGGAATGATGTTCACTGCGCTGCATAGCAATTTATTTGCGTAAGTGGGCTGGAAAAGCAGCTGTTTGATGCTCGATTCCCCTTTTTCTTCCTCATATCTATCATCTCCATCATCACGCACGCTTGAACATGGAGGCAGAAGTAAGAGAAAGTACCAAGGATCCCTTTCCTCTCTTCTCTCTTTGAAAGAAACATGGAGAGAATAGGGAATGGTTCTTTCACATTGCTACCCTAGGCCCACATTTTCCAAAATTCATCTTTTATATCATGGCTGTTTTCCCAATGCAGGAACATGTAAATGATCAGCAAATAATCAAAGCACTAGAGGAACAAAAGCAAATGGAAGAAGATGATCGGATTAAAGCTCATTTTAAAGCAAAACAAACTATTGCCAAGCTAAAGAAAAAGAAAGAAGCTGAAATGCGTAGGTAGGTACAAAGCTAGAGTATAAATTGTAAATAAACTAAAAATTATACTGTAGTCATTTTCAAATCTTTCAGACTGATGATGTAACACAAACCACAGTTCTACTAAAATTTAAATTCTGACAGAGACAGTAGGGAATTCAGGAGGAAAAAGTAATTGTTTTCATATGTTCCCTAGTAATAGGTGTGAGGGAGAGCAATCTCTCCGCCCTTCTAAGTACAAAGACTTACAGAAGTGCAAAGCTGTATACCAGTGTGTTTGGAACAGTGATATTCCATACAGCCCCTGCCAAGCCTCCACTTCCTCAACAATTAAAGATAATTAAAATCCTTGATGAAAAGTATTTTTGGTCATAAACTATATTTCCATGAGTCAGATAAAGAAAAACAACTTGACTTCTCACCTAGGCATCTGTATTAAATTAATTACATCAGGTTACTGTTAATGGACAATGGTTTGTCAATTTAACATTGAGGGTGCAGCATGATGATACCATTGAACCAATCTAAGTTTCCTTCTCTTCCTATTCTGACCAATACTCCCAACATTTCTTCCCTGATGGCAAGATGCTAGGTAGACTACTCACTGAGTGATACAGCTTATTGCAAAAGAAACAGAGTGTTACAAGAATAGAAGCAACATTAATTTCTTAAATCAGCTAATTTAAAAAAATAAAACAGGAGGAACACAAGGAGATCAAAAAGTTGGGTGGGTAGGCCAGCCCATGTAGCAAAAGGAGAGATTAGAAGCAAAATTGCTGAGTTCGGTAGCAGTAATGCTTCAGGTAGACCTCATGTATTATGGTAGACCCTGGTATGTTATGGTAGCTCACATTCTTCTGCAGATTAACACAGGAAAACCAGAACAAAATCATTAGCCAATTAGTTGTACAAATGACAGAGGCACTAAAAAGAGAAGATGATCGTCTTGCTAAAGACATTGCAAAAAAAGAAGCTGAAGAAGAAAAAAAACACAAGGAGAAAGAAGAAAAAGAAAAGACAGTCATTGAAGCTATTGTCAAACACAGAGCCGCGGTGGTAAGAAACCTAGCCTGTTCTTATTCCTCTTTCTGTCATGTATACTTGTACTTCTGAATACCTCTTAGAAACACTGTAGGTTCCAGCACAGTTGTCTTCAGTTAGATGTATATGCAAGGTCCCACTTAGCAGCTGCGTCTCGTAATTGTCATCTATAGTTTCAGAACTAACTCCTTAAGAAAGGTGAAAGAAGTACATGTGATTATCTCCTCTCAAAAAATAGAGTTGGAAGGCTCTATAATTGTTAGTAATTTGTGCAAACATTTTCCAGACTCTGCACTGCTTAATCCAACTGAAGAGCCTGGCCCAGATCAAAGCTGATGGCTCTAGTGCTTCATCAGGTCTGCTGACATCTGTCCTGGGGTCCTCTTTCCCTCTCCCACTTCTGTGTTGGGCACACATCTGCTAGGGCTGCTGAAAACCCTAGGCTTGGACTCTGGCCAGCCACAATGACAATGCTTATCAGAGCACTGATACAGGGTTGTTTCTGCCAGAAGATAGTCTGCTAAGATGGACATCGTATCTCCTTGGTTAACTTTTTGTGTATTTTGCAAAATACAGATGAAGAAGAAAGCAGAAAAGGAGATAAAGGAAAAGGCAGAGGGTAAAAAAGAGTATCAGGCATTAATGGAACAGAATCGCATATACCTGGAAATGGAAAAAGCCAAGAAACAAAGACAACGTGATACAAACATGGAAGTACAGAAAATTCAGATCCAGCAAATGGTAAACAGAAGAGCTATACCTTGTCAACCCCTTCAGAAAGGAATACACACCTAAGTCAACAGCACTAGCTCCCACCTGAGAGGAAGAGAAGCAGCTTGCTGTGTTTTCTTCTTCGGGATTTTTGCCATTTTGTTTTCTCTTAAATCACATACGCTCCATATATGCTGGTGTTGGGGACCAGCCTCCTCTCTGAGCAGTTGTGCAAGTCAAGAATGGTTTGCAATGATAGATCAAATCCTGTCTTTTGCCATTACATACCACTGCTGCCCTCTTGTATCTTCTGGGCAGGTCACCAAAGAGCAGCAGCTAACGCTGCTGTTCACTATTCAATGTACTCTTTTCTTTTTTGGGGGGTGGTGGGTGGGGTATGGGGTATGGCAGAGGAGAGAAGTGGGAAAGGATGGTATTTGCCAAGTATCAACTAACATATCTGCAGATCTCCTTTAAACTTTTGCCATCTCTAAGTTTTAAGGGATAGCTATGTTGTGAAATACTAACCCTTTTAATTCCATTTTCCTCATCAGGCTGAAAAGCAGGCAAAAAAACAACAGGAAAAGCAAGTGGACTTGGACTACCGTGCTCAGGAAGAGAATATTGTGCTTTTAAAGGAGCGTGAGTTTCAGAAGTATGCAAAGCAAGTCATTGAATCAGAGTCCAAGACTACACATCATCTTTATCCTCTTCTCAAAGCATCCAAGGCTGAAAGAGGAACTGGACATGGGCCATTTTCCAGTGGAAGAGAAGGACATTGCTGGGACTCAGTTACCTTGCTGTAGCTCTACTACTGCTCAAGAAGTTAAGAACATGAAATAACATTGAGACTATCCAGCAAGGAAAAGCAGAAGCAGTTTTCATGTGGTTTAAAAAAAAAATGTATCTTTTGGAACCTTATAGGCAGAGTCGAACTGTAAATGATCTACATCAAATCTATACTATTATTCTGGAAGTCCATTTGAAAAAAAAATTATTAGGGAACCAGTTATATTCTCAAAAATCCCTAGCTTGTGTTTCATGAAAGTTAACTAAACTTGAGACAACAATGCATGATATATAACTGACAATCAGTGTAACTCATTCCAGCCAAAAGCTTACTTATTACTGTTATATTTTTATTATTCATTGTTCTAAAATAATCACTGTCCCAGGTTCTTGAGGCCTGAGATACAAATTCCCAGGTCACATGCAAAAGGTCACATTTTTCACTACTTCCAGTTAAGTATTCCCTATAGTAGGAAAAAACAAACACAAACAACCCCCCCCCCAAAAAAAACAACAAACCCCAACCAACCAAAAAAAAACAATCACCAACAAACACCCATAACTTTACAGAATCTACAGGGGAAGCAAGACCAACCCAAATACCTGTAAAAGTTAGCATAGTTATGGTACTGCAGGTTTTATAGCATTTTGCAACTACCTCTGTAAAACAAATGTCATGCTATGAATTAGTTATATGAAGACATGAATATGATTTGATCACAGCCCTTAAAAGCACACCTAGGAGGCAAACAGGTCCCAACGTAGCTGCAAATAGCTACTCAAAAAGAGCACGGCAACAAAAGACTACATAGTTAGGCAGTTCTTTCAAAAACACTAACAATTGCAGTAATAGATCATGATCTAAAATTGTTTCTCATATTCCTCAGCTGACTTACTCTCCAACACCTAAATCACATCTCACACATCTCACCCCTTAAGCTTTGTTTTTCTGCTGAAATTTTACCATCATGTTCCTGCCTTGGACATAGTTCAGCTTTCCTATAATGACTTCTCCACCAGTAAACTGAGGTCTAAACAGGGTATCCCCCTATTCTAGCATCCACTGGAAACAAAGTCCAAGAAACATGAAGCTTTGCTTTGTTGCACACAAACTTCTGTTCCAGCCACCCAACCACAATTTTCTGTTGGCCCAACTAGAAAATATAGCAAGACCTAAAAAAAACCACCCAAAACTAAAAAAAAATTATAAAAAAAAAATAAATTAGGAGAGTTTTATACAAAGGATGTTTGCCAATATCTTATTTTGGAAAATGGGTATTTTGTGTGCCTTCAGGTTTATAAGCCTAGCTTCCAATAGCAAATAGCTTTGAAGAAAGTACAGGGCTTTGAGGGAGATGTGAGGCTATGCCAGAGACAAGGTCCCTCCTGCAAACTGAGACCCAAGTGGAGCTGGTTTTACCTCCCCTGCAGTGTAAACCAGCTGGATGTGAAATGGATGTACTCCTGCCAGAGTGTAGCAGTTACCTCCTCCAGGACTCTCTTCCAGGTAGGACTGCGAAGGAACTTTTGGAAGGAGGGGGAGGACCGACCTCCCCATCCAGCTCCTAGGGCCCTCGGGGGCTGTCTCTTAAGATCAGGTACTGAAAGGCGAACCTCTAACAACGGCAACGACAGGCAGGCCTAGCGGGATGAAGGTTGTGTGTGAGAGGTGACAGCCCACAGAGCCAGGCCGAGCCAAAATGCCACACCACCAGCTGCGCAGAGCTGAGGCGAACCAGCGCGGAAGCAAACTCGCAGAGGTCAGAGCAGAAAGACAGAGGCAGAGGAGGGCGTTACAGCCTCTTACCAGGTACTGGCTGGCCACAGGGAAACGGGTATTTCACGAATCGTCTGAGAAGGAGGATGACTCCCGTACGTGTGCGGCCTGGCCGGACCAGCTGGGCTCTCCGTAGTGATCACCGCTGCTCAGACTTGCTCTGCCACTGGACCCGGAGCAGCGCTAAACCCACAGCGGCACCTTTACCATCACCTTTTCCAGCCTAGACAGGCTGTGGCTGGCCGAGCCTCCCTGCTTAAGAGACCAGGCGAGGCTGGGCGGAGCGCTGTGCGGAGCCGCAGCACACGGTGACACCGACGCTGGGCATTGCGTGTTGCTTCCGACCGAGCTCAGCGGTGCCACGACCCTTGTTCCTTCTGTGGCGGTGGAAGAAAGAGCCCCGACTTCCTGGGACAGCTGGGCTATCACCGTCTCTCTCTCAGCAGACTTTGCATCTTTCCGGAGAGGCTCCCGCTGGGAGCGGGCCCGGCCCGGCCCGGCCCGGTCCGCGGCGGAGAGAGGCCAGAGATACACGATGAGGGGCCGGACGCCGTCCGCCAGCCGGCAGAGCCGTGGCCCAGGAGCAGTGGTGCAGTGAGTCCAGCGGGGTCTGCCCGGTGAAGAAGAGCGGGTTAAAAATCTTCCCGTAGCGGCTCTGTGATGCCAGGACCCGCCCGCAGTGCCGGTGTGGTGGCACGCCGGGCACAAGGTGGTTATTTGGGGCTAACCCAGTCGGGGTGACCCCGCTCTAGCGGAACAGGCTTCTTCCGGCAGTGGCAGCACGCCCGCGCGTTACTGTGCCCGGGGCTCCATGAGACACTTTTAAACCGTTGTTTCTCATCATCGCTTGCTCTGTGGTCGGTCTGAAAACCTGTCACCTCTCCTCACTCTCTGGTTGCTCTATAACTCTGTTCTCCAGCTTCAGAAACGTCTCTTGCTGCCAGTGGATATGTCTGTCCTAATAAATTAACTAAGATGGTATGTATTCTGGCAATGAGCAAATGATTTGTCTCCCTAAGGCAAAACTCTACTATTGCTACTTCCCCAGAATCACTCACATATCCAACTAGAACAGGGTGATGACCATGGCCATGTCTTCCTCAGTACCATGGCACTGGTTGGAAGAGAGCTAGCTGGCAAAGGCCCAGGTCTTACAGTGAGTAGGCTAAATTGAACAGGCTAATCAAATTAAAGCTAATATTCAGTTCTATATGCTGGTCGTGTTTGCTTTTTCTAGTACAGGCTTAACCAGCACCCTTGCACTAGGACTGAGCTTTGACCAAAAGAAACATTTTGAACACTGCAAGTCTGTTTTTGATTGCTGCTTTATAACCTCTTTTGAGTTTACAGAGTCTTTCTGCACATCAGCATGGACACCTAAATGATTCAAATCTGCCCTCTAATGTGTTAAACTAGTATCTAGAAAGCAGTTTTAAAGCACAGTTGTTCATAGCTGGTTGATACTGTCTTGCATAAACCAGCACAGCATTTTCTTTTTCTATGGGTTTTCTGATCTCCAGCATATTATCCAGAGAAATGCACAACTCTGTTAGATTCTGATGGGCTTCAACAAGAGAACTGCAGGTCCAGTAAAATTCAACAAACCTCTCTTTTAATGTAATTGCTCCCCTCAAATGAGTAGCACCTGATCTAACACCTTTTCTAAAGGAAAAAGCAGGTAAAGGTTAGAATAAGCAAGCAATAGTTACTGAGCAGACCAGAAATGGGATCAAAGACTGAGACTACTATCATGTGGGAAATAAAAAGCAACTGGTAGAGTGGCACAGTGGACAAGGGAGAAATTGGACTATCTTTGGTAAAGCTTAGTATTACATTACTGCTGTAGGACATGTATTTCTGTATTAGTTTGAATTACAACATAATGGCACATATAAATTGTACAGTAGTTGCTGATTATACAGCCAGACTTAAACTCAATTTCTTTTTCCTTAGATACTGCCATAGTTGTTTGATGTATTTCTAAGGAAAAAGAAGCTATCCACTGTCTCCTTACAAGTTTTATGTGCCTGCTGAACCTATCCGTGTCTAACAGCCGAAGCTAACTCTGGAGCAAGTTGCAAGTAAAGCTATTTGCTGATACTTGCCTGTACTCAGCTTGAGCTCAGGAAACAAGTACCATAGGTACAGCCATAGCTTGCAACTGTACCTATTCCAAGGAAGTCAAGAGGTACCAACAAAAGGTAAACTATCAATTCAACTGTGCTGGTATTGCTGGGCTTCTAAGCTTAATTCAAACCTTATGTTTCAGCTTAAAAAAAATCTGAGCAAATAAGATTGCATAAGCCTTTTAAAAACATGCTGTAACTGTAAGCTCAATGTTGAGTGTACCTTTTATTTGTGATGGTTTTCTTCCTACTTTTATTTGGGATCACAGGCACAGTCTGAGAATCACTTGGGGTCTTCCGTGGCCCCTGGTGTGATAACTGTGCTGATAGCAGAGGGAGCATTAAACTCATTGCCCACGGTAAAGTGTGGGGAGCGATACCCACGTTCCTATAATCCTTGTATGGGTAGGATGTGCTCATTAGCCTTCTGGCAGCCATCCTAGGAGAAGGACAACTCTGATTCCAAACCTCGGCAGATGGAGCTCGTTTAGCCCTGTAAGGTCTTCCATCTAAGAGAAGGACACTCTAATAGAACCTCCGTCCTAAGGACTTCACTGCCAGCATCCAAGCTTGCTAGGCCCTGGCAGATGAACCTTAGGACTAAAGGGTGGGTCCAGCTCTGCACATGCTGTGTCTCACCTAAAAAAAAAATCCATTGTGCAGGCTCGAGGGTGCTATCTGCTATCCTCTTTTTATCAGCGCGCTTGGAAAAGGCGCTGATGAGGAGCGTGGGTGGAGCCCTCCCTGGATCTTCGTTCACGAAGCCTAGCCATACAATACAATACAATTTTGGAGAATGCAATAGAAGATGAGTACTGTCTTGAGAGAGTTGTGGCACTGCCTGAGTCTTTAATCATCTATGGGAAAGAGATGTCTGAGGCAAAACTGTGTATCTAGCACTCAAGTTTCTAAACCAACTGTAAGGAATGGGAGAAGTACTTTCCTGTTTTTTTTCCTAAGCAGTCAGCTGCCAGCAGAGCCAGGTTGCCAGGCTGGGATACTGGTGTAGGTCACTTTTTGATAAAAACTTGTTCTTTCACTCAACTCAAAGCTGACTGTATGCTGTCCTACCAACACATTTAAATTTGCATTATCTGACAGGTAGTTCTTCTGTAACTAGTGAAAACTGTTCTGCTTTGCACACACACACACACACGCACACCCCTGTTGTAGTTGTGTAAGTACCAGATCAAAATTTGCAACTAGCAAAAATAGTAGTCATAAGACACTAGATCAGCTTCATTACATGGCTGCATTTTTATATATGTTACAATAGACAGTGACTAGACTGTCATTTGTCATTCTGTAGTAAAAACTCTAATTCCATCTATAACTCAACACTATCATCCAATTTAACACGGAATAAAAGTCTTCAGTATAATGTGCAGATCTTCGTTTACCTGAAGAGATAGTGTCCTGACATCAAATCATCATACCGTCTAAATCTGCACAAACAGTACTACCATTTTAAAAGGCTGCAGAAGTTTTACACACAGAGGTTGCACCATGACTTAGAAGTATTACCCTAAATACAGAAGCAGCTAAGCAATACTGCAAGAAGCACACATGGCAGACATATGGAATACACTAACAATTATGCAAAAAAAGCATTTATTTTTGAGAAGTACTTTAATACACAAGTTGTACATTTCATATCAAGTGCTCATTTTCCCAGCTGACAACTGGATCATCTTCCCTGTCGGGAACTATGAATTACAAAATGTCTAAAAGACTGAGGTTTCCAAATACTCTAAATACAACATGCACAATACTGCCTGTATAATTAACCACAATTCTTTCAACCAGTGAAGGAAACCAGTTATCAGCTAGTTCTTCTTACCACTGATCATAAATTAATAGGGCTAACTTCTTTCCAAACCTTCCAACCATTCATTAGCAGTTATGGCTAAAGCTACACACTGACTACTTTTTCTATACAGTTATAGGCATATGTACAGGGTATGCAAAAATGTCCAACTTCCTGCCAAAAATAGAAAGTTTCCTCAAGTGCTTTGCATGTTGCAAAATTTCAATTCAAAGTCAGGGTGCTACATTAGTTGAGCTTATTTAGTCCCTTTAATATTAGTGATATAACTTTTATGAATACAAATATAAATTTAAAACCTATCATATGCAGAGTTAGCAGTTTAAGGTCTGTCCTCTGAACTTACTCATGTTAACTGTCCTGTTAGTTTCATTTGAACAATGACTTTATGATTAACGAAAGACACTTTTACCTTTATGCAGATTTACTATCTATACTCACCACTTCTATTATATTTTATTACAACTATTCCTTTTGTGAAATTTCATACTACATTAGAAAGCATTTTGGTGTGATAGCTTTTTTTCTTTAAGTAAAAGCAGGTGAGTATTACTTTAGGCTTTTACCCAACACCAGTTTTGTTAGGATGGTGTCCCTCACAACAAGATTGTTCAAGGGTAAGAAATAAGAATTAAACTAAAAGTATTTATGTAGCAAAATGGAAAGTTTTATGCTAGGCAACTGCAGAATTGTACCAAATTCAAATTTTGCAAAATGCAGAGTTCACAGACTGTTCGATATGCATTTTCTTGAATAACTTAATTAAATACTGCATTAGGAAAATTACTGTTTTCAGCAAAAGAAGGAAAGTGCAAATAACAGTTCTTCAGATCTCTATCACATTGACTGTAGATGTGTGAAAATTAATTTTGTCATTGGTATCCTCCAGGTTAAGTTGACCAAAATAACCCCCAAATTAACTCATGGCTGCTGCTAAAATACTACTGCCTTTTCTTACAGAGTTGTTCTACAAGAATTGGTGAGAGATAATACATAGATGGTTTAAGAGAACTGTTTGATAGAACATAGTTTGTTCATCTCTAGGTTTTAGAAACCTAGAGATTTAAGGAAAGTCCTAAAAACAGAGATACACATTTTTGTCAATCAGAAAAGCAACAACTCTACTATGCCCCTAGAAAGTGTGTCCAAAAATACATTATTTGCTTCAATAAATCAACAGTTCCAGGAAAGGTGGCTAAAGGACTGCTTCTTTTATGTTTACATTAATCTAAAATCCACTTGCCAGATTGATACTATTACAAATTAGACATTTGTTAGGGGATCACTGCAAATTCTTCAGGGCATATGACAGAGACCACTGCAAGAGAAGTCTGTAGTGTGGGATTTTCAGTGTGAGAAGTTTCAGGTTAAAATTTTGACAACCAGATAGAACAAAGGGTTAAAAATGTAACCATAGGTTTTTCTTTTCTTAAAAAATCCTCTCAAATAAACAAATAAAACAGACAGAAACACAGAAACAACTGAAATACTATGGCTGTGTCAAAGAATTAGCAGACAGTAACACATCTTTTACAGGCTAAAGTATCTACACAACTGTACAATATATCCACCCACCCTCAGTAAGAATTTGTGCTTCCCAGTTGATAGCAGTACCCAGAAAACCCAAATCAAATAGTCTTTTTCTGATCAAGTTTGGAAAGCTACCGCCAATGCTAAATTCAAAATTCCATGTCTACAAAAGCTTTATGCTATTAGTAAAATGTCAGTATCTACTGTCAATACAACAAAGAATATATGTCTAACCTTTGGAAATTATTTCAAACTTCTATGCTTACAAAGTTAGTCCAGTACTCCCTACCTTCATTTTACCTTGAGTTTTGAGGATCACAGATTCTCTGGAGTAAGGCCACTTCTGAAGTACTGACAGAAAAAGCTGTCCTCTAAATGCACTACTTTTTTCCCCATTTGCAAGGAAGGACCATGAATGTTATTTTGAATTCCTCTGGTACACATACGTATTGGTTTCAAATATGCTTCCAGTTCAGTTCTCTAAGCCAGAAGTCAACGTCCTGTGACACAGCTGCCAAAGATGGCACTGAGCTACACTGTGACTACAGCACAAGGCAGTTACCCTGAGGCTGGGAACGGGAAAGCTCTGCCATTGGTGGAAGAAATGGTATCTGGACAGCAAGAGCAGTAGTCGGTGGCTCACAAGGCAGCAAGAGCTCACTGGTGCTTGGGGACATCTTGCTTTCCATGAGACTGCGCTTCAGTCCCAATGAATTTCTCAGCATTCTAAAGTTCCAGTTTGATAAATAAATGCACAAATGTGGTAAATCCTCCCTTGTACAAGACTGCAGTTGTGTTTCAGTTTAAACAAAGTGATCAGCACTAAAACAATTTACCAACAAATACAATACAGGCAATGCATAAACTCATCAAGAGATGAAGTGTATCTCACCATGTGCAATTAAAAGTAACCAACTTCTTACAAAGTATATTAAACCCAAGAAAATTAGCTTTGTGCCACAAATTCACATTAATTTTTAACATGCTATGAAGGAATTATAGTTATTTAATTTGTACAAGTAATTTTCTGAACTGTAACCAAACCGTATGAAAGGGTATACAAGTCCATCTTTTGAAATGACTAGTTACACACAACTGCAGACCACAATGATATATCACCTCCATTCTGAGATTTTAAATTACAGACTCCATAACATTTTTTAACAATTCCTAAAGATTACCTTATTTTTAACTGCTTGCGTTTCCCTCCCCCTCTTCTACACCAGAGTCAAAATAGTAGAGGTTTTTTTTTTTTATTTGTTCACAGGCTTATACGAGCTTCAGTAATATTGGCAAGAATATTCTCAGTAGTGCAAACATACTTTTTCAGCAATAGTTTGCTTATGTGTCAGCTCCATGAAAAATAATGAAAGGACACTGCAGTTTTCACATGAGACTGACACATATGGCATGCATAGCACAGTATAAATGCACTGAGGAAGCCTTTGTCCAAACTGCCATACAACTCTCTTAAGCCTAACTTCCTAGCTTTTTTCATACTACAGTCCTCAAAATAGGACTACAACTTCTCCCAAGTCACACAGAGTTCAGAGTGGCTTCACACAGAACAGGTCCACTATATAGGTTTTCAGTTTACTTCTACAAGCTTTCTTAAACAGCTGTATCATCCACCCACAATGGCTTGGGAAACACTTTTACACATTTTGCATAAAATGACCATTGCAATACAAATTCCATAGTAAAACGGTAGCAGGGGGAGGGGAAGAGGGGAAGGAAAGTTGATAGCTAAGGCAGCTCCACAAACTATTGTGCTAAAAAGCACTACCAGCTTCTCATTTTCTCCCCTTAAAAAGGTTGCTTCTGTTGTTCACAATCCTGTATTTTGCTTTCAAGACAGAACTATTTTCCTTTAGAATAACAACTGTCTGAATCAAAATGTCAAGCCAAGATTCACCAATTCTGCTAACCTGCTGTAGGCACACACTGATCAAAAAGTGAGTTATAGCAAGAACGTTAACAAATTCGTAACAAAAACCAAGTTTTATCATATACTCAAAGATCTGGCAAAAAATAAACTATTCAAGCATTCTTTCGCTTTGACACAGCTTTACGTTAATGCTTGTCACTTCTCTTCAGGGATTTCAAGATTTGCCACCCTTTGGTGTGAGTAATTCAAAGGACTGAAAGAAGTATTGGGTTTTGTACCAAATCTCTCCTCCTCTCAGCCCACTATATCAAGTTACCACATACCAGCTGCTCTTTGTTGTCTGCACATATGTGGTCACTCCTGCAGCAACACAAGTCAACCTCCTCTTTCATGTGTGCTGGTGAGAAACAGGGGCGGGTCCTAGAGGCAGGAGAGGAAAGCAGATAAGGGAGGGAATTGGTTTGAGGAAGACAAACAGGTAGTAGAGAATGAGAAGAAATTCACAGTACAGTCTTTAGAATGAGGGGATGCAAGGAAGAAAGCGAATTTTATTTTTTTTTTAAAATTAAGAGCCTGTCTTAAAACATTACTTGAAAGTCTGCTTCAGCTACCCCAGAAACCAGTACTGGAAAACTGCCGTTGTTTTCTCATAGACTGCTAAGAAGCAGCAAGAGTAGAAAGGATTTCCTGGTTCCTTATTCTGACACCCACTGTGAATTCTGGTTTCATGTCTGCTCATCCCTTAATTAACAACTGAGGCATGGTAGTCTGAAACATCCAAGCTGAACTTTCTGCAGTAGACAAACATGAAAGCATGGAACAGAAAAATGAGGTTAAAGGGAAAAAAACTGCACTGATGAGCACTTCAAAATAAATTTTCTAGGACAAAGAAATAACTCCCATACACAGATGACTGCCTTACAGCATGAATGAATTCTACTGTTTGCAGTGACAGAAGTACAAACAGTGAAGATTTCCTTAAATTAATTCATTTTGTGATTACAAAAGAATTGAACAATTTTTCTTTTTAAATCCTAAGAAAATTAACTTATACCTACTGAAATATAGATGCAGCAACACTGAAGTGATGGACACTTTGCAGCATTCTCTTAGTTTTAAGATGACATGTATTAGTGTACTTGTAGCTTTCTTCACACATTAAACAAACTCCTTCGCACACAGCCACTGCTTGCACTAAACTAAGATCATCAGATAAAAAAATAAATGCAGCCTAGGAGTTACCTTTCTAGCTGCCAACACACAAGGATACATAAACCAATGAAATATTTAAAACACAGCACACTGTATTACACATATAATTCATTTTTCATTTCAAGTTTATTAAAACTTTAGCAGTACAAATGATCCAGGTTTTTTTAGATTATCAAAAGACCAAACTGAAGTCCACATCTTAAAAAAAGGTGTTCCCCAAAATGTCTCTAAAACTTTGAGACAATGGAAACATTAAGTCCACAAACTCATCCATGCCTGTCGTCATC
The DNA here is from genome assembly GCA_013396975.1 of Bucco capensis. NCBI lineage: Eukaryota > Metazoa > Chordata > Aves > Piciformes > Bucconidae > Bucco > Bucco capensis. The sequence goes on along the minus strand of VWZO01008919.1, from coordinate 52,019 downwards.
TGTTCCAGGACTTGTTTCATTATCAGACTTTTTATCCTTACTAGGAGCATGATCTCTTTCCTGACTCTTTGATTTTTGGTTTATTTCTTTTTCTGCTGATGATGTGGTCTTTTCCTTTTCTTTACTGTTGCGCAAATACGATTTTTTGGATTCTCTCTCTTTACTACTTGGTCTCTTTTTTGAGTCTGGGCTTCTATCCTGATCTCTACTAGGCTTCTTATCTTTACTGGATTCAGGACTGCTACTTTCACGGCTTTTTGAACGCCTCTTCCTTTGGCTTTCAGTATCATTCTTCTTATACGAGCTTCTACTTTCTCTATTTGAGTACCTCTCTCTGTTTCTACTTTGACTTTCCTCCCTCTCTGAGCTCCTTGATTCTCTCCTCCTTCTATTTTCTCTTCCTCTGTATTTATCTGGTGTACCTCTCCTTTCTCTGCTTCTTGATCTTCCTCTTCTTCTTGTTTCCCTATTTCTGTCTCTGTCTCTATTCCTTGAGTAGTCTTTACTTCTACTGCGATCTCTGTCTCTGCTTCTTGACCTTCCTCTCCTACCCCTATCTCGGCTTTTGCTTCGATCCCTTGTTCTGCTACTGGAACTATGTTTTCCTCTAGCATGCTCACACTCTTTGCTTCTTGACTTACGTTTCTCTCTGTCTTTACTCTTCCTGTGGTCTTGTTCATTACTTCTTGAGCTTGCCCTTTTACTTCTATCTTTGCTCCTGCTTCTTTCTTTATCTCTCCCTCTAGAATCATAGCACTTTTCTTTTTCTCTACCTTTCTCATGATCTCTCTCTTTGCTTCTTGATCTTACTCTCTTTTCATCATGTCTACTGTGCTTAGAGTCTGTTTCTTTGCTTTTTGATTTTTCTCTGCTTTTACTATGGCTTCTAGATTTAGCTCTTCTCTTGGCTTTGCTTTTGTTATGCTTGTCATCTCTTTCTGAATTCTTTCTTGTCTCCCGGTCTTTACTGCTGGATTTGTGATCTTTTTTCTTCTCTTTTTCCTCTCTTGTGCTTGGACTTTCAGAAACTTGTCTGTGGTCTGATATTTTTCTCTCTTTTCCTCTTCCTGGGCTTTTTTGATTATCTTTCTTGTTTTCATTTATTTCACTCCTTGGAGAGAGAAAGATAAGATTTAAAAAAATATTTTTAATCCCCTCCATTCCAGAAAATTAAATCAGAAGTGAGACAGCTTCACAACTGAAACTTAAATCACATTATCTATATTACTAACTTATGTATTTTACAGTAGCATTATTAAAATCAAGAGACACAGTCAAGAAAAAGCACCCTGCTTTTTTGAAAGTAACTGTAATTGAAAATCAAAGACAGCAGGTATTACTTTTAATATATAAAAAATTTGAATGCATATACTCAGGAATGAAATAATCTTACTTGTCCCCTTTTATCCATCTTTCTCCACTAGACACTCTCATTCTTTGAGCTCTCTGCATTTCTTGCCTCCAATGTGGAGGAGTTTCACTGCGTCGGAATCTATCTCTTGACCTGGATCTAGAAGGTGTCCGGTAACGCTTGAAGGGGAAAAGAGAAAATTTGGTGTAAGTCTGAGTTTCCCGTGCTCTGATGGATAAGCAACATTTTCATCCCTGGCAGTTGATTCTACACAGAATCAACATAAGACTTCACATGTATATATACCAAGTTAACACTGACAACTTATTAACTTACTGAAGATATATCTGATGTTCAGCTAAAGCAACAATACAAAATGTCTGATCAAGTAACTATTTTTAAGGTAATTTCTATTTTTCTGTTTTGTACTCTGCTGAGAGCTCTTCTCCTGTTGCTTTTAATTAGCACAAATGCAACTCACTTTACTAACAAAATTCTTCTTAGCTATAACAAGCAATACAAAACCAAAAGTTTTTACTAAAGGTATAGAGACTTCTGTTACTAAAAACATTTGCTACAAGTAGTGCATAGCATATGGCTTCACGAAAAAATCAGAAGAACCAACCTGCCAAAAAGCGGACAAGTCTTCCCCACATTTCTGGCACTAATGTTGTGCTGGTTCTGCTGTTCACTAAAATCCTTTTTTCACAGACTACAATAACACAAAGAAAACTGCTTTTTTTCTTCTCTCCCTCTCTCCTTCAAATAATCTCAGTATGCAAAGAGGAAATTAATTTAATTTTCCTCATTGCCTTCCTACAAGACTCAATCCCCAAGTCAATTACGATACACCATATATCCTGCCTTCCCCACTCTGCCCAGTTTTATTTTGTATCAACCATCCTAATGAAAATGGTTAGTAACACCAGCATTAAGACTGTGCTACCACCTTGTTTTGGGGAACAGATTGTAAACATTTACCCTTGGTCCTCTTCCTTTTATTTTCCTTCCAGATCTGGTCACTAACAGCCTCCTCTGGTATGTCGTCTGTGAGTTCGATAGATTACTAAAAATAATTTTAAAAAAGTTGTATTTTTTATAACATCACAAAAAAAAAAAAAAGGAAAGTCAAAATAAAACCCATTTTAAAGCCCCTTCAGACATTAAATTAAATGGAAAAAATATTTTTTTATTAGCAATGCAGACAGTAACAGTCACACGGTAAAAACTTCAGATTTGTGACTACAAAATATTTTACAAGATTTTCAGTTTTTTCCACTTTTGAAAGAAAAATAAATTACAGATTCAGACTGGACAGCTGCAATAAATTCTAAACAAAACTGCAATGCATTTTACTTTCTTTTTCTTCAATCAGTCATTTAACATTTTTCATTCACTAAAACCATTTTCAAAGACAGCCTTTGTTCTAGGACAGAGACAACAGTTGCCAATAACAAAAAAAATAATCCATTTCCATCCAGCAGTGCTCATGACATGGAACTGTTTAACAGGGAAAGGACTCACTTAACAGTAGAGTCCTAAACCCGTAATGTGACCATACCACTGTCAGCATGTAGTAAGACTGAAAACCGATACATTACCTTTCTCTTTCCTCTCTGCTTTTCCTCTCTTTTTCTTTATCATCTGCTTTAGGAGGACTTTTCCTCATCAGGAACCGGTTTTCAGGTACAGGAGGAATTTCTTCAGGACGGACGGTAGACAATGTCTGTGCTTCAGGGTTTTCATCTTCACTTTCACTGGATGAGCTTTATTTTTGAATTAAAAAAAAATTATACTCACAAGTGAGTCATTTAGATGAGGAAACACCTTTCGATATATTTAAATAATTCAGAAATTCCCTTAATTCAATACACAATACCACAAGAAATTCAGAAGCAACTTCTTTTCCGTATGGTATCTTTGCTCCAAAATGTACAACTGAAGTAGATTTCTGACTAGCATTTTTTATCTACAGATTTTAATGGTGCAACACTGACCATACATTTCTATTGAGATATCTGTTGGATTGGTTTTTTTTAATTCACTTTGTTTTTAGAAAACACTATCAGGAAAGTCAAATTCTGATTTTACACTAGCATATATAAGTGGCTCCAAATTATTGTAATTCCAAGCAGCTGGCATAAACAAACTTGTGTGAAATGGGCTTAGTCCTACAGAAACAATGTTTAGGCATCACTGCACTAAATGAGTATTTCTTACATTTTACTGCTAGCTTAGAAAAATATGACTTGCACTGACACTACTTGTATCTCCCATTGCTCTGCAAGCAAAACTATTAAATTAGAAATAATGTCTTCAAAAGCAAGAGTCCCTTCTGAGTTCTATTATCCTCCAGTAAAACTGCACGACTTTTGACATACCAGGCAGAAGTAACATTAAGTATGTTCATTTCATTAGTTTTTAGTGTAGTTTTGCCTACTACATTCTTGTAAGTTCCACTGCATACGACTTAAATGGAATTGTACAGAAGTGCAACTCTTCAAGCTATATATACCTAAGTCTTAGTCCATTCCTTCACTTCTTTACAAGCTGCAGCAGGTATGCACACGGACACTGTCGTCTACCACCATATCAGAAAAATTTAAGCTTGTATATGGAAACTGACTGTCTCTCTAACTTCACAATATCCACTTCATGAGTTACAGAATACTATTCTGTAGTAATGGGACAAGAAAACGGCACTGTATGGCCTGCATGAAACAAACAAACAAAAAATCCTCAAAACTGACCTCTTCTTGCTTTTCTTTCTCTTGTTCTTTTCCTTCTTATATTTCTTGGAGTTCTTCTTGTGTTTCTTTTTTCGTTTTTTAGATTTCTCTTCTGAAGCACTCTCAGAATCTGATGATGAATCAGATGAGGATTCTGAATCACTTGAACTTTCAGAGTCACTGGATGAGGAAGACGACTTCTGCCTTTTCTTTTCTTCTTTCTTAGCTTTAAGTCAGATCAGTAAAGACATATTTCAGTATCAAACACTTTGAAATAAATCTTAGAAAAATCAACCTATCTAGTATCTGTCTGAGCTTCTTGCAATTGTGTCATGAGACTACTTCATCAAAATACTTAAGAACAAACTGAAAGCTTGGAGAAAGCACTGCTTCTCCCAAGTACAATAAAGGATACGTCTAGAAATATATAAGAAATTTCCGATATTTTGTATTTACAAAGCTCTAAAGTATCAAACTTATATTGTCGAGAACTTGTAGAACCATGTAAATTCTCAGATTATGTTTTATACAATCTAAGCTATATATAAAGAATGATATAAAATTTATTTAGAAAGTGCTTGTGAAAAAAATTCTTTTGATTCAGGTTTAACCTCATTTCAGATAAAATCTACGTAAATCAAAAAGATGTTCTGAAACAGAAAGTAAGTGGTACAGACTAAACTGATTACTCACTTAATTTAGCTTAGAGGGAAGATTCAAATAACCAAACTTCCTGCTAAGTGAAACCATGCTCAGAGAACAGTCCTAATTCTCCAGCTCATCACCTGTTGTTTGGGGGGTTTTGTTTGTGACTTTTCTGGTTTTTACAGAAAGACACAAATAACTTATTAACCATCTGGTATGAAAAGCAACACTGCTAAAGAGCAGAATAGTCCTTAATTACCTATTTCACCATTTCTTGTGTGGCTGCTAGAGCTGCAGATCAGCTACTTACTGGCAATCTGATGTTAGTCTGACAGGAAATAATCCAATAATAGACACACCTTTTTATGCTCTGATCTACTTACACTATTAGAAGTGATTTAAGTATTACTTTAGAGTCATACTAATTTGGAAAAAAAGATTACAATAAAAACTGTATGATAAAAATTTCACTGAAGGAACTTTCAGGCTCCTGAGATATGACCCTTCAGATAAACCAGTTAAATGGTATGAATACTCTTCAAATGTGTTGTGAAATTCCTATCAGGCTATTGTCCAGAAAATTAAAAGCTCTCTCCAGAAAATCCAGAGAAGCAGACTGGTTGCCTTCAGACTGCTTTAGGTGACTTTTCTAATTAGTATCAAATATTATTTTATTTTGCCATTGCAAATTGCCAAAATAGCCCATCATTCACTACAAAACTACAGTCACAGACAGAAGAAACAGAACCTTCACCATTAAATTCAAGAAGAACATACAAAAAAATAAATACTGATGTCCAAACAGTTTGTTTTCTTGTCACAGCAAACAATTCATATTTTTTTGTCCTTGCTCTATAGAAAGTCCTCTTGGGCATTACAATAACTGAAGTATAAGAAGACAAAAGATTTCAAGAACTTCAAAGAATGACAGATTATTAACCAGATCTTTATGAACAGCCTTGATTTTGGACGTATGGATGGGAAAAAAAATTCCACTGCAGAATTTCCTGATAGCAATTTCCAGATGTCCAGAAAAAGCATTAAAGTAGCAGCAGAACCAAATACCAAAAAGTATCTATTTTCAACTTCTAGTGTGCAGTTATTTGGAAAATGGATTCTTTTACCTCTATATAAACATATCAGACATCTGAAGGAAAAAAAAATGTTACTCATGTAGAGAACTCGAGGAAGACGAAACACTTCTATGAAGACTGGATCTGGTAACTGCCTTTCTGAAAACACAAGTAGCTATTTAATGGTACAGTGTATCATTTTTTGGAACGATTAGTATTAAGATTCTCCAGCTGCTTAGCAGGTATTTAGTTGCCTGGCTCTTGAGTGTTAGCAGTAGGTCTCTATAACTGCAATTAAGAGAACTCAATATCAAAATTCTCAAATTCAACACAAACTTGATCTCATTTTTGGAAAACTGCATGACGGGAGGTAAAGAGTTTTACAAGGATGATCAAAACCAGTAAAACTTAGAAAAAATTCCTGGCTAAACTGCTCAGAGAAGAGAGAAAAAAAAAAAGAGTCTTAGGGGTAATGAGTCGTAGTATAATACTTATGTATGCATTATTTGTAATAATAAGCTAGTAAATCCTACCAACTTAACTTTTCACAGGAAAAAGAAAAATCTCATTGGGGCTAGAATGATAAAAATCAGTGAGGATAGATCCATAGTTTTCCAAAACACATTTCTAGCTGCACTTCAGACAGCTTCTTTATGACATGGGATGTGCTGATGTGTTCCCTCCTGCATCTAAGTGTATTAAAAACTGTCTGTGACAGTTTCATCTCCATTCTTGTAACAAGTTTGTTACATTTACTACTGGAAACTGAGTGACAAAAATAGAGGTAAATTAGTGAGCAACTACCTGAAAAAACAATGTGGCTCTTAACATGCCACAGATGACATCAGTGACGCATGTATTTAGGAAATTATGAGGCAGATAGGGAGTAAACCAACAGAAAAAAATGAAATAAAAATCAAATCCAAAAACATCCAACCAATCAAACCCCAAACAACCAAAAAGTTCAGAACTGTTTGCACAGCAAAGACAGAATATCTGGTGACATCTATCTCTGTCTAACAGCAAATGCTGTTTTGAATACTGAACCAACCTGGTGCTGGCAATTACAGATCACAGCAACAAATTAAACCAATCCTGCTGAATGAAGGTCAGCGAGAAAGAAACAGACTTCTATTTACAGTCCATCTGCTCCAGTTCATTAACTTCAGATTCAGGTTTCAACTTATGACAACATCCAAAATAGATATTATCACTTCCTACTCCATTCACTGTGACCTATTATATTTGCCAGACTTCAAGAATTACATTATCACACTGCATGGCACAGTCAAGTACTCTCCACATCTCAGCTTGTTACAGACTGTAGCAAGTCTTAGGTCAGCCCCACAATATCAGACTCCTGGACCTGAAGGAATTCCCTGGACAGAAAGCAATTGGACACACATGATATCTCATCTTGTAAGTCACAGCAGTGACAATCAAATAGTTGCCTTGATATCAAGTCCAATAACCTGTATTGGACTACGGCAGTTTCCAAAACAAGGGTGCCTTTATCACAAGATGTTTATACAGGTATTTTCCCTGATAATTTTTTTCAAGTGTTTAATCATGCTGCTGTTCAGAGTATGAGGTCTTTCTCCCCGCCCCCCCCTTTTGCATATGTCTTGCTTCAATTATTTGCCATGGGTTCCTATTATGTCTTTCACTCCTTGATTAAGGACCCACTGTTTCTTACATCAGAAATTATACACCGTAATCAAGTCCTCAGACATATGCATTAGCAAATACTACCATACTTGAGTCTTGTTGATCAGATGACACTGTTACTGTGAGGAGTCCGGTATTACAAATGTGTCTGGACATAGATGTTTTTGTAGACAAGCAGCCTACCACACAACCGCAAGAGCAGAGGAAGGGAGCGGGGCACCATCTCCAACTTGACTATGAACAGTTTCAGCTAAAACAAAAATAGTTTATACCTAGTCACCAGTTCACTAAGGGGAAAAAACCAAACAACAAAACACCAAAACCACAAACCTAGAACAGAGAAGCTCGTAACAACCAGCCTGTGTAAAGAGGGCTAACAATGATGCATAACAAGCTTGAAGAAGAAATGAATACTCTAGGATTGAACAGGTAAGAAAGAGGAAAGGGGGAGATACACGAATCATAAGTCCAGGTAAGATGCGACTTAGAATCACCACTTCCTAAGACTACTCCTATTCCATAGATATTGCATGATTCCTAAATGTGTAACTTTGTATCAGTGTTTGATAATTTGTTCTAATACTTAAAAAAAAGACATTGTACTGACAGAATGGCCTAATTACACTATTTTTCACTGATGAATTATGAATGCAGACATAATCTGCCTTAATTGCAGAAGGCACACTTCTAGGAGCTGTGATAACCACAGGGACATCTATAGCATCAACAAAGATCGAGCACTGCTCTTTGCAGAATCTCCAAGTAATACACTTTTCAAATATTCATTACAGGCTCCTGGTTAGAACTGTCAAATGCACAAAGTTGTTTAATTTATCTGGTTTTGAATCAGAATGTCAGTGTCTTACATTCTTAAAAACATCCCAGATGTATCTTTGATTAACCAAAGTAATTATCTCAAACAATGCAACCAGGCTTGTTTGACTAGATCTCGTTCTGCAAAACTTTGCCAATTGGTATCAAACTCCCAATTGTCTTTAATAAAATTAATAATATGTTCCTTGTTCCACAGTTTTTCTTGAGAAATGTATTAGTCTAGCTAGTCCATAATGACCTTTCTAAATAGTGGCTTCATACTTAAGCTTTCTTCCCCTCTCCAACATTTTCTAAAAACAGTACCACTTGGCCAGAGATCTAGAGATTATTTTCAAATAACTTATCTTTTCTTGTTCACTTTGATTAACACCTCCAATGTTAAGGAATAAAAAGAAAAAAAAACACCAAAGCACAAACAAAACTCAAAAAAATGGAAGGACAAACATTCTACTTGTCTAGGTTCCTTCCCTCAGGGCTCTGTCTTGGGACGGGTGCTCTTCAATGTCTTTATAAATGACCTAGACAGGGGTATCAAGTGCACCCTCAGCAAGTCTGCAGATGACACAGAGCTGAGTGGTGCAGTTGATACGTCAGAAGGGCAGGATGCCATCCAGAGGGACCTGGACAAACTTGAAAAGTGGGCCCATGAGAATCAAATGAAGTTTAATAACTCCAAGTGTAAGGTCCTGCATCTGGGTAGGGGCAATCCTACATATCAGTACAGTCTGGGAGAGGAACCCATGTTCCTATAATCCTTGTATGGGTAGGATGTGCTCATTAGCCTTCTGGCAGTCATCCTAGGAGAAGGACAACTTTGATTCCAAACCCGGGCAGATGNGGACAACTTTGATTCCAAACCCAGGCAGATGGAGCTCGTTTAGCCCTGGAAGGCCTTCCATCTAAGAGAAGGACACTCTAATAAAACCTATGTCCTAAGGACCTCACTGCCAGCGTCAGCAAGCTTGCTAGGCCCTGGCAGATGAACCTTAGGACTAAAGGGTGGGTCCAGCTCTGCACATGCTGTGTCTCACCTAAAAAAAAATCCATTGCACAGGCTCGAGGGTGCTATCCGCTAGCCTCTTTTTTATCAGCACACTTGTAAAAAGCCCTGATGTAGAGCGTGGATGGAGCCCTCCCTGGATCTTTGTTCGCGAAGCCTAGCCATACAATCTCACCCACTAGTTTCACCCGTTCTGTATCTGTATAGTTTTATTTTATTTTCTAATCCATGCCATCTGTGCATTTTCTAATAGATCCCATGCTCCCAAGTACTGTCCAGAAAACTAAAATTATGTCCTAACACAGAGAGTGACTTACGGGTTAATCTAAGAGGTTCTAGAATTTTGAAGAAGTCAGGAGAGCTAAGAAAATTTTGCTTGGAATTCTGAGCTATTGAAGAGATCAGTTCAGACTCCAAAGTCATTCTGCTAGACACAGAACTGCATCAAAAGGGAGAGGAAAAACTAATAAGCTCAAGTTTGAATGCCTGCATTTTCCTTAGGCCAAAGAAACAATTACTCATCTTGTGCTACAATACCCTTGGTGCAACCCTTCACAGTGCGTAACAGCAGAATGTGCTATGAATGAAAAGGCATGGTAACATGATAACCCTTATTACAGTCCCTACCAAGCATACATCCTGGGTTTCCTCTAATGAGATTTTCCAGAGCAACAGCAACATCTTAGATTGAGCCTTATTTTCTAAGAGAAGCAGAGTCCAATCTCCAGTACCATGTTCAGCTCTGGAATGGCAGAGCAGTGGCATCCCCTACAGAAAGAAAGGCAGGTTCTGTCATATTCCTGTTTAAGAATATAGTTTATAGTAACCTAAAAAGGATATCTGCTAAAGAACAATTCCAGGCTTCTCTAAGAGACCATTCTGAAGATTCACCTGCAAGAAACTTGAAATAAGTTCAATGCCTGCAAAAAAAGCAGCAGTTATCAAAGTCAGGCTGCCATCAATCTTCTTAACATAGCACTCTACTTTCCATGGGACTAGAGCTTGCAAGCTTTGTACTGGAATTTACCTAGTATAAGGAAATTTAAGACACGAGCAGCTTTGAAGAAAGCATATATGATGTTTCTTTAATATCTTCTGCATCAACATCTTTTAAGGTTTTTAGGAGACAAACTGTACTGCAATGTTATCCACCTTTTCAACAATTGCCCCTCCATCTATAAGTAAGTTTCTAAATATTTTTACAGGCAAAGAACAAGGAAGAAAATTAGCAAAGTTACCTTGTAGTCTGCATCTAAGTAAAGGTACAGTTCAACTTTACCTTTGGATTTTGGAATTAACTCTCCACAACTCAGTATGCGTACTTCAGCATATGGTTTACTAGATGCATCTGTTTTCTGGTTTTCTATTTCTCTCACAACTTCCTGACCTGAGATGACTTGTCCAAAAACAACATGATGTCTGAAGAATGTAAACAAAAGTAAGAATTCTTAGTACATAATTTTCTCAAGGCAGTTCCCAAACAAACCTAAGAAGATAAAGAGATATTTACCCATCCAAGTGAGGCGTAGGTTTTGTTGTTCTGTTATTTCGAGATTTTAAAGAGAAAAACAGTCAGTATTAGTGGAAAGCAGTCAGCATTTGACACATCATCTACACATAGGAAGGTGAAAGTTACTTTGAGTGAACTAATAGAAGTTAGCAACACCAATATATATTACCCTAAGTTTGTGTGCAGTTAAAAGTAATTGTTTCATGCATTAAACTACCAATTCAAGTCATTATTTTGATTATCACATTTTACTGAACTGCACATCATTTTTAGACAGCATCCTTATACAGCATAAGTATTCTATATATTAACATTATATAAATACCACCACAAATAGATACAGAAATTAAGGCAACACTCACAGAGCAGGAAAACGGCAAATAACCTTCTATGCATTAGAAAATAATCAGAAACCAAAGGAAGAAAACTAAATATCTGTATGTACAGGTTATTTGACACAGACTTAGAACTGATTTTTCTCTCAGATGTCCCCTGTATTAGCATTACTAAGGCACATAGACATCAGCCATGGCAGAAATAAAAAAATTGGGACAATTACAGTAATAATCAGTCAGAAATCCCAAAACAAGGGTCTTATGGTAAGTGACACCCACAACTCACCACATTAATTGAAGTTATGAAACATGGTTAAGAGTGACGTATTTCAAGAATGTTTTCTGTAGATAAAGTCTACTGCACTGTATTTTAAGAACTTAAGTTATAACTGTAAATGAGACTGTATTGTAAAGTTATTTTGTGAATAATAAAACCCCTAGAGCTGTTTTGCTTCCTTCTGGATGACACTTATTAGAAGAAAGTGATAAGAGATCTACAAGGAACTAATGGGTTTGCTTTATTGCCCAAGTTAGAACACAGCTACTGAAACTACCAAAAGTCAATAACCACTGAACACAACGGTAGTAAAAACAGTTAGGCTCCCTAAACAGTGAATTAGGAAAATGGCTACTTCCACACAACTTTGTGAAAAACCATCAACTCTGGATTTGCACAGGAGCTATACTTCTTTAATATTTAAAAGCATTACATTTACAGCTTACAAACGGCAAAACACACATATCTCAGGACAATACAATACTTACATGAAGAACTGTGAACCATTTGTATCTTTCCCTCGGTTGGCCATTGAAAGAAGAAATTCTTTGTTGTGCTTTACAGCAAAGCTTTCATCTAAAGAAAATGCTTTCAGTTACTTTAAATATACCACCTATGCTTAGATGAATGCTATAATCTAAGTAAACTCATCATTAAATAAATCTGCTAGTCACTTGAGTAAGAAGTTGTTTTAAAAACAGATAGCTATTTTAAAAATATAATATTCCTTCCAGTCTATACAGTGCAATTAAATAAGGAGAAGTAAGAATTAATGGTTATTAGTCTGAGAAAAAAAAAGAGTATTCTTGTTCATGAGATTTTTTTCTATCAACATTAGCAGAACTCTCATGACTAATTTTTTGCTGGAATAAGCATTACAAAGAAAAAAAGTATGCTATCTGTTAAAACTACAGTTTCACATCACACTATGTCACTGGCAGTGAAAGGTACAGTCTCCAGTCACTTGTACAACTGCTATCTGGCATAACATCAAGTGTCAATCTAATTCCATGGTGAGTAGGTTAAGGGATCCACAAAAGGAAAAAACTCCCTTTAATTCAGTTTCATACTGTGGCTGAGTTGAAAAGGCAACCTGCAACTGCTAGAAGGTAGGTAGAAGTTTTCTCCCTCTTGCATGTCCCCTGAAAATACATTTCCTCAAATGCAGCTAATCACCTGTGTTGGTTCTGATGCTTGCCAAATTGTTAAATTGGGTCCACTCACACAGAAAGAAATAAATTTTTTGCTAAAATAGCCTTTAGGCATTTTAGCAAGCTCAATCACCTTAAAGTTTGATCTGAATAGGAGTCAGTGCAAGATAAGACCTCCTCCCTCTATTGGCAGTTTCAAACTGTTGATTCAACTCAAGGTCTGATACAAAATTGCAGCCTGGCCCTACTAAAACAGAAAATAATTCTTTTGACTGTATGCTGCAAGCTCAGACTAGAGCCAATGTCAAAAGAAAAGTGGCGTAACTGCTCCTGGGAGAAGCGTAACTGCTCCTGCTGGTGGCATCTAGCTGTCACACGGGTTTAGGTGCAATACAAAAACTGCTTCAAGAAACACAGAGATTCTCTGCTACATCCTGGACAAACACAGGCTGAGAAACAGTCTGGAGTTCAGAAGAGGTACTTCTTGCAACACAAACTGGAAAAGAACCACGACTGTGAGAAACTGATGGCCTCTACCATTAATTCCTCCTCAGATCAAGAAAGCAGGGCTTTATGCTTTCTTTTAAATAAACATTTGCAAGGAAATCTGACTCCATCACACCTTTCTCCTTTTCACTGGAAGAAAATCTACAACTTTTAGCTACCTGGTAAAGCTAAAAGAGTATGTTTAAAAACACCTATACAAATGTGCATCTGGTAAAATGGACAAATTCAAAGTAGTCTGGGTTTATTTTTTCATTAATTAAAAAGGTTCATACCTTAAAAGTAAGATAAAATCATGTAAACTGGACAGTCAAAGTCTTCTAAGACCACTGTCCTGGTTTGGGCTAAAACAGAACAATTCTGTTCAGTGATTCTACTTTTGAGCTGAAGCTGCTCTTACTAACTGCACTTTCTGAAGGCAGCAGCTTGCTTTCCACAGATAAGATCCCTTGTTTTAGAATTAAGGCCAAGGAATGGAATGCACCAGAGTCACTGTTAGATCTTGCATCCCACAAAGGGGGTGCAGAGCAAAGGGCTACACCTTTAGGGAGGAGCAGACAGTTCAAAGTGACCAGCTAGGTATTCCACACCATTAAGCATCATATCCACTATAAAATGAGAGGGTCAGTGCCCCTCCTTCCTTTTCTCCTTCCTTTGATGGCCAGCATCTGAAGAGGCCTCTGCTAGTCATCTCTTAGGTCCTGATCGAAAGGTTCCAGAACCCAGCTCCCTCCCACCAGGCTGCAGCCTGGTGCTGGGTCTAATCAGTGGTGACACAGTTCCCAAAGGGGGGTATTTGGGATTTGATTTTGATCTTGTAGATACTTGCAAATATTTCATTTCATTTCTATTATTTTATTCAAGTAGTTTTAGTTTTATTTTCCAATCCATAAGGTCTCTTGGCTCTCCATTAACAACCTTCCTTGCGTTCCCAGGATTGGGGGTGAAGGGTGGTAATAGAGAGTGACTGTCACTCAGTTAGGGGGTTGCCCCAGCCTCTAATCCACAAATAACCACATAAAGTCTTAACAAAACCAATTTTGTTTACAAAACAGAGGTTTAACAGAACAGAGACTACAGAATGTAAAGGTGTTTGCTTATAGTAACACCAAAATAGAGCAGACCAATAAAACTCTTACCTTCAAAAAAGCCACCATAAATGGATTCTCCTCCCCTGCCATTTCCTTTGAACAGAGAAAGTGACAGTTAAATCTTAAAGTAATGATTAAAAGAGTCACATTATTTGGAAGGCACTTCGTAATACGAAATACTGATCCAACTGCATCCAAGTCACCGGCATTCTTAGAGATACACAATGAAGATCTACACATCTTCATAGTCCCAACAAGAAAGTAATTCTCCCATGGATAGTCTCTCTTTTTTCTTTACTTCCCAGCAGCAGGGATTATATTTTACCTTCACATTTAAATATTTCAATAGAAAGTACTTAGTACTCCGAGTACTGAGATAACGGAGCTAAAGTGTGTGCACAGATTTTTAAGTTTAGTATACAGGTATTTGTGCAAAGGTTCTTACACAGCAAAAAGGGGAAAGGACAGTTGAATCACAGAATTAATATAAAATATGCTACACAAAACTCCTGCAATATCCTATTACAGAAGCATCAGAGTTTTCTTCAAAGATTCACATCATACCTTCACTGAAGTCACCTCCTTGGATCATAAAATCTTTAACAACCCTGTGAAACAGACAACTTTTGTAATGCAATGGCTTTTGGGTGGATTTTCCGGTACCCTTTTCACCTAAAGGTGAAGATGAAAAACAAAAACCAGTATTACTCTCTGTACCTGTAGAATCTCCACTATAAGGAGAGTGCTATATACATACTTATCAAAATAATCTACTAAGCTCTGAATAACTAGCTTGTGAGGCAGACATACACCTGTAATGCCAACCAGAAACCAGCATTTAAGGTGGCAGAGCACTACCTACCTTCTGCCTCTACAGTTATACCAACAGAAATCCTTATTGACGTTAGTATACAACTCTGGTCTCTCCCATGCAGACTGACTGAAACTAAACAGCCAGTTTAAGGTAAGCGGCATTGCTCAGAAGCACTCAAGAAACACTCAGCTATTTATTTATAACATGGCAAGGTTAAGGTACTATAAAAGCTCATAACAAAAATAAAGAGTCAGAAGGAAAGAGAATGAATCACATTCCCGTCTTTGATCATGATTACAACTGCCATTTTACTCCCTTATATCAGCTCTGGTGCTCAAGACCCACAAGCAGACTCTCTGCTTCATCTACAACACTACTTCCCCTGCTACCCTCAAATAGAAAATGTCTCTGCTGAGCTAGCAAGACGAATGGTTCATTGTGCCTCCTGTGAATGGAAGAGCCAACCTCAAGGTAACAGTGGAAGGTAATCAGTGGAAGTATGTTGAAAGGAAAACGATCTCTTCCTCTCAATAGTGGCATACCATTAGACTGTATCTTCCTATAATCTTATTCTGAGCTATTAAACTGGCAGCTTTTGTCAAGAGCAGTTGAGTCTGAACTTACATGTAATAGACTGGTGCCTCCATATGGATCTGAATAGCTAGAAAAATCACTTTTGATAGGAACTTTCATAAATGTGAAACTGTATCTATTCTGCTAACTTGGCATATGCCTAACATATGTATGCCAGGAAAACGGAGAGCTTTTGATCTCTGTTTTAAGAAGAGAGTATACACTTTTCAAAACCACCTGAAAAAATAACAAGGAAAACAAAATAAAAATTTGAATTAGTTTGCTTATGATCAATACCATAAACTCTGCCCAAACATTTTCCTCACTATTCTTAAATATGTTAAAGCAGCAAATTAGTTCAGCATCTGAATTTGATTTTTTAATGTCAGCAGTTAAATATGGACTTAGTAGTACTTGTTCCTGACCTGAAATGTTGTTGAAAGACTAAGTCAAAACTTTAAAGCAGGAGCAGGGAATAAGACCTCTATGCAACAGATCTGACTTTTGGGCAGGTGATAGCAGATCAAGAATGCCATGGTCACATAGCAACACACAGCCATTAAAAAGAATCACTTCAAGGTTCAAATCTGTTAACAGATTTTGATAATCTGATTTTGGGCCAGCAAACCTAGTGTCAGATCAGATAATACCTACATTCCTGCAGACATCATGAACTAAGTGTTCTAGCTAACTTGACATGAACATAATTATGCACCCACACCTGATTCAGATCATATTAGTACTGCTGAGTTGTGGCTAGGCTTCGCGAACCAAGATCCAGGGAGGGCTCCACCCACACTCCTCATCAGTGCCTTTTACAAGCGCGCTGATAAAAAGAGGATAGCAGATAGCACCCTCAAGCATGCGCAATGGATTTTTTTTTAGGTGAGACACAGGATGCACAGAGCTGGACCCACCCTTTAGTCCTAAGGTTCATCTGCCAGGGCCTAGCAAGCTTGGATGCTGGCAGTGAAGTCCTTAGGACGGAGGTTTAACCTCTTAGATGACTGCCAGAAGGCTAATGAGTTCATCCTACCCATACAAGGATTATAGAAACATGGGTATCACTCCCCACACTTTACTGTGGGCAATGAGTTTAATGCTCCCTCTGCTGTCGGCACAGTTATCGCACCAGGGGCCACAGGAGACCCCAAGTGATTTTCAGACTGTGCCTAAGTACTGCTGAGTGATTCAGTATTAACAGCTATAGAGCCTTGACCTGAAAAAAAACAACAGAGCTCAAAGGAAAGGAAGCATAAAAATGCTGAAGATAGAAAGCAGGTATGCTATTTACATATTCACAAAATTATTCTTGTGATAATAAAGTTAAGTTTTGCTAAACAGTCAGTATTTGTCACAGGACAATAATTGCGTTCAGAAATGCTTCCAGGAGATAATCTTTTCAGAAGTTTGTTACAAAAATAATCTGAATTTCAATAGGAGTGGAAAACACCAATCTTCATCAAAAAAAGAAAAACTAAAATGAAGGAAAAAAAGGCGAATTAATACCAGCAATACCTTTCAAATCCCCAAAGTATCGTAAGATTGAAAACTAAGTCTGCATGGTTAACCTCTTACTGGCTACCTTTCAAGACTGGGTCATGTTATGTAACATAAACAGTAAAATCTATGCTAGTAACAGAAAATCAGCTTACTGTGTCCATATTTAAGGTTGATTAGTATACACTCCCTGCAACATACTAAGCCAAAGCTACAACTCCTTTGATTCTACATCAGATTTATATGAGAAATCAGCTAAATCTCTAGCTATACTAAGAATCAATGTTCTACACACTTATTTTTATACGTAAGAAAACAACAGGAAAAATAATCTAGACCACAAACTAGCTAACATGGTACTACATTAAAAATATAAATAAAATAGAAAATGTACAAACCTGTACAAAGGCAGCGAAAATTCTCACATGTCTTTGGACACACATCTGAAAACAGTTCAAAGACCACTCTTCCAGCTAGAAAAAGAAAGCCATATTCATTACAAAATTAACAGGCATTTGTATTATTCTTATATATCTTACATGATTATCATATTACTGAATAGGTAATTCAATTTTCTTACCAGGTACATTGTTGATGGCTATGTCAAAAAAGCAACGAGGTCTCTGGACCTTTACTCCCATGGCTTCAAAAGTTTAAACACTGTAAGTAATAAAAATAAATTCAGTATTTCCTCTTGTGTAGTGAAACTATGTGTAAGTCAATGCAGATGATTTTACAAAGACAACAAAAACAGCAGAAAAACAAACTTCCAAAAAACCAGAGAGTTAACACAGTATTTTTAAAGATCCAGAAAACACAAAGTATTTTAGGTCATTTTCACATTTTATAGAACCAAATGAGTGCTTTTATTCATCTTTGTTGCAACAGTATTAAGTCCTTCAGATAACAAAATACAAAAAGGTATTGCGATAATAAAGCTTTATGTCTATCTTCTTGCTATCCAGGTGGTGTAAGTCATTACCTAAGTTGTCTGCTCACAGAATTGTATATCCTACATAAAATAAGCACCAGAGAAGAAAAAAGTAAAAAACAGCTTCGATGCCACACAACTTCTTGCAACTGCTTTTCACCTGTTTAAAAAACCCTAATTTGCAATCTCCATTAGGCTGAGTGTTAGTGGCTGTAGAGGAGGTCAAGGTTACCAGCTCAGATTAGGCCTCTTCTCAAGAATACATCAGCTACTGCAGTCCACAACCCAGTTCAGTTTATCATAGCTACTGTCAATTACACAGGCCATGAACTACATCTGCTCAAGAGAACATACTGCTTGTCTAGGAGCACCAAAAAGTGAACAGCCCTGGATGGTGAACTTCTTCAGCTGCTATAGGCAAGTAATAATTGCACAAGCCAAGTAGGCATACTTTAACAAATACCAGAAATTTTGCCACAGTAGAGAGAACAGTCAAAGAGTGGAAAATAACTTATGATGGTTACAACTTGACAAATCAACAACATACGGTCATGGTAAGACTTAAGCATTCAATTTCTTATGAATACATGTTTCCTGGATTCCTGTCACTACAGTTATCTGGAGCTGATCTAATCAGGAGCTAAATCACTACTTATATATGAAAAAAACAAACCACAAAGATGCAGCTCTTTCACAATTACTGCTAACCCCCCTGCAGTGGGCAGGGACATCCCCAACTAGATCAGGTTGCCCAGAGCCCTGGCAAGCCTCACCTTGAATGCCTCCAGGGATGGGGCCCCAACCACCTCCCTGAGCAACCTGTTCGTGTTCCACCACACTCATAGTAAGGAACGTTTTCCTAATACCAAGTCTAAATCTAGTCATCTCCAATTTAAAACCATTGCCCCTTGTCCTTTCATTACAGGCCTTTGTAAACAGACCCTCTCCAGCCTTCTTGTAACTTCCCTTTAGGTACTGCACAGTCACTAGTAGGTCCCCCCGAAGCCTTCTCTTTTCCAGGCTGAACAATCCCAGCTGCCTCAGCCTGTCTTCATAGGAGAGGTGTTCCAGCTCTCTGATCATTCTCGTGGCCCTCCTCTGGACCCGCTCCATCAGGTCCATGTCCTTTCTGTATTGAGGGCTCCAGAACTGGACACAGTATTCCACATGAGGTCTCACCAGAGCAGAGGAAAGTGGCAGAATCACCCCTCTCAATCTGCTGGCCACACTTCTTTTGATGCAGCCCAGAATGCAATTGCCCTTCTGGGCTGCCAGTTTGCACTGTTTGTTCATGTTTAGTTTCTCGTCCACCAGCACCCCCAAGTCCTTTTCTGCAGGGCTGCTCTCTATCATCTCATCCCCCAGCCTGTATTGATAGTGGGGATTGTTCTGATCCAGGTGCAGGACCCTGCACTTGGTCTTGTTGAACCTCATGAGGTTCACCTGGACCCACCTCTCCAGCTTGTCCAGGTCCTTCTGGATGACATTCTGCCCTTCCAACTTATCAATAGCACCCCATAGCTTGGTGTCATCTGCAAACTTGCTGATGGTCCACTCAATGCTGCTGTCAATATCGTTTATAAAAATATTAAACAGTACAGACCCCAGTACAGAGCCCTGACGGACACCACTTGTCACTGATCTCCAGATGGACTTTGAGCCATTGACCCTCTCGATGCAACCAGCCAGTCAGTTCCTTATCCACTGAACAGTCCACCCATCAAATCCATAGCTCTCTAACTCAGCCAGCGGAATGTTGTGGGGGACCATGTCAAAGGCCTTGCAGAAGTCCAGATAGATCACATGCACAGGTTGTCCCTTGTCCACTGAAATAGTCACACTATTGTAGAAAGCCACTAGGTTTGTCAGACAGGATCTGCCCTCAGTGAAGCTATGCTGACTGTCTCTGATCGCCTCCCTCTTCTTCATGTGCCTTATCAGACCTTCTAGGAGAATCTGCTCCATGATTTTCCCAGGCACAGAGGTGAGGCTAACAGGTCGGTAGTTACCAGCGTACTCCATTCCACCCTTTTTGAAAATGGGTACCCCTTCTTCCAATCTCTAGGGACTTCACCCAACAGCCAGGACTTCTCAAATATTATTCAGAGTGGCTTGGCGACTACATCAGCCAATTCTTTTAGGATTCTGGGGTGCATCTCATCAGGTCCCCTAGACTTATGTATGTTCATGTTCCTCAGGAGGTCATGAACCTGATTTTCAC
>VWZO01008919.1:250-14520 GCA_013396975.1 Bucco capensis | reverse complement strand
GGAAGTTGTAGTCAGGTAGGGGTTGGGCTCTTCTTCTTGGCAGCTAGTGACAGGACAAGAGGCCATGGCTTGAAGCTGCGGCAGGGGAGGTTTAGACTGGACATTAGGAAGCACTTCCTCACGCAGAGGGTGGTTATGCACTGGAACAGGCTGCCCAGGGAGGTGGTGGAGTTGCCGTCCCTGGAGGTGTTTAAGAGAAGACTGGATGTGGCACTGGGTGGCGTGGTTTAGATGTTGTGGTGTTATTGGGTCATAGGCTGGACTTGATGATCCTGGGGGTCTTTTCCAGCCTTGGTGATTCTGTGATTCTTAGTTCTTGTGAGTATGTCAGTCTTCATTTTTGGGAGCTTCTCTGAGAACAATCCAGGCTGTAGGTTCTTCTTAAGCTTACCTTACTTGGAACATAAAAAGGTAGAAACATTAATTTTTAGCTAGTAGTTTTGAGTGTACTTAACTGTTTTTATTCTATCTCATTACAGGTACCACAAAATTGAATTCTTAATAAAGTGACCATGATGAAAGGAAAATTATATTCTGTTTTTCTAAGATCTACGTTTGTTTTTAACAACATGGTTTGCTGTGAAAAGTGAAGGAAGACTCTTTCTGGACACTTTAAAAGATAGCTGTTAGGCCTAGCAAAATGCTTTGTTTGAGACGCGCTTGCTTGTTTATGCTGAGATGTTACCAAGCTCGGACTCTGAGTAGTGACCTGCTTTTGAGCCAGATAAATAACTGCACCCATGAAGATGAAGTGTTCAGCCTTGTTGGAAGGAACAAGGCCAGGCTTTCTGAAAAACACGTGGGAATTGCATTGAACGTGCTGTGGCAATTGCAAAAGAATAAGCCGCTTCTCTCAAGGACTAATGACTATATAAGAAATCACTCCCAGTTTCTTACTCTTTGCATTTTAGCGGAAAACAAGGTGGAACACATGGAAGATGAGGCCATAGTGGATACCCTTTATAGTATTTTGAGGTAAGCAGCATTATGTTTAATTCCACTTGTATACATTTTGTATTTGGTAATAAAATAAGATGGAATTTTGACTTAAAAGCCATCCTATAACGAGACAGACTGCCCTGTCCCAGCATCTCTGTGTGAAACAGACAATGTCCTGTGCCTCATTTGAGAAGAAGGTGGAACTGATCTGTTTTGCACTACCAGTAAATGGCATTATGATTATTAATGCACAAATGTTTATAATTGTTTGAATGGAGGGAGCAATAGAAAAGTAAAACATTGTGAATGAAAGGCCGTATCTCGTTTCTTTATAACTTTTGAAGGAAACTTCAAACTATTATGTCTTTCTTCTGAAGGCTCAACGTTGAAGACCACAACTCCCTAGCAGAAGTGCTTGTTACGGAAGCATGGAAAAGATTAGAAAGGCAAGTACTGTACCACTATGCTTTGTGAAAGGTATAAGTTACAAGTGTGATTTGCTTCGTGTGAGGCTGCATGGAGTTCTCAGAGTATTTATGACATGTTTTAAATGTATTTTAAATTCCGTGTTTTTGAAGGTTTTGAAAATTATTTTTATACATGTGGTGGTTTTGAGTAATGGACTTTGGTACACAAATGCTTGCAAAATTCAGGACTGCAACAAGGGGGACCGGCTTAAGATTTTGTGATGCATTGTCTGTGTAGATTTATGTGTTTGAAGTAAATTGCAAGCTTTAATACTTATAGTTTTATATTTTATCAATTTTAGTATAAACCTTTTGTATTAAAACATCAAGAGTTTTCCTTTTGTGCATTTTTATTGTTTTGGGTTTTATTTTTTGTATTGTAATTTTCATTCTTTAATCTCAGATGAATGGCAGAAGCTAGTGTCAGTCTTGACACAAGCATCACAGGAGTGCCTCTCCGGGTTTAACACGTGGGGCATCTTGACAAGTAAATAAATTTAGTGTAGCTTGAATGCAAAATGACATTCATGTAATAAATTGTTCATATTCAGGTTAGCTATTTCACATCATTGCTTGAGAATGTAGTCTTTATAGATTTCTTAAGATGCTGTGGTTAAATGAAAAACTTCTGATTTTTATGGAGGTCCATATGAAATACTGTAAGTGACCAAATAAAAAATGCTTAGGTATTTTATTTCCTTGGTTTGTTATTTCAGTATAACCTTGTCTTTAATAAAATTGTTGGAAGTAAATTTTTGTCCTTTGTTACTAACTAGAAATAAAAGGTAAATATTCTGTCTTGCTTTGATATTTTGACAGGCTTAGTTTGCCAGCTCTGTCTAAATTCTCACTGTGTTTATACAAGCAACGGAGGCATTTAAGTCCTGTAAGTGGCAAAGTAGCTCATATTGTAGACATGAAACTGGATTCTATACAGGATATAAGGTAACTGTCAGTATGAAACTGAGTAGTAGGAGAAGCAATATGTCAGTATTATGGGGCTCCCTTTGCTGAACACTTTCGCTTTTCCTCATATGGACATTGCTTTTCTTCTGTTTGGGATTTTTGAGTGAAGAGGTGATTTGTATTTGTGCCTTGATTTTTGTGGCCAGGTCTGTTTAGGTGAATGACTTTTCCTCAATGATTTTGTGAAAAATTTCTTTACAATCAAACACTTAATTAAAACTAGTGTTCTACTTACAGTGGAAAAGCTGTATCCTAATTCTAAATTTGACATGGACTTTTTTGAGAATTTAGAGGCTATTTGCTCTCCAGATGATGTTTTTCTTCCTTGACATTGATAGTTTGTCTATGATACGGATTTAGTTTATTATTGTGACTAGTAATAAGGAGTCCTAAAGAAATGTTATTTTTATTTAACTTCAGAGCTTTTTTTTTTTTTTTTGGCAAGTTGAAGTGATTCTCTTGCTAACATGTCTAGTGCATTACCCTAATATTAAATACTACTTAAAATCTGGCCCTAGTCAAAGAAGTCAAAGCTTCTCTTTTCTTGCCTTTGTTCCCCTTGGGCCATTATAGCAAAGACTGTTCTTCCTTTTTTCTGCTTTATACAGCGCCAGCAGTCCCAACACTCAGTTTTGTGCATTTGAGGAGTCTCCTTATGAAACTCATTGAATGGGACTGTGTTTCTTTACAGAAGTGACTCTCCCTGTGGTCATAACTTTTATTCTCTTAAGAAGGAATTTTTTCTTTAGGAGTGACAATGACCTTTCTCCTGATTCTGTCACTTGAGAATTGTTTGGGTTTTGTTTACATTCAACATTAAAGATCTTTCTGGAAATTTGAATCAGGCAACTCAGGGTCTTGCCTTAGGCAAACACTTTCATCACATGCAGCTTTGTAAGGAATGGTTGAAAAATCCCAGTCCTTTCAGAAATGCACAGAATTTTGACTTTAGTAGGAGAAATGGTTGGGTTTTGCTTATCTGTTTTGTCTGTGTTAGATTTAAAATTCCTTTGACATAGAAGCCAGCAGCACCCTGACTGATGTTCCTTTCTTAGTGTAGTTTATTTAAGAAATCTAAAATCTTACCGTGTTCAATGTCTAACTGTAAAATCTTTTGCGTTTTTAGGGTCTTGTCAGTTTTGATGGTCAGTATATCTGATGTTGTATCACAGAGGTTTCGAGGTCGATTACTACACAAAGCTGGACAACTCTTGGAAGAAAAGGATGAAGTCCACTTCAACTATGCCAGAAGAGTACTACACTTTCTTCAAAATGTTAAACTGAGATATCATCCATTGCTAGAAAAATGCAACAAGATTTTCGTTAAAAGTACCTCCTGTCTTGATATACACAATATTAGTCTAATTTATGTAATGTACGAGCAACTGGGTTTTGACAGTGCTGAATTCCGCTTGGTTGCTAAACAGCTGTTGTCTGAAACTATAGATAATTATGATGATCCTGAAACCTTTGCAAAATTGTTTTTTACTCTCGGGCCTATGGCAAGATCCAAGGTAAGACAAAGGTAAGTTATTAATGATTCTTTCTTATTTATAAAATATATCTAATTTAGCACAGAAATAAAAGATTTACGGTGTTTGGAGGAATTTCTGAGCCTATCTATCTATGAGTTGAGCATTAGCTTTTCTGGTTGTAACTTTGTAATTTAATTTTGGAAGACTGTCACAGCAGTTTGTCTTAAAATGGCTGCATGAAAAGTTGGATCCAGTAGTCAAGGGGTATGTGAATGCTGCTATGCAAGGCCATCTTGTAGCTCTGCCTCTTAGACTACAGCCCTCCTTTTCACAGTGGATGGTAATTAAAACTTCCTGACTTTCCCCTGAGAAGTATATGCATTGGTATGTGTTGTTTTGACCTTTTTAAGACCAATAGTAGCTGAATCAGCTTGAGTCTTGTCCTGTCTGAGTTTGCTGTACATCCTATTCTATATGAAGCATTGTCAGCAGGGAACACTTCAGCATTTATTTAGCAATTGGAGCATAGTGTTTTGTGGCAGATTTTTCTATGTTTTTCTTTTGCTACAAAATCCTATTTGGGGGTGGTGTTAGTCATAAGTGTCTCAAAGTCTGCATTTCTAGGCAGAATTTGCTGTATTAATTACAGTTAGTCAGATTGTCAGGCTTTTCTTCGTGAACATTTGCCTCTTTTCAGAGATCTCTATATACTGCAAGCTTGTGTTGGTTTTGTGATAGCTGACTTAGTTCCAAAAGTTTTTCCTGTTTTTCTTCAGAAAATATATTTTTTTCTTTTTCTCCCTAGGTTAATAGTAACTGCAGTGCGCATGGCAGAAGAATTTAGCAGTAAGCAAGTATTGGTAATAGTGAAGACAATGCAGAAAATGAAATGCAGAAATTCTCATCTAATCAAAAAGTAATTTTTTGATACTACTAAGAAGTTGTATTCTCTAGATAAACTACTTCCATTTCATATGGAAAACTATATAATATCTAGTAAGTTGGGAGTGGAGAGTGCATCACTTGCACACAAATGCATATACAGTATCTATAAATAGCTATTATGTATTTTAGAATATCACAGCTTGACCCAGAAGTCATTAAGGCAATTTAGGAATTTCCTAGAAGGGCATTTCAACCCTACCAAATTAATGTAATATAACTTTTGGCTTATTTACAAATATGTAATCCTCTTTGAGTATACTTAGCCTGTAACAATTACTGTAAACTGGTGAGACAAATAAGAATATAGTAAGTTGCAGACAGTGTGTCTTTTCTAGGAGATGTGGTTACTGGTGTGAATAGTTCTTCAGAAGTCATTGTGCCCTACTTTTGAGCTGTTAAGTCTTATGTATTTAAGAACCTGGGCCAGATTTTCTGCAGTTGTGAACTGAATGTTGTTTATAGGGAGAGATGACACCTTTCACATAATGAAGGGAAAAGCAGTTGAGGTTTTGGGCACAGAAGATGTAGCATCGGATATGTTACAGATGCAGCAGAGTTAAGTGCAGGTTGTGAGCAATAACTGGATTGAATGTAGTTGTATGAACCAAACAGATCCTTAGAAGACAAAGGACAAGTAGTACTAAAAGGAAGTATTAAAAGGAAGACCAGGTGAATCAATGCTTTTTCTCCTTGAATCTCACTGTCTAAAGAAGGTCTTAAGGTCTGTCTTTCCCTACAAATCTAGCCCCCTCTTGCAGCTTTAGACCAACATAGCTGTAGTAACTACTATTGTATGTGTAGAGTGGTGCTGAAGCTGGTGATGCTCTTCTAGTTTAACCCATTCTTGGTCCTCTCTAAAGTCTGCAATAGAAATTATTAGAGTGAAGTAGCTGTTTTGCTGTGATGAGGGCTGTTGCCACTAAGTGGAGAGAAGCTACTGTGTCTTAGTGGAACACCATCAAAACGAGTGGGAGAGGAGTGCAGGTGTGTGCAACCTTCATCTAGGTACTGTGCACCACAGAACACCCCTTTTTCATGTGGAATGTTAGATTTTGAAGTATCTTGTGTTTTAGCATAATGCCATGTCATCTTTTTCTCTTTGTATTCAGAATGACTTCTGTTCTGCACAAACACTTGGACAGCTATCATGTATTGCAGTTGGTAAAGTTAACAGAGTGCTTGGTGGTGCTGTGCTGCCATGATCTGGAGCTGTTTGCTAAATTAAAAATATTATTATTTGGGTAAGTGTGTAGTGTTGGAAATGTAGCTATTTGAGTATTAAACAGTTGCTTGCTTAATATTTTTAAATAAGCTGTTTAATTGTTTTGTTTCCATAAAACATGGAGAAGTATTTGACTTTATGAAGCACATAAATCAGAAGATATGATTCACTGGGAATTTCTATCATGTCATAAATATTCTACTAATTTTATAATTGATATGCAGCTTTTGACTTTTAAAATGGAATTTTTATGCATGTATTTTATTTGGGTTTTTTTTAAACATTTGCACTATAGCAGTACTTATGATCTCTTTTTATTTCTGTCTCTCTTCCAGTTTTTTAAAATCTAGTGTCATACCTGCTGATACTGCTGCAATAATTCGTGCTCTGGCCATGCTTCCTTCCTTTCAAGTGGAAGAAGTCATTTTAAACAAAGCAGCAGCAGTTTTGCCTCAATGTAGTCTCCATCACATGAATTGCATTGCAACAGCTCTTACCAAATGGAATCATTATGACCAGTTGCACTGGCAAAACAATTCTGAGCTGTGTGTAAAGCTTCTGCAAGAACTAAATGGCTATGGATTTCAGAGGCTTCAGAAAATCAGTGACTTAAATCTTCTGTTGGAAGAACTTACACATGTGAATGGGGAGTGGTTTGAAGAAGTTCTCAGTGAGGAAGCTATGGCCATGTGTCAACGCTTGATAGACCAAGTAACATGGGCGAATGTATTACAGCTGTCTCTTTTTCTCATAAAAACAAACCACCATTGTCCTTTGATACTTGACAGAATAGCTTCTGTGACTGTTGAAAATATAGAAAAGGTATTACAGTTTTGCTATCTACTGTGCAAGTGACTCAGTTAGAAAGGACAGGATAGTAAATGTATTTCGGAGCACAACCTACACAGTGTTTCTAAGAATTTTCTCCAGTGTACCTGATTTGGAGCTCATCTTTTTCTGTGTTCACTCAAAGCTGATTTGGCTCCGTATATATTATTTTGCACTTACTTCTCTTTTGTATGTTATCATTCAGTCAGTCAGTGTTCGGTATCCATGAGTCTTTGCATTCAGCTTTGCATTTGACCATCTTAGTTAATTTCTTAAAACTTCTTCACACATAGTCAAACATTGTATGTTTTTTACATTCCTCGTTCTTGAGGATATTTCCCCAATCTGTCTTTTGGTCAAAATTACTGTGTTTTCTTGCCATCTTCCTTTTTCCTCCTTTTCAATCTGATATTTATATAGATTTTTGGTTTTATTCTATGATGGTTTAGTTTCTTTAAGAGCATTTAATAGGAAATGTTTTTAAAAGCTTCTTGAAGTCTTAAGTACACAGAAACACTTGGATCATCTACATAAAATAGGTTTTAAGTTTTAGCCATAGCTTAAATTTTAATGATTTCTGCATTAAAAAAAAAAATTATCCAGGAAAAGTTGACCAAAAAAAATAATTAGGAAATAGCTTATCTAGTTTTAAATCTCCCAGTTCTGAATGAATTATAAATCCCATTTTTATTGTAAAGCAATAATAAGGTATTTTTGCAGTGACTTAATTTAGGATGTCTTCTTTTTCCCAGATCCACCCCTTTGAAATCTCTTTTATTCTCTTCCTTTTCTCTGCCATGAATTATGACCCTCCTGCAAATGAACAGTTCTTTGAGAGTTGTATCCAACATCTTACTTCTAACTTGAGTAAGTACACTAGACAAAGATATTCTGATGCCAAATAAATGAGTGTCATTAGAAGGTTATATTTGTCCTAAATAAAAATGGAAATAGAACAGCTTTTTTTTTTTAATGAATTAAAAAGTGTGACTGTATGTTGGGGCTAAACCATGACAAAGATTCAGTGTTTGCCTCTGTTGGATTTTCTAGTTTCATTTCATCCTTTAAAAATTACCCTTTGAGTCCCTCATTAGCAGTATCTTGAGTGTAGTAAAAAGCAAGTGAAAGTTCTGATCAGTTCGCTCTGCTGTTACTAGAATTGTTGTGGCATTCCCCAGGGAATCATCATTTGGGGACAGGATACATTTTGTGATTCATCACAAAGAAATGGCTAAGTTGAAGTGGAAATGTGTAGAGACTCCGATTGTTTTTTGGGGAGGTTGGTAGTTTTGTTTCGGTTTTGTTGGGTTTTTTGGGGGGTTTTTTTGAGAGAGGTGATACATCCTCACAGGCTGTCTACTGAAATATTGTGGAGTTATCTGTTTGAAAGACTAACTAGTTTAATCCTGCAAAGACCTGGCAAGAGTTACCTTACAGCTTGGCAGTTGCCTGTGTGTTTGTTTTGGTACATTAAGATTGAAACTTGGATGATTTGGGAGAC
This sequence comes from Bucco capensis, assembly GCA_013396975.1. Classification (NCBI taxonomy): domain Eukaryota; kingdom Metazoa; phylum Chordata; class Aves; order Piciformes; family Bucconidae; genus Bucco; species Bucco capensis. The sequence goes on along the minus strand of VWZO01008919.1, from coordinate 6,177 downwards.
AGGGGGAGGACATTGCAAATCCTTTCAGCTTTTTGTCATGTGTTAATATGGATTTCTGTCTGGTTTTTAAAGGTTCTTTTGAAACTCACCACTTGGTGCTGCTTGGTCATGTTTTGGCAGTGGCTGGGTATTTTCCTCCACTTCTGATAACAACGATATTTAATGTTTTTTTCCTAAGCAAATTGGATGCCCAACTTGAAGGTAGGTATCTATCTCTCTATTTTGATTTTGATTGAATTTTATTATGTAGCATTTGGCATAAAATGGAATTGTGGACCTGTATATTACCTGTAACTCACCTTTTGGATGGGGGGAAGGCTGTGGATGTTGTCTACTTGGACTTTGGTAAGGCCTTTGACACAGTCTCCCACAGCATTCTCCTGGAGAAACTGGCTGATCATGGTATGGACAAATGTACTCTTCACTGGGTTAAAAACTGGCTGGCTGGACATTCCCAGAGAGTTGTGATTAATGGAGTGAAATCTAGCTGGCTGCTAGTCACCTGTGGTGTCCCTCAGGGCTCAGTTTTGGGGCCAGTCTTGTTTGGCATCTTTATTGANTATGAGGAGAGGCTGAGGGAGCTGGGCATGTTTAGTTTGGAGAAGAGGAGGCTGAGGGGGGACCTTATTACCCTCTACATCTACCTGAAAGGAGGCTGTAGAGAGGTGGGTGTTGGCCTCTTCTTAATAACTAATGACAGAACCAGAGGGAATGGTCTGATGTTGAGACAGGGTGGGGTTAGGTTGGATATTAGGAAGAAATTCTTTACAGAAAGAGTGATGAGACACTGGAACAGCCTTCCCAGGGAGGTGGTTGAGTCTCCATCCCTGGAGGCGTTTAAGAAAGGTGTAGCTGTGGTGCTCCAGGACATGCTCTAGTGAGGGCAGGGGTTGTGTGGTTTGGTTTTGGTTTTTTTGTTTGTTTTTGTTTTGTTTTGTTTGTTTGTTGGTTGGTTTTGGGGTTTTTTTTGTTGGACTCGGTGATCTGAGAGGTCATTTCCAGCCATGAAGATTCTGTGATTCTGTGAAGTAGAATTACTCTTTAAACAATTCAGTTTTCTGGAAAACTGTATAATCTAGTCATTATGTGAATGCTTAAAGGGAAGGAAGGAAGAAAAATTTATGCTTTGTTTTAAAAGCCCAAACTTGTATTGCAGATCATAGAATCATATCAGATAAGACAAGTTCATTTAAAACCAAATTTTATAATCAACTTGCTGTACTCAGTATGTAATAATTCTTCAATTTTAGTTGAAATAAAATTACCTGAGTATGGGGTTTATTACTAGAAATAGTCAGAAAGCTCAAGAAATAATGTGAGATTCCTGTCTGCAAGAAATGAGTCCTACCAGTCTCTTCCCTCTAAATGAGACTGTTTCCTTCCTCTCTACTTGTATGTTTTTCACTATCAATATGGTGTTGCCATTTTGCCTTTGACTACTTCATGAAAAGTTAAATGGTAGAGGAGAGTTTAAATTGTTTTTTTCTTCTGTCTTGCAGTTGTCCTTAATATTGAGCAAAACTGTTACTTTTCATTTTTTCCTCAGGGACTTTGAGAACCTTTCTAAGATTCTGCGGCATGAATTGTATAAATACCATCGTATAAATTTATTTGCATCTTTAGTAAATAATTCAGAAGTAGCCACTTAGTTCAATGTGTTGCATTTTTCACATTTCAGTTAACACATTTTTATTTTGTTTAACTCAGTTGTGCCTAATACCTTCAAGCAGAGGGTCCGCTTGTGCCTCATGAAATTGAACAGAGCAGTCTGTCTGGAATGCCCAGAGCTTCACATCCCTTGGTTTCACGAGTGCTACTGCCAACAGGTCTTCCATAACAGTAAGTAATTTAGGAGAGGAAAAGGTGCCCTTGTTACTAGTACTAGCCTCTTTTCAACAGTCTGCTAGATGATGCTTCTATAACTGTCTTGTTGACGCTAGCACACAGTAAAAGCTCAGAAAGGTGCACCCTACTGTCTGCTGAGGATGTGTTCTTAAAAAGTGCAACTGCTTAGTGGTGTGACAGAGAGCAAAGCAGTTTTTACTGTGAGAATTAATGAGGTGATATTTCTTCAGAAGAAATAAAATTTAAATACGCAGAAACAGTGTATATGGCATAGAGAATGGAGAGGCAGGAAGAAGATCATTAGGGTTTTCTACTGCAGGAGATGGGTCACTTTGACCACTGCTTCACTTACAAGATTGTTTGACTTGAAGTTTTCAAGGTGAATATTCTTGCTTTCTCGTTTTGAACTCAGTGCTGTCATCTTCCTCAGAAGAACCAAGATCCATCAAGGAGAGATGGATGAGAGAAGGAGGCTAATGAACAAGTGTTGCAGCTGAGGTCTTTCAGAATAGTGATCAGTTCAGAAAATCCAGCTAATACAAACTCAGTATCTCCTCCACTAATCCTCATGGGGGAGGTCTGCTTTGCTATCCATTGAACTAAGCTGCTTTAACTCTGAGACTGAAGATGGAGTAAGATATTAAACAATCTGCAACAGACAGAGAAGTGAAAGATAGTCCGGTGTGCCTGTAATAGATGCAAAATAAGTAAACATTTACTTAATTGTCTAAGTGTGATTAACAGCAAACAAAATTCAACAAGTGAAACCTGAAACTAAAGTGTTTGCAGTATGTGAATGGGAAAAATCCTGGGATAGGAAGTCTGGATTTGAAATTCATGCTTAGTAAGCAACTGCCACTTTCTACCCAAAAGATCATAGAATCAGAGAATGGTTTGGCTTGGAAGGGACCTCTGGAGGTCATCTAGTCCAACCCCCATGCAGTGGGCAGGGACATTCCCAGCTAGATCAGGTTGCTCAGAGCCCTGGCAAGCCTCACCTTGAATCCTCCAGGGATGGAGCCCCAACCACCTCCCTGGGCAACCTGTTCCAGTATTCCACCACCCTCGTAGTGAGGAACTTCTTTCTAATATCCAGTCTAAATCTACTCTTCTCCAATTTAAAACCATTGCCCCTTGTCCTTTCACATCAGGCCTTTGCAAACAGGCCTTCAGCAGCCTTCTTGTAAGTTCCTTTTAGGTACTGGAAGGTCACTATTAGGTCCCCCCAAAGTCTTCTCTTCTCCAGGCTGAACAATCCCAGCTGCCTCAGCCTGTCTTCATAGGAGAGGTGTTCCAGCCCCCTGATCATTTTTGTGGCCCTCCTCTGGACCCGCTCCATCAGGTCCATGTCCTTTCTGTATTGAGGGCTCCAGAACTGGACACAGTATTCCACATGAGGTCTCACCAGAGCAGAGGAAAGTGGCAGAATCACCTCTCTGGATCTGCTGGCCATGCTTCTTTTGATGCAGCCCAGGATGCCGTTGGCCTTCTGGGCTGCCAGCGTGCACTGTTTGCTCATGTCCAGCTTCTCATCCATCAGCACCCCCAAGTCCTTTTCTGCAGGGCTGCTCTCTATCATCTCATCCCCCAGCCTGTATTGATAGTGGGGATTGTTTCTGACCCAGGTGCAGGACCCTGCACTTGGTCTTGTTGAACCTCATGAGGNTCTCAGGCACAGAGGTGAGGCTAACAGGTCAGTAGTTCCCAGGGTCCTCCTTTACACCCTTTTTGAAAATGGGTGTAACATGCCCCTTCCAATCTCTAGGGACTTCACCTGATAGCCAGGACTTCTCAAATATTATTGAGAGTGGCTTGGTGACTACATCAACAAATTCTTTTAGGATTCTGGGGTGCACCTCATCAGGTCCCTTAGATTTATGTATGTTCATGTTCCTCAGGAGGTCACAAACCTGACTTTCACATACAGTGGGAGGGACTTCACAGCCCTGGTCCGTACTTTGTGATGTTTTAACTTGGGAGGTGTTAGGAGACAGTTTGCCAGTGAAGAGGGAAAAAAAAGTTGTTGAGAACTTCAGCCTTCTCCTCATCTGTTGTTGTTAGTTCTCCATTCTTGCTCTTCAGGGGGGGAATGTTTTCTTTGACCTTCCTTTTTTCATTGATATACCTGTAGAATCCCTTCTTGTTATTCTTTGCATCCTTTGCTAAGTTGAGCTCTAGCCGTGCTTTAGCCTTCCTGACTTCATCTCTACACCATCGGGCAGCATCCCTATACCCTTCCCAAGATCCTTGTCCCTGCCTGTGTAGCTCTATCTTAGTTTTTAATTTGACCAGCAGGTCTTGATTCAGCCATGCTGGTCTCTTCCCTTTCTTACCAGATTTCTTACACCTGGGGATTGAGTGCTCTTGTGCTCTATGGAAAGTGTCCTTAAAGATCTGCCAGCTCTGTTCTGTCTTCTTGTCCTTGAGGGCTGTTTCCCAGGGTATCCTGCTGAGTAACTCTTTAAAGANACTTGCTCTTGGCTGTTCTTTAGGGACAACTCTTCACATTCAATCCATTCTTTAACATAGAGGGCAACTCCTCCATCCCTCCTTCCCCTCCTGTCCCTTCTGAACAGCTTGTAACCACTGATAGTCACACTCCAGTCATAGGATTCATCCCACCAGCTTTCAGTAATGGCCACTATGTTGCAGCTTTCCAACAGCACAGTAGCTTCCAAGTCCTTTTTTTTGATGCCCATGCTGCATGCATTCGTGTAGAGGCATTTCAGCTGGGCGGTCGGCTATGTCATCTTTCCAGAGAAACATCCCTTCATTCTTTTAAGGTGTTTCCCTGATTTTTCCCTGTTGGGTCCTACAACCTCAGGACCCACTGATTTAATTCCATGAGTCTTTGACTGTGCTGCATGTTGTAGGGCAACAGGCTGAAGACCCTTACTAGCTCCCCTTCCCGTTATCTCAGGTGTCTCCTCCCACAGCTTGTCACATGAACATCCTGGGCGGGCACCACCCAGGCAGGGGTGTGGGTCACTGTGGCAACCTGCAGCAGCCAGCTCGGCTTCTCTCCTACCCGTGCCTCAGCCGGTGAAAAGGGCTACCCCCACTGGGGGTTTACAAACAAACACGTTAACCGTTGGGGGGGTGAAGGGGGAAAAGATGGATACCTCTGGTAATTTACATACCTTGTAACATTCCACCCTGTATATTCTTTCTTCTCCTTCTCCTCACCGCCATGCTTTAACAAACACTTTAAAACAATTTCACAATTAACCTGATTCCGCTGCAGCTTACAGAACCAACATATTCCGCGAACCGACCTAATCAATTATACAAACAAACTTTACAACCAATTTTTAACTCGGCTAACTCTACAAAACACAACATTTCAATAAATTGGTTTTACAATCCCGTGGTCTGTTCAGGAGGTTCTTTGGGATCTTGAGCAGAAGAACGCATCCTACACGTTCCACAACAACATGAACATTGAGACCATGAGCACTTACATTTACGTAATATGAACACTATATATATTATACTTTCAACGGTTATCATCAGCAATGTTGCGCCTATAAAGTAAGTTATGAAAAGAGCAATCATACTTTCCAGGGCCGCTCTGGTGTCCTTCTCCATGTTTAGCAAACATGTTTGGACTCACCAGCTCACAGGTCTGGCGCCTTGCTCTGCTGGAATCAGAAATGGCTTGCACACTAAAAAATTCTATAGTCACGCCCCCTCTAGCCCAAAACGTGTGTGCTGTTCTGGACCTAGAAGCTTCCATTCCAAATTAAACTATGATACATATATCCATATACCACACTACCAAGAACTTTATACAACTACATACATCAATATATGCATGTACTATACTACTGGAAAACTTTATACACTTACATACATATCAATTATATACATTCAGGCAGGGTCTCTTTGCAAAGAGACTTGTTAAGCAAAGATAAGGTCTCCCTGAGGCACACACTGTGTTTCCCCATCTTTCTGCATTACCCACCAGGTGCAACCTGGTCCCTGAGCAAAAACAATCCCACTGATGGGCTTGCCTTTGCTTGAGGCAGAGTTGATCCAAACAGTTTTCCCTAGCATACCTTTCAGGTGTACAACAGGAACTC
>VWZO01008916.1:18512-39300 GCA_013396975.1 Bucco capensis | reverse complement strand
GCGAGGTGACCCCGGCGTGCGCTCAGGGCCGGAGCGGGCCTGACGCCGGGCGTGCCGCCTGCAGCTGGACGAGACGTTGGCGGAGCGACTGTGGGGGCTGACAGAGATGTTCCCCGAGAGCGTCCGCTCGGCGGCTGGAGCCACCTTCGACCTGTCGCTGATGGTAGCGCAGAAGATGTACAGGTGAGGGAGCGCCGGGCCAGGCCGGCCGGGAGGCCCTCGAGGATGGGCTGTCCAGTGGGTGCGGGGTGGCTCCACCGGCTCCCGGTGCGGCTTTCGCCGCTGGTAGCGCAGTGCGAGGCGGGCGGGGAGTGGCAGGGCCGCTGCCTTTGCTTCTCGGCAGCATGGGCAAAGCCGGGAAGGGAGGGCGGGGAGAAGGTGCTAGTCCGGGGTTTGGGGGTGGATGCAGGGGAAGGCTTTTGTCTGAGACATGAAAAGGAAACATGGGAGAAGCGTAATGCCTCTAAGAACCAACTGAGGAACCAATTCGTATTTCTACTGTGCTTTCTCCTCTCTAGATTCTCCAGGGCAGCTCTGTGGATTGGGACCACCTCCTTCATGATTCTAGTTCTTCCTGTTGTCTTTGAAACTGAAAAATTGCAGATGGAGCAGCAGCAGCAGCTGCAGCAGCGACAGGTGAGGCAGGAACACCCCAGCCCTCTATCCTGGCCCTTCAGAGTCAGCTTGGGGTGCTTGCACGTCCTCCCAGTTGCCAGCTGCAGGAGAAGCTTAGGGAACAGAGAGCTATTGGAATGCTGAATATTCCAGTGGAATCAGCTTCCTTATTCCTAGCAACGGGGAATAAGAGGCAAACTCTGGCAAACACAACCTGGCTTTTGCTGGGCCAAAATGAGCAGTGGGGACAATACCCAAACCCACTCCCTTTGCATTTCGTGTGGTCAAACATGATTGACATAGCAGGGGAGGAACTCAGTTCCTTCTGTGCCTCACTGAGTAGCTGTGGGAGGGAAGGGCAGGGCAGTGTCCTTGCAGCCCCTCACCTGACTGTTTTCCTTCCAGATCCTCCTTGGACCCAACACAGGGCTCTCGGGGGGAATGCCAGGGGCTCTGCCTCCACTCTCTGGAAAAATCTAATTTGCAGAAGCTGCTTTGGATTTGTATCATGTGGGAAGACCTTGAGATGATTATATATTGAACTGTTGATTTGTTGGGTCAGGGCATTGTTTTTTTTTTGTTCTATTTGTTTTTATTTTTGGTTCTCCTTTGGGACATTGACCTGTTCATAATTGGGGGGAGGGGGGAAAAAGTCCCCCTTCTGGACCTGATGATGGCTCCTGTCTGCGTCCTCCCCCTGCAGAGATCATGAGTCTTTCCTTTTATTCAGTCATTATGCCATAACCAGTCACAGACTTGAACTGGAAGAGTTCCTGTTCCAGCCTCCTTGCCCCCACAAAACCACCCTGGGGCACAGGTCAGGGCCTCGAAAGGAGGCAGTCGAACAAAACCAGTCCTTTCCTGGCTGACTTGGAGCTGAAGGACACCGGTGACAGGAGGAGGAGTGACTTCCCCAGCAAAGGAAGAAGTGCAGGTAGCTGTGCCCTGTGGAAAACACTCTCCACAAAGACACATCTGCTAAACTACTTTCACGGCAACTTCATGTGTGTATGTGTGTGTGTGAGAACCAAGGGTGCAGCAGGCCAGGCTCAAGACGATCACATCCGTGCTGATCCTCTGCCTCATAAAGTAGACCTTCAGATATCAGCTGCCTATTTTTTTGTATTGACTATTAAATAAATCCAACCTGAGCAGTGTGGTTTTAATAGATGTCCTTTAGGGAGGCTCATTTCTTTCTGGGGGAGAGACCCCTTCCATTTCAGGCATGGGGGAAGGGGATGAGCACTATGTCAGCTTCACAAGGCTTGTATGGCTTAAGGGAGTTCTCAGAGAGGTGACTACCCCAGCACAAGTAATTCACCTTCAGAGTTGTTAACTCACAGAAAGGTTGTAGTTTTATAACCAAAGGAAAAAAAGATTTATTCTTTCTTTTATAGCCTTTGTTACAGAACAATTCAGTTGAACATACAGAAGTGATAGGACATTTATATGGAAACGTGTTTTTTTTCCCCCCCGTTTTTAATATTTGGTTAAACAAAATACATCTTTGTAAACAAACCCAAGACAAGGCTCTAACAAAACCAAACAAGCAAGAAAACAAATGGGCTTCCCCCCTCCCAAGTGGTGAGACTGGACCAGCTCGCCCACCCTCACCTCCTACAGGGGTGTGGATCTTACACTTTCCCTTTACCTGAGCAGCTGGATCATGCTGTGTCCCCCCCACAGGAAGGAGCTGATGTCCAAGGAGAGGAAAGTAGCCCCAAAATAGTTTAAAACATCTTTGCATATTGTGCACTGATCTGCTGGCTTGCAGTTTCCATGCAAACAGGGTTTCCAAAGTGCAACTTCAGTCAGCATAGAAAACATTGCTGTCAATATGGATTTTCTCCCCCCTCCCCCCTTGAAGAAATGGCTTCAAGTCAGGAGCAGGATGCCTGCAGGCTGTGCATCCTGCCTTTAAAGTGTTTAAAACCTCTGCCAGCTGGTATTTGTCACTGGAATGTGTTAGGAAATAGGACTTTGAATAGAAATGTTGGGTCTTCAAAAGGTAAGAGCCATTTCTCCTGGACTGTGGGAGACTGTGCTCAAAAGACTGCAAAATGGTGCTTGCCAGGTGTCCAGGAACAGCAGCATCACATTGTCATGTGGCCTCTTCTCTGACAGGAAGGTGAGATTGTGGCTGTCTTTCAGCTTTGAGCACGTGCTCTTGTGTCTGCAGAGCTCTTAAGAGAAAAGGTAATTACAGCCCCTTCATTTGCAAGCAGTAATGAGGCTTTCCTGCACCACGGAGTGGGATCCTTCAAGCTGCATCACATTGCTGTGTAACTGAGACACTGCATGTCTAAAGGAGGAAAGCAAGTGGTAGCTCAGCTAGGAAGTGCTAAATGCTATGAAGTCTACTCCAAATTCAGTGTTTTCTCCTCCTGCTGCGGAAGGCATGACTGAGCTACAGCTTGCCCAGTGGATCAGGAAGCAGCCAGTGGAGATTCCTCTTTAGTGTCTCCATACCTAGTTGCTCTTCCCCACAGAAGGGAGAGGAGGAAAATGCAATTAGTCCATTCATGGAATGTTTGTTGGCCAACACTAAATGAGAGGTTGGTTCAACTACCAGGCCAGGGTCTCTCTAAAGCCTGAAGGTTCTAGTAGACCCTCTGCATCTCCCACATTATCAGCTAGTAACTATAAATAAAGGGCAAAATATTAATTACGCTTCCCTTCCCAGCCTATTTTTCCTTTTAACTTCACCTCTTTCTGGGAGATTCTGCATGGTATTTTGTGACTGTGGGCTAGACTTGTGGCAAGAGGAAAATGCAAGGGAAAGAATTCCTCTCAAAACCCCTTCAGTTTTATTCCTCTCTCCAAGCAACCCCATGAACTGCTGGGTGACAATGCAGAAAAAACACAAGAGATGTTAAAAAAAACAACAAAACCAAACAAACTAGCAATGTAGCACAAAGAAACCCAAACAGACCACAGCCTCTCTCCACTCCAGAAACTCAATACTCCTCAGTTAGCCTGGGCTTGCTGTTTCCACACCACCTTCGCCAGCCACATGCTGCCCAACAACCAGTCACCACGTCTGCAAATCCCTGGAGACACTGGGGAAGAATCCTCTCATTACCCAAAGAATTTCTGGAAAGATGAGACTGGTTCTATTGTTGTTTCCTGGCACAAACCATCCCTAGGAAGCAGAAGGTCATGCTGAGCACCATACCATTCCTAGTGTTTGAGAGTGTCCTGAGAGACCCTTAGGAGCTGCAAACATCTCCATGATGACTGCTTTGGAGGGAGAGACTTGGGAAGAGGCAGCAGTGTGCTCAGCCCCTGCTTCTCCCTGGCAAGCCCTGGAGGAAGCAATGTCCCATCACATGTGGCTTTGAACCATGCCAGGAAAGGGAAGCTTCCAGACATCCTAGCCCCAAAAGCCCCATTTGAAAGAGCACCGTGCCTTCCAGCTAGCCAAAGGGCATGCAGCTCATCTGCCTTTGCAATTAAAGTGATTGGCTTCCAGTTTCCTCCACTCCACCCTCAATTCTTCCCCCGCTCCCACCAATGTCCTATGCCATTGCCCTATTGCACCAAGGAAGGAAAAGAAGAGCCTAATGAAGGAAATTCCAGATGAGAAGAGTCAGGGCACCCTTTATCCAGGTTTCAGGACATCAGAAGTTCAGTAAAGGGGAAGAGCTGTAGCAGGAGGACAGAGTTGGTCCAAGTCACATGTCAGCTCTCCAGCTCTGATGTGCTTCCACCTCCTCTGGCACCACCAGCAGGAGTTCACAGTTCTTTCCTCTCAGCTGGTGTTTCAAAAATTTCCTATCATAAAGGGAGAGAGGAATAAGTGCTGCTAATGTAGAACATCACCTTCTGCAACAACAAAATGCAACTTGACTACAGAAAGATGACAGGAAACCCACACACATTTTCTTTAGTTATTTTCTGACAAAAAAACCCCCCAAACAAATATCAAACTTGCCCCTCTAGAAATACCTCTACCCAGAAAGTTATTGCAGTATCAGATAGACACGATCTTAACCTCAGCACAAAGAAGTCTGTATAGATGTCACTTTCCAATTTTCCAAGAGGGCAAAAGTAGAATTAAAACCAAATTCAGCTTCTTCAGATCTCTGAGGTCAAGAATCCCACCATGTTTTCAAATAAATTCCATCAAATCTGGAATACTTGTGGAAAACAGCCAACCAACCCACCCATCATTTAGATGTCCTCACCCCAGGTCAGAGCAGCAGCATACCACCTGGTCATTTAACATAGTTCTGCATCCCCTTTCTGCTCCTAAGCTGCTTCTAATACCAAGCTTGGATTACCTTCAATAAGTATTAAAGTCAAAGCAACGTTTTCCCTGATACCTTCTGGCCCAGATTTCCCAAACTCCCTATATAGGAAGGCCTTATTTACTGTTGAAGAACAGCACACCCAGGATAAAATCCACTAGAAGCTCTGCATGGTAGTTCCATAACTGTGTTGCTTTACCCCAGAAGGTCACAAGAGGCTGACATTTACTTTACCAAGACTTCAGTGGCACAGCAGGCTCTGCAAATACTGTTCAGGTGCAACCCCTACCTCAGAACAAGTCCAGTCAAGACAGCAAAGCTGCTAGTAGGCTTTAGGACAGGATGGAAGTTAAACAGCAACTAAGAGCATGTAAGAATTCATAGTCAAATTAATTACACCAACCATCTTGTGTTCAGATGAAAGAGGAGAGGGGAGTCAAGCCAGAAGTGCAACATATGCTTATGCAGGCAAGTGATTCCTAACCAACAGCTTTCATTGCTCTCAGGAGTAAGGCTGCACTTTGTCTTTCTTTGGGAACACATACACACAGATCTCTACTGAAGAGGCAAAGGAATGCCAGTGCTCTCATGTTTGAGGCAAGTGAGGCACAGCACATGTCACTGCAGGTGTCACTCACTAACACCAGACTTGGCCTCTACCTTCCTCACTAGTGACAGAGGCAGCCACACAAGAGGTGAAGTCAGGCTCTTCTGAGCTCACAGAAACTGCTACTGCTGAGAGCATCTTCCTAGCTTCACACAAACAGGCTATAAATCTACACGGAGGCATGAGAACCTTACTACTCTGAAATCTCTGCTGCTGAAGGTCAACCATACACGTTTCAATTACTAACTGCTTAAGGACATATTCCCCACCTCCAACACGGAGGAATTTGGGGAGGAACAGGGTGAAGAAAAAACAAAACCAACCAACCTACCTGAGCTCACTTTCACCTCCAATCCACTCAGGCACCTTGAGTTTGGAGTCAAGGTTGTAGTAGGTGCCTCCCACCTCCCGGACGCAGATCCAGTGCTGTCGCTTGAGGGGGAGTTTCAAGGGGCCCCAGCAAAGGCTGGAGGGCAGATTCATGATAAAGCCCATCACATTAGACAGGGCGATGACGTTAACATCTCTGAAAGAGTGCAGAAAACAACACAGAGATATGATGATATTCTAGGACTTCGATAGCTTCCTCTTTCTCCTTTCCACACACAGCAGCCATCTCCAGAAGTGCAGAGCTTCTCAGTACCTGCGCTTGTCCCACCAAACTGCCTCATAGCCTTTGGTCTGAAGGGCTGCCATGATCACGTTCACATCATAGTTGCCATTTCCCAGCATGCTCTTCTTGTGGGGAGTCACCATAGTGTTGGGAGACAGCCTGCAAGCACAACAGGAGACTGCTCTAGCCACTGCTTGGGGAACCTGAAGCTTATTTTCAGGGTTTTTGTGTTTAAATGCACACTATTCCATTCCCCCTTATCACTCAAAGGAGCTGAGAGGGTTAAATAATGCATTAAGAATAACTTTCAATGTACAAAGCCTCCCAAGATCCTAGCTTTGATGTGAAAGAGACTGCAAAGCAGGAAGCTCTTTTCACCCCACTTGAACTGGTACTTCTGAAGGATGCTTCAAGTATTTTTTTCTCTATCACAATTTCAAGAGTTCAACAGTCAATACTAGCCTTGACAACTGGATGAGACAAGAGGTAGGACAGGTTAGCTGCAAAAATGGTTGTTCTCCCCACCCACCCCCTCCACTGGTAAATCAAAGTATTCAGACACAAAGCTGTGAAGATATATGGGTTTGGGAGCTTTCTAAAGCGTTGTTGCTGTAGGATTAAAAAATATACATATATGTCGCTGAAGGCAACTAAACAGATAACCTAAACAAATCTCTTCTGGTTGAATCCACAGGAGCTTGTCTAGACATCCCTTGCATCTAAAAATCCAGAATCACAGTCCACCATGTTACATGCAAAAATAGAAGACATCCTTTGTACAAATGCAGGTAATGGATGCAAAACACAAAACGTGGAAACAAATGGCAACGCTAAACCCAGCTAGTCACTTTTATTATGTTTCCTCCCCCCCCCCGAAATTTTCTAAGGAGGGGAAACAACGAGAGGGTGAATTATTATAAAAGTGACAGGCTTCAACAGCTGGAAGAGCAAGCAACAGGGAAACTGCAGGCAGATAACAGCCAGGTCATGCAATACCAAACCAAAGAAAGTCAAGCCCCAGAACAGTTCTGTTGTGAAGAGTTTCTCTTTTGATTGGTATGGACTCCTTTAGCTCTGCTGGCACAAGGTTCAGGTGTTCCCTATCATCCCTCTCCCTCAGGTCAACTCCATCCCCCAAAACTCCTGATATTCCTGCACATTTTTCACTCAGCCTTTAGCACAGTGCAAGTTCTGTAGGCATATTTTGTCCAGTGAAAATCCCTTATTCCTCCCCTGACAACATCACACATTTGACAAGAAGAAAGCACTGGACTGAGCAGAGTTGAGGACAAACCACGGGTTGAAAGGCTACAGACAGGTAGTTTTTTGGATCAACTCTGAGTTTTCTGGCAGTGGAGTGGACTGCAGCACAGCCTGGGATGTGACTTAACTACAGAAGGGAGAAGTGTCCAAAACAAAGTGAGAAGAGGAGCAGTTATTAACACCCAGAACTGGGCATTTCTGAGGGAGGCAGTGACATTTTCACAGACTCATGGTTTCCAGTCTCCAAACCTCTGCTCTATTGTACTAATCAGAGAGATGCAACTTGAGCTTGTCACAGTTCTTCCAACATCTCCATAAAACAAGATCACTAATTCCTCAAGACCACTGCTTCTCATTCATGAGTGCCAGCAAGCTAGGAAAGCCTTCCAATGAACAGGGCCCTTCAGGTTGTACAAGCACATCTTTTGCCCCCTTTTTCCAGAGACAAGCTTATTTGAGAGCTGAAAGAACACATTTGTTACTGCTCCTTCCCATAACTTTCAGAGCCCCAGAAATGACATGAAGAGACTAGCAGAGGTGACATACTCAAACAACTGGTACCTATAAGCAAACTTCCACCTAATCATCAGCTGAAGGCCTCTGACTAGACAAGGAATTAAGTTGCCTCCCCAAAGTTATTTTTTATATATAGACAGTAAGCTGAGGAATATTGACCCAGTTGGACAGAAGTCCAGGTAATAAGTGTCCTAAGCTTTCTAAATCAGAAACTTTCTTCAACATGTTGTCTCAACACAACAGGCTCAAGATCCTGTGCACACTTGCCTTTCCTAATCAGGTCTCAATACAAAGACTCCAGTGAAGCAGAGATTTTGTTTGTATCTCCATGCAACATGTGGAACATGCAATCCTATTTCCTGCAACAAAAGCCAGGGGAATGTCAAAAATATATTTCTTGTATGAGAGGAAGGAGTCCAAAATTAGAGTCTGGACCAAGTTTTGGCATACACTTGAGAAGATAACCATCAGACTACACAGGCCTTATGCAATGGGATGCAGCAAAAGGGAAACCAATGATTAAGCAATGTGGTTCAGTTATTCTTCAAGGGATGTGGTAAAAGCTACAGAAAGCTTAAGCTTGTTTGTGATTTTGTTACCTTGTCAACACCAGGTTTAAAAAAAAATAATAAAAATCACACTTCACCACATTTTTGTAGTTTATCAAAAATGTTCAACAGCTCTTTAGCAGAATCAACACACAGAATGTGACTAGACACAGGGAAGACCTACAGAAAAGCAATGTATAAATGGCAATTAAATCCACACTCCTTAAAGAGAAAGAGCTAGGCACGAGTAGTAACCCAACACATATGCCTAGGTGGTGGTAATTCTTATGTATAGCTTATCAGTATAGCTCATCAGTTTCTGAGAGGAATTTCCACATGTTTCAATACTACCAGGAGGCTGTTTCAGTCTGTGTATCTTGATCCAAATATTGGGATGGAACAATACCAGGTTGAAAACAAGGACAAAAATCTCCCTTCTAGGGCAAGGGGTCCAATAAGATTAACATCCCAGCTCCTTCTGAGAGGTTTCATGCTGCACACTAATTCTCACTCAACACACTCTATGAAAAACAACTAATTAGCTCATTATACTCCTCACACCACATCAACTGCCTTTGTTTGCTCCAGGCCAATAGCAATCCATCTGTGATTAAGATTCTGATAATTGCTGCTCCAGAACAAAACCATGAAGTCTGAACTAGCAAAAAAGAGTGCCTTGAGCCTGCTGTGGACCAGCTCCACTTCATCAGCAGGAATTTTATTTACAATGCTACCATAAATAGCATTTTGATGGGATATTTGCCATCGCCCATCACTGTATTTCTTTTGTCAAAATAAGGCTTGTGTTTGCTATGTCAAGCACCAGTTCCCTAAACCTGCCAATTTTCAGGCCTGCAGCTCCCTGCTCATGATAACTGGGTGACCTGGCTGCCTTGTCCAACAGCACCTGCATAAGTGCTGTTGGGACGTGTGACTTCCCACCTGTCACAAGCAAGATGCTGGTAACAGGTATTCAAGCATAACTTATGCAATGGCTACAACATCTACGTATTGAGTATCAGAGGAGATCCCATTTCCTATTGGATTGCTTTGCTTCACCAGTGAAAAGCCATCACAAATTTCAAAAGCATGCTCAGAATTTCCACCAAGCACTGAAACACCATAAAGGAAACAGCCAAGTATGAGCTATTTTACAGACCACATTCATCACTGACATTTATCCCAGTAGAACTCAAAACCACTTTTATCCATTATTTTAAGCTGCTAGAAGACATTTAACAACACCACAGAAAACTGAGATCTAGCTACCAAAACTAAATCCAAGTGTCAGAGAGTACACAAGGCCCTGCTGCATGGAAAAAAGTAAGAGTATCTGAAGAACTGCACTTAGCCAGCTGAGTAAGTCGTCACTCATTTGGCAAAGGTTCTCATTTCCAAAAATCACTTAAGTGTTGGGGTGTTAAATCAAGAAGTTTTTATGATGACCCATTTGTCATTCCTGTTGCCTCCACTCTCCCCAAGGCAATCCCCAAATCCATTATTTAGCATCAAGATAACACATCTACATGAGGAATGGGCAAGAACACAGACAATAGGAAGGAGATGCATGAAGGCGAGTAAGAGAAAGGACAGCAGTCCAACCATATAACAGTATTTGCAAGAAAGCCCTTGGACCCCAAGCCAGCAGCCAGTATAGTTTACGATTAGAAGAAACAAGTAAAAGGACAGAGAATTTCTCTATGGAGAGAGGAGGGGGGAAAGCCACATTTGGTTCAAAGCCAGCAGCGGCATACTCTGAACTCATCCTTTGCTCTATTTTTCACCCTAAGTAAGACCTCAAAACTCCTCCAAGCAACAGAGGGCAAGGAGAAGCTAATGCCAGTGCAGAGAGTATCCTACCTCTGAAATATCTCCTGCAGAGTTTCCCTAGTGAAGGCGTTGCTGTCCTGGAAGACATTGTTGAGGGCATGGAGGGCACACAGCTCCCTACGCTGCTTCTCATGGTAAATATGCAGTGGTGGTTGCTGGGGTGGCTCTGGTGATCCCGATTTGGTCTTGTCACCTTTCCATGGCACGCAACTCATCTTTGCGTAGGGTGTATGGAGAGTAGGTAGTGAGAAATGAAGGAGGCTGAAGTTTCTTCCTCCACAGTTGCAACAGCAGCCCACTGCCCCTTTCTTTTGCAGGCTAGCGGTGCTTCCAGCTCCCAAACCCTCCTCTTGTGCTTCAGTTTGTTCAGTAACTGCCTCTGATGGCTGGTTTTAAAAACCACACAAAGATCTGCAATGTATTTTTCCTCCCTCCTCCCAAACCCCATAAAATGATATACTTCCCTCCTCTCCAACCCCCATAGGAAAAAAAAAAGTCAAAAGATATGAATCCCCTTAGTGTCAAGGTTCCAGCTGGAATTTATCACATCGCTCCTTTTCTTCCATCTCCTTTGGTCTATAGTGCCACTATAAAGGTATACAGAGCAGGTTACAGAGGCCCAACCCTAAAGTGCCAGAGTGGAAAAGATTAAGTGAGCTTCTGGTGCTGCCTATAGGAGCACAGGGTGTTTAAGGATTTATCAGCTGCATTCCTCCATTCCTTTGGGAACGACTGAATCCAAGCAAGAAGATGCCAACAGCTCAGGAAAGGAAACCGCTTCTTGCTAGGCAACAAAAAAACCCAGGTCCAGACGCCGGGGAAGGCAATTCCTCACAAGTCACCCTGCACTCCGACAAAGGCAAATCTCCATTAGCAATGGGAAAGGTATACAAAGCCCGTGGGGGAGAGGGGAGAGCAGGCAGCAAACACGACCGGCTCCAAGGCCTGCCTCGCACCTTCCCACTCCGGCCCTCCCCACTCCTCTCTTGCCCAACCAACCAACAACAAACCAGGCGACAGCCACTTCCCACAGACAAGGCCCGGACCCACACCCTCGCGCCAGCAGCCCCCCGTGGCCCCGCGCTGAGGGGAGACCCCTGCCTCGATCCTCCCCGCCCCTCAGGGCTTGCTGCTAGGCCGAGATGCCTGCTCTTTCCCCTTGAGAGGTACGCGAGGGGAACCAGCAGTCCCGCAAGACCCCGCCGCAGCCTCACCCGCTCCTCGGCCACGGCCACCCCACAGCGCCAGCCTCCCGCGCCTGCGCGTGGACGTGGGCGCCGCAGGCTCCACTCTTCCCCGGCACCTCCTCCCCGCGCTCCGCGCGTGCCCCGCGGCCCGCCCCGCACGCGCCGACGTCGCGCGCGGAGCCTGCCCCTGCCCCCGCCCCCTGACGTCATAGGCCGGCCTGAGGGGAGAGGTGCGAGGAGGGGGCGGAGAATAGATACGGGACCCGCGTCCGCCTCAGAACTGCCGCAGCCAGCTTTTCGGTCCGCCCTCGAAACACTCCGGGAGGCAGGAGTCCGGCGCGGAAGCGGGCCGCGGCGTGGCTTGCAGGTTCCGTGTCCGCAGAGAGGCAGGCGGTCGCCTGGGTTTGTTGCCTGGGGAGCGCGCCGGTGCGCAGCTGACGGCAGGCAGGGTTCGTTCCCGGCCCTGTGGTTGATTTGCTGCATAACCTTAGGCAAGTTAGTTTCCTTGAGCTTCATTTTCCCTTCTCGCTTGCTTAATTAATAAGGACGTCGAGTGCTATGCTGCGATAAAGAAGCCGGGACAACTGAAGTGGTTTACTGCCTGGTGAATAAATGTAAAGCTTCCTTGACTTCGCTCCGGGCCAAGCTGGAGATAGTGGCGGTTGAGGAGCTGCTGTGGGGCCCTGCGGAGGAACAGGACGGACAGCTTCCCTGCCGGCTTCCCTCAGCTTCGGGGTCACCTGCCAGCCCGCAGAGCCCCTCAGTGTGCGGGACTTTCTCCTTCCCTTGGTGCTGCCGTCCTGCTTCTCACAGCCCAAACGCCGTGGGCTCGCCTGGCAAGCAGGTGGGGCGGCAGAGGGGCTTTATGTCAGGAAACTGGGGTCTGAGGGAACAGCGTGGCCGTTCCTGTTTGTACCATAGGTGGCAGGCCCCTTTGCCGACCTCCGACCGACCCCAGGAGCTGGCGGCCCCCCGAGCAAGGTGTGAGAGCTACAGCACGCCAGGGACTGACCCCTCAGCAGAGCACAGGGCTGGAACAGGCACGCCCGCACCTAGAAGGGACACCGCCGCGCCCTCACTCCGGTTCCATTGGCTTATACAACTGTCCGTGAAATATCCCCTCCTTCTTATTGGCTAGCTCAAGAGAGTACCCACCTTTCAGAGCTTGACTTGCTTCTCCGTGGCGGCCGCTTCGTCTCGTCCAGTTACTCGAGTCTTCTTATACGATTGGACCCTACGGCTGTTTGTCATGAGGGCCAGCTCTCCTATTGGGTAGGAGACACCGGGACACGTCAGGCGGGCTTTGTTGTGTGTGTATATATAGAAAACAAGCCGAGCTGGCAGCCTTTCTCCCATTGGCTCTCCGCGCTTCGTTGGGGGGGAATCCACCCCCCTCCGTCGCCGTGGCTACAGGCTAATCTCCCTGTTCCTCTGCCGGTGACTGGCTGACACCACCTTAAGGGGTGGGGGCGGGGCTGCCGCGTCCCCCGGGGCGGGCACCGGGAGGGGAGGTGACGGAGGAAGAGGAGGAGGGCTGGGTAGGGAAGATGGCGGCGGCGGAGCGGAGCAGATCCCCGATGGGGGGCTCCCCGGTACCGGCCTGTATGTTCGCGCCGGAGCCCGGCTCCCCGGGTGGAGGACCTCGTGTAGCGGCGGCTGCCTGTCCCCTCCGCGCCTCCTTCGACGCCGAGGACGGCGAGGTGCTCAACGGCGAGCCTGAGATCGACCTCACCAGTAAGGTAGGCCCAGCAGGGGGGCGGGCGGCGGCGAGCGCCATCGCCCTGCCGGGCCCCGCGCCTTTTCTCTCCCTGTCGACTGACTTGCTCGTGAGGCTGCTGTCGGCCCGGCCGGAGCGGAGCGTCCCGTCAGTCCGAGCCGGCCCGACAGCCTGAGCCACCCGCTCCCCCTCACCTCAGGAAGCGAGAAGATGGGGGAACCCATCTCCTTCTGCCGGCGTGTGTGGGGTCACCCCGGGATTTCCCGCAGACTGGAGTTGGGTCCTGGCGATCTCGGCGCTGGCATCACCCGGCCGGGCGCGGAGGGCCGGGCAGCTGAGCCCGCGGTGCCGTGGGGAGGCAGCCGGGAGAAGCGCGGTAAAGTTGAGCTACAAAGAGCTGACAGCGAGCTGTGTCCTAGCCGGGAAAGGAGGGTGCTGTCAGGCTTGTTTGCCGTGCTGCTTTCTCTGCTCGGCTCCCCGGGGAAGTATCTACAGCGAGTGCTGCATCCTGTCATCAAGCGCGGGATTTGAAGTTGACAGCTGCTTTAACGTGTTAAAAACGTTTTCCCTCCGAGCTGGTTCTGTGTAGTTATCTCTGCTGATAGCCATACTAGTTACTGGGGCTTTCTTCACAAAGCAAGTCAGAGCTTGTACCTTTTGAGCATAAGGGCTCAGTGACAAGGATACCCTTGCTCTTGCAAGCTGGGTTAAGTCAACACAACAAGGTTTGTTCACCTTGTGCAGTTCCTTTCCAGGATCCAAGTGACAAAACTGTGTGTTGGTCTTGTTTCTGTCAGAATCTGTTCTTACGTCCATTTTGCCAGAAGGTACCTAGTAGTAATATGTGCATGCCAGAGCCTGACACATGCTACACTGGCAGCCTTTTCACACCTTCTTAGATTTTTTTTTTCCCCAGTGACTGATCTCCTTAACTGTGTACCTTTTGCTGCCAAGGGTTTGATGTATTGTGGTGCCATCTCCCACTCTAAAGTCTCCTGACAACTTGATCGGGGCCACTTGCAAGTGTGTGATCCAGAAGTCAACATAGTTTGTGTTGCCTCTTGATTTTTCTGCCACCCCTCCTCTTCATGCTTCCAGTTGGATTGCTCCAAAGGCCTGTATTTTCTTGTCCCCTGTGGAGAAATAGAGAAGACTTGTGGTGTGTGGCTGCAGAAACACTTGGTTTTGAGGGGATGACAGGATATTTTACAATGTGCTGTGTTAAAGCAAATGTTATGAAGATGGCCTATAAGATAGTAAAGAACAGAAATCAAAGCTGCAGTATTTATTGAGGCACCAGTTTGTGTCTTAATGAGCTGGACCAGACTTTGCTACAGGATGCCAATATCGATCTGTGCTTTGTCTTGGACACGCCTGATGTGGAAGAGAGCCCAGTAGGACACCAAGGGCTGTGTCACTGACTCTTGACAGCCGAGAAACTGACCAAAACTCTGCTGAAGAAAGAGGAATGCTATTCTCTCACAGCCTCCATTTGTGTTGTTAGCCTGTCTTCCATTCCTAGAACTCTGCAGGCCCTATGGAGGTGATAGGTAAGCATGGTTTTTTGCTAACCTTTAGTACAATTTACTTTTCTGTAGAGCAGTGTACACCTGCTCTCTTTTTCCTAGACGTTTCTTTCATCCCCATCTTGGATAAGACCTACGACTATGGCCTCAGCTCCATNCTGTGTTACATAATTTTCTCCCAGTCTTCCTCCAGGGGTTTCATTGTCAGGTGTGCCCTTTATAGAGAGGAACTCTTTGGGATTCAGTTATCAAGTGAAGAAGCAAACAGTTCCATTCCTCAGCACAAATTCATAATCATGTCAAAATCATGTCAATCTTAGTGCATGTTAGTTTTCCTTTCAGTATTTGCACACTGCAGTAGTAATAATCTTTCAGGGCCAAACTATATCACACAAGGCTGATACTTACGTGAGATCTACATTGACAACAGAACATCAGAATATTAATGGCACTTGAACTGATGGCCACAGGAAATAAAAAGCAAAATATGGCATTACAGAAGGGGCCTTCCCCTGGTGGCTTTCCAGCCATGCAGAATGGCAGTCTGTGCTCTTCCAGTAAGGAGCAGCACTACAGACCACACAGGACGTTTGTAGTTTGTCCACCTCATGGAAATGGGATATTCTTTTGTGAGGCCTGCCTGTAGTAGTGCTGATGTAACCTGAGCTCAAGCTCACTGATGTCTTGAAAGTGCTGTTAATTAATACTATGGCCCCTTGCTTGTTGTGGGGCAGTGCAGAATGGCACAGTCCAACATGTCCCCCTGGAATGAACTCGGACAGCTGTAGCTATTACCCACCTCTGGTGTATGTTAATCCCAAAACTAAAAAGGTGGGAAATGCCACCTCCCCCAGAGACTGCAAAGGGATTTTAGAGATGGCATCTCAAACTTGTGAGATAGATTTCCTTCTGCTCTCATGAGAATTAAACAATAACTGGTTGTTCCTTTTGTGCCCTTTAGGAAACCTGAGGTTGCTAGAGCCACCTGGCTCCTCCTGTGCCTGGCAAAGTGGAAGGAACTAAAGTGGAAATGTTTGACTTTGTGAAAACCTTTGGAAAACATGAATTTGTAGTGCAAGCATGGAGGGGATTGCTCAAAAGTGAAAAGCAAAACAAAAAGCACAGAGGCCAAGATGAAAGGCCTCTCTCTCCCACCAAGCAGATGGCAAAGAACAGGCTGCTTCTGTCCAGGAGGCTAGTTAAAGAGATCTTCAAAACAGCAAGTGAAGTCTTGCAGTGACCTAGGAAACTGAAGAACTGGCTGGGGGGAATAGGCTTTGGAAGGTGTGATCCATGAAAGTTGCTCTTTTTTCTACACATTTTTCTCTTGATGTACTATTTTATCATATTAACTGTAAACTTCATCCGCCCTAGGGTGGGATTTGGAGGCAGTCTACCACTGGAACACCCTTCAGCAGCACCTTTGCATGATAGTGAAAGCAGCAAGATGGGGGGACAGTGGTTTGAGCTGAAGTGTGTGGCTGCCATGCTGTTTGAGCACCATGAAGAAAGGCTACAGCAAGCTGCTCAGCTGAAATCTCCACTGGTACTTGAGCTGCCACCCTGCCCACTCATGCTACTGAAGTATTTGAACTCACAGAAGAATGAAGCTGGTGATGAGACTTGAAGAAACTGAACTCAGGCTGCCTCTGCACTGGTGGCCCTGTTACTTTAGTGAGCTTTATATGTATGACAGCCTGTTGAATAGAACTTCCTGAGTCCCTGACCTGTGCTGGTGCACTAGCCTAAACAGTGAGCCTGTCTGCTGGCCTTCCAGCAATTTGTAAAGTGCTTGCTGGGCAAAACAACCCCAACCCCTCTGAGCAGTTGTTGATCATCCCTCTGCATTTACAGCCAGTAGTTTCCTTTAAGAAGAAAACAAAACCAAAAGGAACTACTGATAAAGGCTTTCCAGATCAGAGTGCTTTGCTAGCCTTTGCAGACCTTGCCAAGTAGTTCAGAGGCTTAGGTAGGGCATGTGCAGGTGATCATCTGGCACTTGCAGACAGGTCCATGCTTTGTGTGACCCTTAATACTTGAGGAAAGCTTTGCTTTGGCTGCCGTAAACCTTCTGAGCAGCACTTGCTGTTTGTGATTCAGTTTTCCAGATGCATACATTGCTATAGTTTTGAAAGCTGCTTAGGCATTACTTGTAGGGGTTTTTGGAGGTTCCCTTTTGCTCTGGGTTTCTAGTAAAGGTCTTCATCAACTATGTAATAGTAGTAGTAGTAGGTGGTGGTAAAGTTAGTTCCTCCCTGAATACACCTTGTGTGAGCTGTGCTAGCAAGTCAGGCTGTGTTAGCAGAGAGTGTTGGGCAGGCTTGAAGATGTAAACATTGTGAACTGCTGGAAGCTGTGTGTTTTATGCAAACCTAAGCACAAATTTCAGTGCACAGTGAATGGAAGTACATCTTTCTGGGCATGGTTTTGGAATGTGCGTGTAAGGAGAACTAGCGGAAGTATGGATTTCACAGAGTGTGCAGTGGGGCACAGGTGTGCTTACACCTGAGGCTATTGATAGGTGATAGCCTTTACAACTCTTACTAGCAGTGCCTTTTGAACAGAAATGCATATCACAGTTGCTAGTGAGCCTCTGTACCAGGATCATCAGCCACCAACAGTTTTCTAACCCTGGAGGCAGTTAGAGAGCAGGTAGCCAGTTGCTCCTGAGTAGGTGATGAAGGTGCCCTTGGTCTGCCACTGCCATGCCACCATTGTGGCCTCTCTGTGCAGGTGTCCTTGGCTGTACTGCATGAGCAACCCAGGGTTTTACCAGAAATGGTGCTGTACCATTCTGGTCTAAGAAAAAAATCCTTCCTGAAGCACTGTCAACTTGTCCTCATTCTTCCCTTTGCCCACTTTTTCCTTCTCCTGCCTCTGCAGGGAAGGGCAAAGGACGCTGTGGTTGTTGCAATAACTGCAGTCAAAACTTGTGGGTAACACAGCTGCTGGCTTGCAAAAGTGCGGCTCTCTGCTAGTGAAACATCCAGATATGGTTTACCAACTGCTTTGTATGTCTTGCTTCTCAGCACTGTAGTGTAAAGTACCACAGTTAGGTTAGGAGTTTGAAAATAATACTTACTGTTGTTCTCTCCTTCCCCTCTTCCCCCTCAGAAAACAAAAGGGGAGATCAAGTATGTGAAGGAGCTAAGAGGTGCTCTAGATTTTGGTGCCTAATTGTGCTCTGCAGTGAGGCCTGGCTGGCTTCCTCTGGCTGCCCTGTCATGCTTTGGGGTAGCAGCAGCATTCTGTGCAGCAAAGGCTGTTGAGTACCTAGCTAAGGAATTTCTTTGGAGAAAAGATCTTCACCTCCCCTTTCTGTTTTCCTTGCATGGAAGTGTCTATCGCACAAAAGTAGAAGTGAGATGTTCACTTAAATGTGGCTTTTAAACACTAGGTTACTTCAAAATGAGATGCTTGCTGTTCTGACTTGCTTTGAAGTCTATCTTCCAACATGAATGAGCTCTGAGCTCAGACAAATAACTTTGTGCAGTGTCACAAGGAAATAGCTGTCAGTGAAGCTGGTTTAAAAACCAAACCAAAAAACAAAGCAGCAGAAAGCAGTCCTTGAAAAAGGACATGGATTGATTGTCCTTATAACTGAAACTAGTTTTGAAATTGTTTGCTTGACATCTGCAAATGACTCTTTGCTCTTGTTTTCCAGCTGGTGATGGTGAGCCCAAGCTCGGAGCAGTATGACAGTTTGCTGCGGCAGATGTCAGAGAGGATTGATGAGGGCTGTGGGGAGACCATCTATGTCATTGGGCAGGGATCAGGTGAGTGTAGCTTTCTCACAAAAACAACAAAAAAGCACTAAAATGATACAAAAGACATAATTCACTAACTGGACTGCTGCTGAAGGTAGTACTTGCCAGAATAACTTGGAAATCTCCATGAAGTTTAGCAGAATGTGTGGGACAGATTCTGTTATTTTATCCCTGCCAGCAACTGTCTTATGCAGTAGAGCTAAACATATTTTCTGTATACAATGATACAAGTTTTTTGTTGGGTTTTTTTTGTTGTTGTTAAATAAGGCATAATTTGCCTGGGTTACACCTGAAAAAGCTGAGGGATCTGAAGTGTTAGTAACAGTTTTAATACAAATGCCCTCAATGGCTGATGGAGGTCTTGGTCTGACTAGTTTTGTTCTCTTCTCCATTGTAAATAACAATATTTTTTACCCCTCAGGAGAGTATTGGAGATAACTTCAGCTAGCCAAAGTGTGTGCTGATGGTTTTCTGTGTTAGTGTGCCTGCACCATGGAGAGAAAGGTTCTCTTTTCTCATCGTGAGGCCTTCATTGTCACATTAACTGCAGTGTGACTGCAGATTTTAGCAGTTAGCATGGATTACCTTTGTGTTCTTTTTTCACAATTTGACTATTTCTGTCTGATGCTGGTAAAATAAGGTTGAACATGGCCTTGCTTTGAAATGGAAATTTCTTTTCTGAATGCCAAGTACTGTCTATGGCTGTTGTAAGGCTAAAGGCATGTCTCAAATATGTTAGATATCTGCTGGATATCAAGTTGTTATGATTACAGATTCTATTAGTTCTTGTGTTTGAGGAAGAATATAAAACCCTGGTCATCAGTGCCAGGACTGGCTGAGATAATGGAGGGAGAGAATTGTGTTACCTCAGAACTCTGTGCTTCTGGGGTTTCCCTGGTGCTTTCCGAAGTGTCCAACACAGCGGAGAAGCCAGAGGAGATGGCCAATGGTCATGCAGCCTGTATCATAGAGATAATACTCTTGTCTCCAAGTGAGCTTCCCACATATAGTCTGAATCTTTGGTTCTTGGGATAGCCACATCTGCAGCAGAGATCTAGCTAGCCAGGCTAGTAACTGCTTTTCCTTCTAGGATACACTATGAGAGTGTTGACTGGTGTTTGTTGCAATGATGGACTTAGAAGCAGGCATTTGTTTCTTAAAATATGAGCTAAGCTTCTGACTTCATTGTGGGTTGCTGCATAGTCAAGGAAGATTCAGATCTTCTCTGTGAATTGGAACCAATAGCCAAGAGAAAAAAACCCTTGAGATCTCTGCCACCATTGCTCTTTCTCACTCACTTTGAGTGTCCATGCTTTTGATCATCATGGATACCCAACCTGAATGACTGAGAAGTGAGGGAAGACTACCAGGAAGCTCACTGTTCCATCAGTAGTGACCTTTCCCTTTCTCCCTTGGCACTTACTCTCTCCTGTCCCATTTCTCATGTCTCTTTAATGACCCAAGACCCCAGCTGTGGTGCTTTTTGGGTTTTTTCCACTGTCTCAACAGCTTCTCAGGCAGCTTATGAGCAAGGTTGGACATCACCAAGTAACTTGACTTGTAGAGCTGTGCAGTAGTTAAAATGCTAATTAGTTCATGCAAACTGAACTTACTGCTTACCAGCTGATGAGTCAACCATGCATGTGAAGGTGCACACAGCAATAGCTTTGGTCATCCAGATGCTGTGTGGCTCTCCACCTTTGGGATTTTTTTTTTACCTGCAGAGAACTCTTGCCTGAAAAAAAGTGCAGCTTCTCAGCACCTGGGTTAGGAGAGAAGCTGAGAGCTGTGGTGGCCTTTAAACTATTGATAGTGGCCACTGGCTTGCTCTGACTGTCAGCATTTCTTTCAAGTGGCAGGACAAAGGCAGTGAGACCTGCCAAGAATGTTGTTTGAACTGGAGGGCAGGGAGGCTAAAGAAACTGCTGTGGAGGCCAGGCTTGCAGACAATGTGCACTTGGGATGTGGTTTTATAAACTAAGCTGATTGTTTAAATAGGTCCCACAGTCACTGGTTAATTGTAGTGATATTTCAGTCGGAGCTTTCCTTTTGTTAATGCTTGTCTCTTTAGTGCAGTGCAAGAGGAAATGTTTTATCTGACTGAAGGGAATTGCACACAAAGTGCCTTCAGTGTGTGAAGTGAGGGAATCCTAGAATCCTAGAATGGTTTGGGTTGGAAGGGACCTCTGGAGGTCATCTAGTCCAAACCCCCTGCAGTGGGCAGGGACATCCCCAACTAGATCAGCTTGCCCAGAGCCCTGGCAAGCCTCACCTGCAATGCCTCCAGGGATGGCAACTCAACCACCTCCCTGGGCAACCTGGGCCAGTGTTCCACCACCCTCGTGGGGA